>JAXQQM020061899.1:0-508777 GCA_034641835.2 Pinus albicaulis
AACTTGACATAAAAATTCCAGACATAGCATATAAATTTCAAACATGATATATAAATTAAGGGCTTCGTGAATACATACCCATAATACTGCATCTAGAGAGGCCACAAATTACTTTTGGGCGCCAGTAGGAATGAATGTTCTAAAGCGTGAAACCCAAAATCTCTACTCAACCAGAAATCGTCCCTCGACTAGGACTCTTGCAACATACACACCATCTTCTCAACCCCAATAATTAACCCAATCATGATCACACAACAATTAACCTCGTCTGTAACAAAAAATACCCCCTAAATGAGTCCTTAGCTGACACATTCGTTTAATAGACAACATCCTTAACATGATTTCTAGGTTGGTGAAATAAATCCATCGCATGCACGGGGGTGGTCGCACCACCCCCATATTTCAATGCATAGCATCTTCGTATTGCCCTAAGTGGTGGGCAAGGATCCCACCATGATACCCCTCCCGCTTCTCACCGTCACCGGGGACATTAAAATATATAATTAAAATTAGATAAATATTTAAAAAAAGTTTATGAACCTTTGATGAATGATTATAAAAATAATATAATAATTATAAGTCATTGAAATTAATTTTTATTTTTAAGTTTGATTAAAAAAATTATAAAAAGATTGACTAGTTTGTTTTAACGATTGAAGACAAAAAAAATTATGTCTTTGGTTTTCATAAGCTAACAAGTTATAAAAATCAAATTGTGAAGGAATAATGTTTAATATTGAAAATGTTTATATATGGTAACACAAAAAGAACTTGTAGCAATTTTTTTTTTCATCCCATGAAAAAATTGTATACTCACTATTTCATTGAAATCAAAGTATACAATATTACTATTCCAATACAACTTCTTGGACATGTCTGTGAAAACTATGGCATTCTAACAATTAGGAGCATAAAATAGTCCAACATAAAAAAACATGCAAGTTCCCAATACAACTTCAATTCAGAAAAATGTTGTTGGCATTCACCCTAAGGACATCAATGACTTTTTCTGTAATCACCAAATGTCCTACAATTTGGAGTAATGTTTCCTTTGATCTTCTATCCACTTCAACGTTGTTTTCTTTGTGGATATGTGATACCTCTAGCTCAAAAATTTCTTGTAATTGTCGAATTCTTTGTTGACACAGTTTTATGGCCAAACTATGTAATGTGTCAATCCCTAAGAACCAATCAAAAACCACTTGAGAATTGTCAAATATTTGTAAGCAGTTCACCTACCTGGATATTGCAAAGTCAAGGAAAATCTAAATCCCAATTAATTCTATTTTATTAGTAGTTATAAGCCCCAATCCCAGGCTAAGAAGGGAAGTGTGATTTTTGTTCAAGTGAAATGTAGCTACCGCTCAACAAATCGCCCTAGCATGATTTTTGGCTCCATCAAAGAAGGCCCAAGCCTTTGAAGTATCTATTCTAGGTCCAATTGGAATTTTGATTTTCTTCTTTAAACCTTCTATGTTGAATTCCTTCATTATCGTAGTTGTTTTATGCACCGTCTATCAAATATTTGGATTTTATTATTAGAGATGGTTATATTCCCATGTAACCATACATGCCAAAGTACCAATCTTGGAAGGCCAGAAAGATGCTCCAAGGTTGGGGATTTTATCCACTCTGTGAGGAATTCTCCTCATGACCTACATAACCACGTACCCACACAAGCCTCCCCAAACAAAAATGAAGGTTTAAATTGAATATTATTTATTCAATTTCGAAGTTTTGATAATAAGAAATCAAATTTGCATTGAATCAATTTGTATCTCTAGTGTGAGTTGTTGTATATTTATATCATGTAGGCATAAAGAAGACATGTCATGCTGGTAATATTTATAAATCCAAGCAAGTGGAAAAAATAGTAAATGCAAGCAAGTAAATTAGGAAAAAAATACAAACAAGTGGAGTAAGGCATAAGAAGATTTGCAGGTGGAGCCATAAAAGATTGGTAGGTACTATTTATAAATTCAAGGAGCAAGATGATAGAGATTTTATTCGAATTGGAATTGTTTCTTTTTTGTGAGATGGAAAAAAATTCACAACAACTAAAACTTTTGATCTTCAACACCCACTACTAAGATGTAATTTGAATAAATTAGTGATGTATGCCTGCATAACCTCCACAAAAATAAAGATATATATATAAATTTCAATAACACAATTTACGATAAAAATATAACTTACAAAAGAATTCATAGAGCTCGTGATATAAAATTTTATTGATTCTTTTAGGGTTACTAGTTGGTATTTTAGTTTCTAGTTACTATTGTGTTTTATTTGAAGACAAAGAAAGGGAGTAAATATATGGTATTGAAAATGTACCAGCCACCCTTACAACGTTTAATACATTGGTGAGTGAGAGAAAAATATTCTTTGAAAAATGAAATGAACAATAGTTCATTTACTAAGTAATAGACACATATTAATAATATATAAGATATATATGATTAATATAAGGGAGCCATTTGTAACACCCACTCCCCAACCATTTTATGTTATGATTAGTTATTATCCTACCTACTAGAAGATTGATTGCTTGGTAATTTCTTGTTGATATTATTACTATACATACAAGGTATGTGTATGTTATCTACATATACATAACTCACATGGATATGTTAGTATTATATGGTTTATTATGCTAAAGCATTTATTAATGATTAAGCTTATGATTAGCATTAATATTGATTAAGCTTGATAATTTTTTTAACTATAGCCTTATGAATAATTTAATATTAAATTAATTTTGGCCCTCTCATGACTCTTTTACTTTGATTAAATAACTAAAATCATTTGATTATTTATCATGTATTAATTCTTATTGTTTGGGTTTCTTGAAGTTTTGGGGAGAGAGGAGAGGAATAAAGTTGAAAGAGTTTGGATAATAAAGATTCTCTAAGGAGGCTAAGAGAGGTGTTAGCTACTTGACGATCTGAGCACATGGTTTGAAAACACTATGGGTGGAAATTAGGGCTTGGGCACAGAGGGTTAGGGAATTTGGGGAGGTTCCCTAGGGCTAGGATGTTGGAAAGGTTGTTCCTAGTTGGTTGGGTCACAAATTTAGTCAGGTGGGCCATGACTCTTTGCCTCAATAGTTGCATGTACCATCGCATCGATTAATATCATGTTGCCGCCCCAGTTTCCTTCAGTATCAAGTGACATCATAATCGATGGATGTAAATTTCAGCTGTACAGCTAACACTGTCAACACTCTGGTTTTGGACCATTCCTCTATTCACCCAAGCTTGGTTCCAGACCGAGAAACCTTTGAGGTTTCCAGAGAGCCTGATTAGAGACTTCAGGTTGTGAGATGGGGCATATTTTTCCTTCCAGAGTTTTTCCCAAGAGGTTTTGGGGCTGGTGATCCATCTCCACCAGTTTTTGGCGCCCATAACTTTTCCCAACAAGTCTAGGTCTCTGAGACCAAGCCCCCCATCTTTTTTAGGTATGCAGATTTTTCTAGGTCTGGGTTTGTGTCTCTTGTTGAGTTGAATGGTCTAGGAGGTAATGAGGAAGAAGAGTTTTGATTTGGCTTTATTGATGGAGGTGCCAAAGGCCTGGGAAAAATCAACAAGAATATTGTGGAAGGAAAGGGCTTCTTTGACCGAGGGAGAGCCCATAAGAAGAGTGTCATCCACATATTATTGGTGGGTTGAAGGGGGTTAGAGGGGTAGAGATTTAAACCAGGTATGCTTCCATAATAAGGTGTTTTCCTATAATGGATTTAATAAATTACAAGTAGAGCTTGTGTTAGTTGGAAGATCCATTTACAATTACAAGCATACATAACTTAACTAGTTGATTGAGAGGCAACGAGTAAACTTCTTGATCAGCTTGATATGTCAAACAAGTATGGATTTATTATGAAGTGATCATCTGCCATGGTTTAGGTTTTTGTTTGTATGGATGCAATACAAACATGCTAGGGAGTGTGATGGCCAAGTGTCAGGGAAACACAAGGCCGGAGCACTAGTTTCAAATGCATGGAGATGGAGTATCAGCCAGTTCCAGGTGTGCTAAGAAGGGAGTGACATGGTATTCTGGGAAATGCCAAGGCATGTTAGAGTGCTAGGGAAGCATACAAAGATGTTCCAAGTGCCAAGGTGTGCCAATGTGTGCTAAGGAGTGTTAGGGAGTGCCAGGAAAACATAACAGAGCACTAGGTCAAAATGCATAAATGAATGAATAAGAGGGTGTGACAGGGAGCGTTAGCGAGTTCTAGGTGTCTTGAGGAGGTGTAAACACGTCAATCACAAGAGAGGGATTTTGGAAGTTTTGATCTTAGGCATTCATCATTTTTTAATATTCCTAAACCCGAGGTCATCTTTCCCTCGAGCCTTTCTTTGAGAGTCCTTCTTTTGCTTCTAAAGTAGGGAACCTATTATCTAATCCTCTTCTTTGAATGGGCATTATAAATCACATTGTGCATCATTATTGGTCTCATTATTCTAGTAATTTCCCTGTACCGAGACTCCTCCCATCAGTGAAAGTGCATAAAGAGCAGGGGAAATTGAATGAGGTGACAATGGGTCCTTGTCCCATTGTTTCCACTTGATCTAGTAGTAGTCCCTTTGGAACCCCTTCTACGACCCTTGCTAAATTAAGTGCTAACATTTTTAAAAAAAAATTATAAAACAGATGGCTCATTTGAAAAGAATAAATCTAGGCTTGTGGCAAAAGTTTTTACACAAAAAGAAGGGGTCTATTATGAGAATACTTTTTTCCCCCATAGCAAAATGGGATACCATATGGACATTCTTTGCCCTAGAAACTCAAAAATTTGGAAATTCCATCAAATGGATGTAAAAACTGCTTTCTTGAATGGAGATATGAAAGAGAATGTTTTTGTGTCCCAACCAGAAGGATTTTTTGTGAAGGGTTAGGAACATAAAGCATGTAAGCGGTAAAATCCTTGTATGGCCTCAAGAAAGCACCACGAGCCTAGTATAATAAGGGGTTAGGGGAATAGGGGCTTAGGGGTTAGAGGTTTAGGGTTTAGGGGAATAATGTGTTAGTGGTTAAGGGGTTAGGGATTGGGGGCTTAAGGGTTAGTGGATTTAGGCGCATTTAGGGGTTAGGGGCATAATGAGTTAGTATTTAAGGGATTAGGGATTCGGGTTCGGGTTAGTATTTAAGGGATGAGTTTCCTTGTTGCCCTATAATTTTGTAGAATTTCTAACTTCATATTTGGGATAGGAAATTTTAGTAATTTTAGGCATAAGTTAAGATGTTTTTATTTCTATTTTTAAGGCCTCCTAGTCATTAGGAAAGTTGAGTCTTATGATTAGGATTACTTGTGGCATCCTATGTATTTTTAAAACTCCAATACACCAAGGAAAATATGTGGAGGACATTTGGGGGAAATGTGATTGTCCATCAAATGTAGATCAGATTTGGGGAACTTGTAGCTCTTTTCCTTGGACCCTACTAGTTCTTAGAAGTTAAGGATTTTATGGGTTAGGGGTGAGGGGTTAATGGGTTAATGGTTAAGCGTTAACAATTTAGGGGTTAAGGGGTTAGGGATTTAGGTGTTAGTGGTTTAGGGGTTTAAGGGTTTAGAGGTTTATGGTTTTGGGGGTTAAATGGGTTAGGGTTTTATGGGTTTAAGGGGTTAGATGGGTTAGGGGTTGGGAATTAGGGCTTAAGGGGTTAAGGGTTAGATGTTTAGGGTTTACGAGGTTAAATGGGTTTAGGGGTTTAGAGGTTTAGGGGGTTAGGGGATTTAGTAGTTAAGGATTTTAGGGGTTAGGGGTTAAGGGGTTAAGGGGTTAGATGTTTAGGTTGTTAAATGGGTTAGGGGTTTAAAGGTTTAGGGGGTTAGGGGATTTAGTAGTTAAGGATTTTAGCGGTTAGGGGTTAAAGGGGTTAGGGATTAGGTTTTGGGGGTTAGGGTTTGGGGGTTAAATGGGTTAGGTTTTTAGGGGTTTAATGGGTTAAATGGGTTAGGGTCGGGAATTAGGGTTTAAGGGGTTAGGGGTTAAAGGTTTAGAGGTTTAGGGTTTAAGGGGTTAAATGGGTTAGGGGTTTAGGGTTTAGGGGGTTAAATGGGTGAGGGGTTATAGCCATTTATTAGGTAAACAAGGCATAATATAGTTGTAGTAACAATAACTTGGTCAAGTTGTTATAGTCAAGGCAACACTTGGTTGGGATCCCAAGTTCCAAAAAAGTAAGGGTAATTGTGAGGGCATGAGAACTAAGGAGTGTCAGTGTGTGCCAAGGAATGAAAAGGCATGCTAACACATGCTAGAAAGTGTCAATGGATGTTGAGGAGTATTAGGGAGTGCCAGGACATTGCAAGGGAGAACTAGGTCAAAATGCATGGAAATGAACGAATAAGAGTGTGTGCCAAGTAGTGTCAATGAAATCCAAGTGTCTCAAGTATAAAGTGTGTTAGGGGAAGGCCAGAATAAGACTTGTAGGAGGTAATCCTATGGTTACATAAAGGGTTGCACAAAGTAGTTTCAAACAAAGGGAAACTTTGGGTTGGGCACAAAATTTATTTTCCAATGACTTGGTTGGGTTCCCAAGTCGCAAAAAAAAGTAAGGTTATCTATGACGGCATGAAAGCTAAGGAATACCAAAGTGTGTCAGGGAATTCCTAAAAGTACTAACACATGTTAGGCAGTTCCAAGGCATGATAGGCATGCCAAGATGTGGTAGGTGCTAGGGTGTGGCATGAATACATGCTAGGGAGTGTGAGGGCCAAGTGTCAAGGAAACACAAGGGAACACTAGTTTAAAATTCATGGAAAATCAATCATTAAACTGGTACAAAAAAAATGATTTTATATATTCACATACAGGACAGTCACAAGATATCAGCAAAATCACATACTTATCGAAATCCTCAACCAGGAATATGCTACATTGCTTCTTAATGCGCTTTCAACTAGGTAGGCATTAATGACAATCATTACAATGGGTTAAGGGGATCTAAGAGAGAATTATGTAAGGAGTTCCTTCTAGGTAAAGTCCATTGGTATTACTATCGTTAAAGGGGGTGGCCTACAAGGATACATTGGTAGCTACTGATGCAAGAGCATAATTTTAACAATTTATTTCAAAATTTGTACTTGTCCTCCATGAGGTCTTAGAGATTTATAGAAGAGGAAGTTGGTTTCCTTGTTGCCCTATAATTTTGTAGAATTTCTAACTTCATATTTGGGATAGGAAATTTTAGTAATTTTAGGCATAAGTTAAGATGTTTTTATTTCTATTTTTAAGGCCTCCTAGTCATTAGGAAAGTTGAGTCTTATGATTAGGATTACTTGTGGCATCCTATGTATTTTTCAAACTCCAATACACCAAGGCAAATATTTGGAGGACATTTGGGGGAAATGCGATTGTCCATCAAATGTAGATCGGATTTGGGGAACTTTTAGCTCTTTTCCTTGGACCCTACTAGTTCTTAGAGGCTGTATTTGGAGCGGTTACCACATAAAAGCATAATATGCCCAAGAATATTAGCGTTGGAGCACCTATGGTTTGGGATAAAGTGTAAGGGGTTCTAGGAGTTAATGGGTTTAAGGGTTTAGGAGCAAGGGGTTAACGGTAAAGGGTAAAGGGTTAGGGCTTATGGGATTTGAAGGTTAGGGGGTTTAAGGGTTAGAGGTTAATGGATTAGTGGTTAAGGGATTTAGGGGTTAATATTAACCATCAAGGGCTTACATGTCAGGGCATTTAGGGGTCAAGTGCCTAAGGGTTATGTTATTTAGGTGTTAGAAGGTTAAGGGGTTAGGGGTTATGGGTTAAGGGTCAAGCTTTAAGAGGATATGGGATTAGGGTTTATGGGGTTCAAGGATTCTAAGATAGTGGTTAGGGGTTAAGGGGTTAATGTCTTTGGGTTTAAGGGATCAAGGGTTTAATTTGTTATGAGTTATGGGTATATGGATTAAGGGATTATGGCTTCGAGGTTAAAGGGATAGGGACTTTAGTGGTTATGGGTTAAGTGTGTATGGGTTGTGATAATGTGGCCCCTAATCCCCTTGTCACAACTATTGGGGGTTCCCCTATCAATTTCTCTCATTAACTTACCTATAGGTTCCCTAGCCCCTATGCCATAAGGCCCTAAGGCTCCTTCTCATTCTCTAATGTTAGGATTGTAGATCTCAGTAAACCATGCTCGAACCTCTCACTTCTACCCATCCATGCTACCCTTATGTCCCCTCGCCCCGCTCAATACACCAAAAGACCCCCCTCCCCAAAAATTCATGAGAATTGAACATTTAGAGGCAATCATTTAACAACAACTTCACAACTACTCCATTTATAATGGTGTCTTGGAGCTATTAGATGTCATTTCATTGAGCTACAGTGATACGTGAGAGCTATGCATAGCTCACTAAAGGTGTATCAAGAGACTATTAGTCTATTGGCTATAGAATTTGACTCTTTTTTTGTAACTTAGCGAAATGGAAAAGATGTGGAGACAAACTCCATTCTTCTTCTTTCATCGGGCCATGTAAAATAAATGAAGCAAATAGTCTTAGCCCCTTGGAGAAGGAAAGTTGAGAACAATAATTAGCATGAACAAACAAAGAATCCAATGAGTTAAGCTTAGAGGGGTATCCCTTTGTAAAAAATCATCCATAAGCTTGTTAGAGTTAGTATGAATCTTTACTAGAGGTTGAGTAGTCTTCACATCGCCAACCACATCCAATAGAAAGGTACCAACCCCTACAATAAAAATGATGTCTCCAAATAAGGTGTAGTTAGTACCAATAACATCGCCTTATGAATCTATTACAATATGATTTGGAAAGTACGTTTCCATACATGTGTGAAAGAAAAAATCCATTTGGTTAGCAAAAGGAAGTGTTTTTTAAGACCTCCAGAAACCCCCTTGAAGGAGACAAGAAGGGTTTGAAACCATATAATACAAGAAGGGGTTAGAGGTTTAGGGGGTTAAATGGGTTAGGGGTTAAGAGGTTTAGGGGGTTAGGGGATTTAGCAGTTAAGTATTTTAGGGGTTAGGGTTTGGGGGTTAAATGGGTTAGGGTTTTAGGGGTTTAGGGGGTTGAATGGGTTAGGGGTCGGGAATTAGGGTTTAAGGGGTTAGAGGTTAAGGGTTTAGGGGGTTAAATGGGTTAGGGGTTTAGTGTTTAGGGGGTTAAATGGGTGAGGGGTTATAGTAATTTCTTAGGTGAACAAGGCACAATCTAGTTGTAGTAACTGTAACTTGGTCAAGTTGTTATATTCAAGGCAAGACTTGGGTGGGTTCCCAAGTTCAAAAAAAGTAAGGGTAATTGTGAGGGCATGATAACTAAGGAGTGTCAATGCATGCCAAGGAATGAAAAGGCATGCTAACACATGCCAGAAAGTGTCAATGGATGTTGAGGACTGTTAGGGAGTGTTAGGACATTGCAAGGGAGAATTAGGTCAAAATGCATGGAAATGAACGAATAAGAGTGTGTGCCAAGTAGTGTTAACGAATTCCAAGTGTCTCAAGGATAAAGTGTGTTAGGAGAAGGTCAGAATAAGACTTGTAGGAGGTAAGCCTATGGTTACATAAAGGGTTGGAAAAAGTAGTTTTAGACAAAGGGAAACTTTGGGCTGGGCACAACATCGATTTTCCAATGACTTGGTTGGGTTCCCAAGTCACAAAAAAGCAAGGTTATCTATGATGACATGAAAGCTAATGAATACCAAGGTGTGTCAGGGAATTCCTAGAAGTACTAACACATGTTAGGCAGTTCCAAGGCATGATAGGCATGCCAAGATGTGGCAGGTGCCAGGGTGTGGCATGAACACATGCTAGGGAGTGTGAGGGCCAAGTGTCAGCGAAACACAAAGGAGCACTAGTTTAAAATGCATGGAAATGAAGTATAAGCCAGTTCTAGGTGTGTTAAGAATGGAGTGACATGGTATTCTAGGAAGTGCCAAGGCATGTTAGAGTGCTAGGGAAGCATACAAATTTTTTCCAAGTGCCTAGGTGTGCCAATGCGTGCTAAGGAGTGTTAGGGAGTGCCAGGAAAACATGACAAAGGCGCACTAGGTCAAAATTCATAAATGAATGAATAAGAGTGTGTGACAGGGAGTGTTAGCGAGTTCTAGGTGTCTCGAGGAGGGAGTGACATGGTATGATAGGCAATACTAAGTCATGTTATAGTGTCAGGGTGACAATATACATCCAAGATTTTAGATATTCACATATGAGATAGTCACAAGATGTCAACAAAATCACATACTTATCGAAATCCTCAACCAGCAATATGCTACATTGCTTCTTAATGTGCTTGCAACTAGGTAGACATCAAATACAATCATTGCAATGGGTTAAGGGGATCTAAGAGAGAATTATGTAAGGAGTTCCTTCTAGCTGGTAAAGGACATTGGTATTACATCTATTGTTAAAGGGGGTGGCCTACAAGGATACATTGGTAGCTGTTGATGCAAGAGCATAATTTCAACAATTTATTTCAAAATTTGTATTTGTCCTCCATAAGGTCTTAGAGATTTTTGAAAGAGGAAGTTGGTTTCCTTGTTGCCCTATAATTTTGTAGAATTTCTAATTTCATGTTTGGGATAGGAAATTTTAGTAATTTTAGGCATAAATTAAGATGTTTTATTATTTTTAAGGTCTCCTAGTCATTAGGAAAGTTGAGTCTTATGATTAGGATTACTTGTGGCATCCTATGTATTTTTCAAACTCCAATACACCAAGGAAAATATGTGGAGGACATTTGGGGGAAATGTGGTTGTCCATGAAATGTAGATTGAATTTGGGGAACTTGTAGATTTTTTTCTTGGACCCTACTAGTTCTTAGAGGTTGTATTTGGAGCAGTTAGCAGGAAAAAACATAATATGCCCAAGAATATTAGTGTTGGAACAGTTATGGTTAAAACACGAGATTCAAAGTTCAAATCCCCCTGAGTTGCCAACCTAAAAATAATATTTTTTTATCTATTTATTTATTAAATTTTTAGAATGTGGTTTAATGAAATAATAAAAATATAATATAAAAGAAATAAATATGACATGATTAAATTTCATGTGGTTTGAATATCGATTTTCAAAAATAAAAAATATAATTTTACCCACTATCCACTCATGATATTTCAATGCAAACTTCCCAATGCTAATGATTTTGTCTTAATTGCTAACTATCTTAAATGGGTTTTGTCTTAATTGTCATTGTCTTAAGTCGCCATTGTCTTAATTATATAGTTATGTCTTAAATATTTTTGTCTCAAAGTGCTTTTGTCTTAAATCTAAATTTTTGTCTTAAAATATTTTTGTCTCAAATTGCTTTTGTCTTAAAATATATTTGTCTCAAACTGCTTTTGTCTTAAATATAAAGTTTTGTCTTAAAATATTTTTGTCTCAAATTCATTTTGTCTTAAATATAAAATTTTGTCTTAAAATACTTTTGTCTTAAATTTTTTTGTCTTAAATTTTTTGTCTCAAATTGTTTTTGTCTTAAATATTTTTGTCTCAAATTGTTTTTGTCTTAAATAGAAAATTTTGTCTCAAATTATTTTTGTCTCACTCTATTTTTGTCTTAAATTTTATATTTAAGACAATTCAATTGATATTAAATTTTAATATAAAATAGCTAAAATAAAAAGTGACTTTTTAAGACAAAAGATTTCTTTTGTCTTAAACAAATGTCTTAAAATGCCCTTGGTGTAGTAGTGCCAGGGCAGTGATCAAGTGACAAAGTTATCAAACTATGGACACTAAAAGAAGAGTTTGAGAATTTAAATATGCAAGAAGTTGAAAATGTGACAACTATTGTGTGTGAGTAAAAGATCTAGTCAATAAAATGGCTATCTTTGGAGAAAATCTGAACAAAGAGGTTGTGATTTAAAAGGTGTTGAGGTCTCTAACACTAATATGGAACATCATTTCCATAATTATTGAAGAAAGAAAAGATTTGTATACCCTTTAGTTTGATCTCCTATTTGGATCTCTTATGTTTGATGAAGAAATATTGAGAGATTCATTTAAAAAAAAGTGTTGATAAAGTTTTTTCCTCCAAATTACAAATTACAAAGAATGAATATGCCAGCACCAAAATAAACCAAACCTAAAGTAGAAGTCAAAATTAAAATTATTCCAGAGGAAGTAGAGAAATAGGTGGTTCAAGAGGTAAAGGGAGAGGCTGATTTGATACGATAAATAGCTCATGTTATCATTGTAATAAATATGGGCACTTTGAAATGGATTATGAATTCAAAGAAGGTAATAATAAAAAGGTTTTAATTATGCTCAAAAGGGTGATGAGGCCTCTCCAAACTATTTATTTTTATCTTATGATAAAGTTGGAAATGGGCGGTTTGAATAGTTGATTTTTTTGAGATACCGAGCACAATCTTGGGGGTGGCTAAGGCGTTAGATTTTCTTGGGCAAATCCATATGGCGACCGAATCTTAATTTCTTAAGGAACATTTCTTACACTTTGAGGTATTTAGGAATATCATATACATATGGCCTGGGTAGGTGGTATCTCTGATCATGGTGAATCCTTTTATTAGTGTGCACGAATATTAATATATATCTCTTACATCATTTTGACATATAATTACTCCACCTGCATTATATTTTAGATAATGGCAGCATACGTATAAAAATTACACATATGGTGGGTATTTTCTTATTTATCATGGCGTAGTGGTATACACTGTTGGTGGTTGGAATGATCCGTCTTGGATAGGGTGGAATAAATTACAACTGCAGATCCCTAGATGGGGAAGATGGTGATTATTCCTTGACATTCCTCATCTATTCTGCTACGAATTTTTTCTGAAAGGTGGTTTTTTTTTCCTAGAAGGGGGTGATTTTTTCCTTTTCTGGCTTGAATGAGGTAGGATTTGTCCTTTTCTCTTTTCTTTGATTTGTCCGGCCATGTCCCCGCTGATTTTTTATGTTGACATAGAAGCCACACTGGCCTTGCATTAATTCATGGCTCATATAGATGGTTGTATGGACTCTTTAAATATTGATGTATCATCTCATGAGGTTTTCATCCATGCCACCTTGGAGGCAGAAAGAGCATACTTATATAATCGAAAGATTTTCGATGATCCAAGCCCGCCAGATTGCTCGATTTCTACCCCTTCCTCGGATCTTCCGACAAGTGTCCAACATGCCGAGCTTTGGGAGACAAGTATACCATTCAAGGACAAAGGGCATCATACCAGGAAAAAGGATCAAGTAAAAACTATTATTTCGGCCTCTGATACAAAAATTATAAGCTTTGGATATGAATTTCTTTGGGATAGAGTTACCAGCTTGCAGAAGAGGGTGCTTGTAGGTCGTTGGGCCTTTTCCGATCTCACAAAACAGAACATTCCTGACTCGATGAGGACACAGTGGGATCTCATCTTAGGTTACTCTCCAAATTCAAGTTGGCTCGTGAACTCCTGGTAAAACTTCCATTTCTTACATCAAGATGACCTCAAATGCATTAGGAAAATTCCTTGGGTGCGTGGGAGATTCTTGTTGCAGCTCCATAGATGGTATGTGGGTTTTAAGACACTACACAATACATCAAGGAATAATGTGGTCTGGGTTAAACTCCCGAGATTACCTTTGGAATTCTGGAGTAAGTGGGTTTTATCAAAGATTGGAGACACCATTGGTCATTATTTATATATATATATATATATTGATCTGAGTTGTTTGGGTGCATGGGATAAGAGGGTGGCGTGGATTTTTGTGGAGCTCGGTTTCATTAGGGGTCTTCCAGAACACATTGATTTGGCGTCGGAGAATATTCATCATAGAAAACACCTGGACTACTGAGGCATCCCGTTCAGATGCATCCTATGCCATTGCATGGGTCACCTCATGGAGAGATGCCCACGAAGAAATTTACAAGGTGGTGGTGGATGACGTCGTGGAGGCAGGATACTAGGTTGACAAACTTGGGGTAAATATCTACAATATCTCGCTACATGTATTGAATTTACTTCTGAGAAATATCATTCCATTCATGATATTACGACTTCCTCACTTTCATTATCTCCATGAAAATTATTGGTCTTTGTGTCGTCCCCGAAAGATGGTAGGGGTTATATTTCCGTTTACTAAGAGGGTACTCGTGTGCCCCATTATGTGACTGCTCCTCCCCCGCCGGCGTCACTTCCTCCTTTTCGGTCTCCTCATACTAAGGCTTACTTGAATATCCCTGATAATCCATCTCTTATTGCATTTCCCTCTTCTACCTCGATGCGTAATGGCCCTCCTCTTATCGATTCCTCTCTCTCGTCGATTAATATTTCTTCCCCTCCACCCCCTATTGTATGGACCAGAGAAATTTCCCCACACAATTTGGTAGGGAGTGACATTGAATTTCTTATGGCAAATCTTGCCATGGACCTGGATTCTCTAACCATCCACAAAGGTAAGGATATTACATCCCCTTCGGTGATTAGCCCCAATTCTACCCTCAATATTACTGTTAGACGTAAAGGTGGAAAGGGTACCTGATACTATAGACACAGTTTCTTGGCCAAGTCTCTACTCTTTATGGACTCTTCTTAACTGAGGGATATACCCATCATCTTTTCTCATAATTCTTGGGCCCTTGGACTTGATGCACCTGATTCTAGGACCTCATGATGAATTGCCTTTCCCAAAATATGTGGGGCTTGGGGGACACTACTAAATTATTGTCCCTGAAAACTCTATTCGGGTCAATTCGACCTTTCCTAATTATATGTTACAAAAAATCACGTCTGTGTCTGAAAAAGTCTTTACATATTTTCGCTCTATATTTCGATATTGGTATATCGTGGTTGTAGACTCATGTGGACAATTAAGGGGCATTGTCGTCTTTTGGGACCCTAGATGGGCCTCGCTATGTGCATATAAAAAAATTTCTGTAGTTTTGTTGACAGGTCATATACGTGGAGTATATGATAGAATACATTTTTTGAACCCGTATTCCCCATATAAGGATAGGGCTAATTTTTCGGACCGTATGGAGGCTTGTTATATCCTTAAGATTGGATCTATCATTATGGAGGGGGATTTCAATGCCGTCTTATCTAGGGTGCAATGTTGGGAGGCTCGTTGTAGAAGGAATCCTATAGTCGATCAACTACATATCCTTTTTTTATACAAATCACCCAGTGGACATCCAACCCAATTCTCTCTCACCAACATGGCCTAAGGTTAGATCTCGGGAGGACCATATCAGAAAGAGAATGGATCACTTCTTAGTACATAAGAAATTAGTAGAAATATTGTGTAATCTAAGGTCGTAAGTTGATAGTAATTTAATTTCATATCATCTCCCCATTGTCCTACAATGGCACACAGAGCATATTTGATTGGGTATGCCATTCAAATTTAAAATAATCTCGTTAGAGTATGAGGAATTCAATGAAATGGTAAAATCCTCATGGAATTCAATCATGAGGGAGACTAGTATATCCCCGATGGTACATATCTCAGAGAAGCTACAATATCTCAAGAGTCGTGTCAGGATTTGGCAGAGAAAAAAGAAAAAGTGACTTTCTATCAAAGTTAAATATATTATTGAAGAGGTCAAAATAATTAGTAGAATCATTGATCGACGAGCTCCTACAACTTCCATGTGGGAGAAGCTAAGAGAATTAAAGCACAGAAAGAGGAACATTCTCGAGATACAAGAAACTACTTGGTGCCTGAAAAACAAAGATTTATGGCTTCGTGAGGGGGATAGAAACACCCACTTCTTTCATAAATATGCTAATCACAGAAAAAATATAAGCACTATATGGCATATATAAGAAAGTAACACTACAAGGAAAAGACCCTCTAGCAAATTTTTTTGATGAACTCCTTATAAAAATAGCCTAGACATCCGTTTGTAGCGGAGGTTACTAGAGGAGGTTGGCAAGTGGAGGTTTTTGTGGATGTTTTTATTCTGGTGCATTTATCATCCTAAACTACACTGGTGTGTTCAACTAAAGAAAGTACCGGTGCATACAAAACATTGGCACACTGGGACACTGTGCACTCGGTACAAATCTGCCCGGTGCATCTCATTACTGTAGCGCACCGGTGCTCTACAAATATTTTTCACCGGTGCATCCTAAAACCTCACGCCATGACTGAAATAACTCGGTGTGGTTTTAAGAAACCACACCAATGCACCTATAAAACCTGTGCACTGGAACAGGGTTAAATAATAAAAAAAAATTACGGCAAAAAATCTGCATTTTTCACTTTTCAGTGCTCCAAAGCTCTCAAGCACCAGTGCAAATTCACCTCGTGTGAGGTGCCTTGCCATCAGTGCTCCCATTGCACACACTGCTACTATCCATTGCCCACCATCTCCATTTAAAATTTTGCAAAACAGTGGGAAAATTTAGTTTTGAAAATTCTACAGTCAATATTCCTCCTTCAAGGCCAAATGTGCAGGTATTTTCCTTGCTTTTCCATAATAAAACCTTTTAGCAGATTAGTTTTCTAAAATAGCTTAAAATTCACCTTATTTAAAAAAAAAAAATCCTACGTGGTGCGCTTGAGTAGTTTGGCTCGCACCGGTTCGAGGTGCTGCCTCTAAATTTACAAGTTGCACCACGACCGGTGCTAACGGTATCCGCACCTGTTCTGGGGCGGTAACAAAATGATGCACCGTGACTTTTTAAAATTAAAAAAAGTGCGGTGTAGTCGATTACTCGACCACACCATTGACCATGTCGAATTGTGGGAATACGGTGCATTGATGGAAATATCCGCCCCTCGATAGGTAATTTTGTCAGCGCATCACCCCCCTGAACTTGACATAGTCAACGGTGTGGTCATGTAAATGACCGCACCATTGATTATGTAGTGATGTCAGGAGGGCGGTGCACTTCTTAAAGTATACACCCTGGGGCATATAGTTTGGTCAGCGCATCACCCTCCCGACTTTGGTACATAGTCAACGGTGTGGTCTGTTATACCACCGCACCATTGACCCTGTAACAATGCTAGGAGGGTGGTGCGCTGAAAATTTTCAGGTGCACCGCCTCAGGTGTGTGACAAAAAAAGACGCACCGTTATCAGTTCATGCCTGTCTTTTGTGGCGCACAAACTATTTTTTTTTCAAAAAAAATTATATATGTATATTCCTAAATACATGTCTCATTTAATAAAAAAATTGTTTTAGTATGTAAATCATTCAGCGATGTCAAAGGAGAGAAGAGAGGGAACAATGACAACAACAGGCAGACCAATATAACGTGGTTCACCTGTGGGAGGCTAGAGAGAGGGAGAGAGATACGTACCCTCGCCCTATTATAGCAGCCACTTAGGGGCCCCTAACGGAGATAGGCCTCCTCAAGTTCTATGAGGAGGCTACATCCCTAAAGGGCCATGGTGTGTTTTTGCGACATCTTATCCGCAGGTGGAATTCCCACCTACAGGTTTTTTGGGTTGGTCCTAACCAGTGGTACATGCCCACTAAGGAGGACACTTATTTCATTACTGGCCTATTGAGGAGAGGGGTGGATTTTCCCTCGTTCCCATAGGTCCACGTTGGCTATGCAGCACGGAGTCAGTTGGTGTACTCCTAGAGATAAATTAGCGAGGATATATTGTCTCCTTCAGATTTTCATGTCTCCAGAGGTCAGTTATCTGTTGCTTCATTTGGTAGAGAGGAGGTGAGGTGCCTCTCACTACTGATTTTGACCATTGCACACCATACTAGCGACGGGTAACGCATTAGTTGCCTGCTTCTATTTTATGTTAATTATTTATTACAGGTACCACAACTTGTGAGGTGGTCTACCATTTTTTTGTTGTAGTTCTGTACAACTTTATACAGATGTCGTACTCAGGCACAAGGGATGGTGAACTTCCCTTTTGCTTCAGAGCTATTTTTTTAATTTTTTGAGAGGTTTCTAGAGATGTGGCCTAATTTTGTTCGGCAGCCTAGTAGGTCAATGCTACATGTACAGATGTAGATGTGGGGAGAGATGATGCCCAGGAGGGGTGAGTTAGAGTTTTCCGCGAGGATATCGCATGATGCACTGGAGTTTCTAGCCAGTGTTGATGAGCATCCCTTCCTTCTGGTCCCTTTTCTGTATGTTGGTTTGCTTTGGAAAGGGTGTGCCAACACCCTCTTCACAGATGATGAGTCGCCGAATGATAGAGGTAATATTACTGTTTTATTTAAATTTATTCTAACATGTTCTTTAAGTTTTTTTTATTAAACCGTTTAATGAAATTGTCTAATTATTGTTGTCTACTTATATATATTTTGCAGACATTGGGTCATTTGATGGCATTAAGATGCCACCGCCACCAAATGATCTAGGTGTAGATCTTGATGGTGATTAGGAGATGGGAGATGTCGAGGATCAGACCAGTGCAGACAGGCCTGGTCCTCATGGTGCGTTGGTACCGCCTGTTTTGAGGCATAGGCCTGACAGTATATTGAGTATGGAGTTGGGTGACCAACTTTGTGCACTATTTGGGGAGGTGGAATTCAGGCCTGCCACTATGAGAGAGATACAAGCAGATGCTAGGATGGTACAGATGTTGAGAGGCATGTCGCATGACATGTTCACCCTGATGCGGCATGTCATAGGAGCTACCATCTTAGTTACACGATTGAAGAGAGCCCTTCGACGTAGGCGTGGTCGAGCCTCAGTACACGGTCGATTGTTGAGAAAAAGTGCATCATCTGATGATTACGATCAGGGGAGTGATCATTGTTCACCTCGCGTCACAGATGAGAAACCTACAACATTGACCAGCAGTCATGATCATAACCAGGCTGGACCATCCACGTCGAGTTAGCCTTCTTAGCCTAAAACATCCAGCATTCATGATCATGAGCAGGTTGGAACATCCACGTCGAGTCATCATGATTACCAGCCTGCAACATTCAGTAGTACTCATGATCATGAGCAAGTGGGACCATCCACGTCGAGTCATCATGAGCAACTGATAGTTGATGTTGATCAGCATGAGGCGCCAGCAGATCAATGGGCATGTGATGATCGACATCTATCTGAGCTTGTCGAGGCTGCACCATTGACTAAGTAGGCCTCGACTAGTATTACTATTGATGATGATGTACCACTAGCTGATATTTGACATTTATATTATAGTTGTATATTTTTAACATTATGTATATATGGTCCATGTATTTTATATTCATTTTGCAGTTGTACTTAATTTACATGTTGGTGATCATCATGAAGTGTATATTGTTAGGTCATGTTAGATATGTTCATTTAATGTGCAGCTTGCAGATAGATGTGTATGTGATAGCAGTTATTTGACATGAGATGTACGTTTGATGTTTGTGTTGTGATGATGTTATACAATGCTAATTGTGTTTTGTTAAATGATCATGATCATGATGATTAGATGATGTTAGCGAATTTGAATGTGTTTTTTAGTCGAATATGATGTTTGTACGATGGTTATCATCATCGTGATGTTTATTTAATTTAATAATAATTCATGATTTTTATGTTATGTATGATTTATTTAATTTAATATTAATTCATGATATTTATTAAATATTATTTCATGATTGTAATTGTAATTTTAATTTTAATTGTATGTAAAATTTTAAAATTGTAATTGTAATTGTATGTAAAATATTTGTACAATTTTAATTGTAATTGTAATATTTAATTTATTGTGAAATGGTTCTAAATGTAATTTTAATTGTAATTGTATATATGTAAAATTGTAATTGTAATTGTAATTCTAATTGTATGTAAAATTCTAAAATTGTAATTGTAATTTTAATTGTAATTGTAAAATTGTAATTATAATTGTAATTGTATGGAAAATTCTAAAATCATAACTGTAAATATTGTAATTGTATGTAAAATTCTAAAATTATAATTGTAAATATTGTAATTGTAATTTTAATTGTATGTGAAATTGTAAAATTGTAATTGTAATTGTAATTGTATGTAGAATTTCAGAAATATTTTAATTGTATTAATGTGAAATGATTGTAATTGTAAAATTGTAATTATAATTGTAATTGTAATGGTATAATATAAGTAAAAGTGTAAAAGTGTAATTGTAATTGTAAATTTTATGTAAAATTCTAAAATTGTAATTGTAATTGTATGTAAAATTCTAAGATTGTAATTGTAATTGTACTAAAACTGTAATTGTAATTGTAATTGTAATTCTAATTCTAATTGTATGTAAAATATTTGTAAAAATTTAATTGTATTACTATGAAATCATTGTAATTGTAAAATTGTAATTGCAACTGTAATTTTATGTAAAATTCGAAAATTGTAATTGTAATTATAATTGTAATTGTATGTGAAATTGTAAAATTGTAATTGTAATTCTAATTCTAATTCGAATTGCAATTCTAACTGTAATTTTAATTGTAATTGTATGTAAAATATTTGTAAAATTTTAATTGTATTAATGTGAAAATTTTAATTGTATTAATTGTAAATACAATTAAAATTTTTAAATTTGTAAATTTGTAAAATTGTAAATAATTGTAAAATAATAAATCTAGAATAATATGAATTTTTGTAACATAATAAAGATTAGAAAATAATGCAAATAAATTCATGTACTTTACAATTATCATTATTTTACTATGATCTTACAGACCAAAAAAAAAAGAACTTTATACAAAACACCATTGTTTTTTAGATCGACATAATTGAAAATTATCAAGTGAAATGTTGTTTTTAACATTAACACAATGAAAATTACCAATTAATTCAAAATACATATTATAATGTTTCGAAAAAAGAGAGTCTTATAATTTATAAGGTAATTAAGCACTCTTATTTATAAAAACCCATCTTAAAAATTATAAATATTGATGAAATAACATATGTACCATATCACTCTCAGTTCTCATGATCACCCTCATTAACTTCCAGATCGCTTGGCATGATAACATTATTGTTCTCAAAAATATGTTTTGATCTAGGGTCATGTCTCAATACAAACCACTAATCCCTATAAGACACATCTGGGTAAAAAAACACTTGGTTTCAGTGTTTGGGGAAAACATAGGGCTCCTTAGCTTCATCCTACATCTTTCTATATTTTATACATATCATCCTACTATCGCAATCTTCCTTTACCTTATTCCGATCAAAGGTGTCACACCACTTTCACTTAAAAATAACACATTGGAAAGAAGAGAAATCCACTTCAATGATCTCTTGTATCTTTCTAACGTAACCTAGCGTCCTTTGTACTAGGTTTTGATCATGGTGGCTAGATCGACTAGATTGATCGAACTCGACTTCCACTCCACAATCTTGTGTCATGTGTCCATAATCGGAATTTTTTTCGCAAAAATTATGTCCATATGCCCACATATATGGGAATAAATGCACCTATAAAAAATTTAAAAAAAAATCATAATGTCATGTGTCTTATGATAACCCAACAATTAAAATATGAAATATATATGTAATTACATTTGAAAGGTGCATTATTAAGTTTCAAATATACATATAAATTAAATAGATTATTACCGAGTTGGTGCACCGAATCCTTACGTTTAGTGCATCCTCTTCAACATGTGGGTAACGACCGCTTGCACCATATTTCTCTCTAACTTGGTCAGCAACCTAACCATTGGGGCATATTTTTGAAATATTTTCTTTTAAATGATCGAGATAAGGCACACTTATACCATTCAATGGTCTGAATTCTTTCCTGTCACTATCCCATTTAATCCTCTTCTGTTTGTACAATGCGACCCACGGTTGTGTTGCTTCGTAATTGTAAAGAACGAATTTATCGATTGCTTCAATTTCTACATCCGCTAATGAAATCAAACTGATATTATATAGTACATAGAGATCAAAATATATGTTATATATTATGGAAGTTCAACATGAATATTTACTTTGTGTAAATTTGAAAAATTATAAGTCGCTTACTCTTTATCAAGCGTTTTTTTCCATTTTTTTGGAGCAGCACCCCTTCTCTTTTTTCTTCATCCCTTTCATCGTACCAAATCACTGCACCTAGTTTTTTGTTGGTCTTCTTGATGTACTCACTGGAATAATAGAAAGACTCATACGATATGTACCCCTCTGCCATAGACCCCTCAGGTTTTTCCCTTTGTCGAACAAAACCTTTCAATTTCTTCATGTACCTTTCTAAGAAGAACATCCAACAAAAAGAAAGCACTCGAACTAATTCAACCTCATCTACTAGGTGGATTAGATGATGAACCTACAAGTCCATGAAACTCGTCGGTAGTTCCTACTCAAACATACAAACAATCTCAACTATCTCTTGACGCCACCGTGGAATGCTAGCCACATGAATCTCCTTTGACATGATCCAACGTAAAAATGTAGATAATTTAGATATGGCACGTCCTAGGTCTTGAGGGAATTCATGTTTCACACACCCATGCATGAACAAAGGATAATGACACTGCAAAGTTATAAACGCGTGCAATAATATACAAAATTAGTTATGTTTTATGGTCCCTGCATGGGATAAAATTTATTAATATAAAAAATAATAAATTCATGCTTTTGACATTATAAGTGCTCTTAGAAGATTCAATTGGTCATGCAATTTCAACCCCGAAAAATGGTCATCCATAGTGAAGCAACGTCGTAGTGAAAACTCATATGAAGATGGCACCATCACACCCATTATAAATTCCTTTGCTAAAGAAATATCATCTTTTTTTAAAATCCATGGGACATCACCTTATTGAAATACAATGAATTAGAGGGACCAGTGCCTGCCTCTCTTCCTGTACTTTCTAATCATCTTGGACAATGTTTATTTTTAGTTTTTGAAGTAATAAGATATTTCCTAACATCCAATGTGTCACTTTGTTTCGATGATATGTGCCTCCATAAAGAAGATGAAACATTTTTAAATATATGCATGGGATATAATAAGTGGGTAATCTTAAGATGCTTCCAATATGGGAGGTTATAAAATATAGATTTCCTTTTCATCCCAATGGGAAATTTCTCAACATAGGTGTCGAATAATTCTGGATCATTGAACATAGGATCCCCATTTGAATCGAACATTTCTATGAACTCCTTCTCCTTCTATCTCTCATATGCTCTAAGCCATTCAGTTGTTGTCATTATTGGGGGCCTTTGGGTTCTCTCTTGTTTACCATTGAAAGTGAATGATGCTCTTCTATAAGGGTGTTATTCTGGGAGGAATACCCTAGAGCAGTCATACACTGGCTTTCGTAGGTCGTTGGACCATCTAGCTTTCAGAGAAGGTCCACAACATTTACATCGAAAATACCCTTTTGTTACAAGACCTGTGAGATTATTGTATACAATTTATATACATGGAATGTTAAAGAATATCATGAAGATCAGAACAATTACAATGAATTAAATAACTAATATGTGAAAGAATATTGCTACGTATATAAAAAATCAATAAACATGTAATTTACCAGAGAAAACTCCTAATCCTGGATAATCATGTGTCGTGTAAGCACATATGCCATACAACATGTTGTAGCCCCTAGATACAACCTTGAGTTGCAAAAGACCAATGCCCAGGAAATCTTAAAATCAGAGGTTAAAAGTAGACAACTATAAGAATGCCTATGACATAATATGGAATAAGAGAATAATGGTTTTGGTGGTTCAAGAATCCAGAATACCTTTGAGTCTGATTCTTGTGAATTACCCTATACTACAAGAGGGCTCAAGAGATTGAATGGCTGGTTGGCTTTCAAATGGGCCAAGTATGAAATAATGAGCAGAGGTTTTCAAACAATGTATAGGTTTTGAGGATGAACAGAGGAGGAATCCACAACAGACAATCTTAATATCCTTAAGAATCGGTCTCCAGTGAGCTCAGAGGAAATAGATGCAAGTGAAATACGACAAAAATTAGAGAATTGTGGAGCACGAATTAAGGAAGTGCAACAAGTTTGATACATGAGCATTATATATAAATGAATTCATGAATAAAAATGCATACTGCCAGCAGCTACATTACACAAATCATCAAGCAGCAGAACATTGAAATATGATCACACATAAACAGGAGATTACTGATAAACAAAGAGAATCAGCTACATACTACTCATTGCCCCATATGGAATCTAAATCAACAACGCTATATCATATTAAGTTCAAAACAACTCTCCCAAATATGTATCTCAGAGCACAGGGAGAAAAATTATATAGAACTAAAACAAAATTATCCAGAATTCAGAACCCTTCTTTCATCTTAGAACTCGCTACATATAGAGTTCTCCTTCAGGGTTTACGATCGAATATTATTTCATGATCGAACCACACATGTGAAAACAAAAATATCCTAACAAACTAGAAGAGTATGCATTAATAAATAACTCATGTAACAAAAAATAAAAATAAAATTGGGGGAAAATGGGATTTCACCAGTGAAACATCACTATCTAACAGTAAAATAAGTTTCATAATTGGCCACAGAGGCCTAGTCCTACAATCTTCAAATGGTGTGGCGAGAAAGAGGCGTGAACAGCTGGGCAGTCAAGTTTCCATCACATGATTCCACCCACTGTCAAGAGCCTCCACTCCCTTATTTTTATGATTTCCACTAACCGTTGTGAAACAACCAGTTGTGTTGTGCGTGCGTAACACTTTAGTGGGGAGTTCTTGGACCATCCGAAAATACTATAGCTCTTCTTATTCCACCAAAAACCCATGTTGTTTTTAAATTGCAAGACCAAAGCCAGATTTTGGAGGGGGACCTATCCAGTTTGTGATATTGGATGGGGGGGTGCAAAATCATTATGGGCTGACGCGGTGCACCGGAGGCAATTTCCCAAACTAGCCATTTCACCCCCCCTGCAGTGTTATTCTTCGGAAGGTTAGATGAGGGATGAAACAAATCATGAACCATCAAATAAGCGATAGGGAGCGGAGATGAGGGAAGAAGATGGAAATAGTGGTGAAGCGTAAAGTGGGGCTGGAGGCACTAACACACGGCAAGACAGTTTAACACTGTAGGGAGCGGGACAAAGGTCATGGGAAGGATTTGATGATGTGGCACGTAGGTGGGGCCCAAATCCATATCACAAATCGCGAATCGGAAGCCTTTGTTATAAACAGTGGGAGGTGAATGATAAGACATGCGATGGGCGAAGCGCGGTGGCGGAGAAGGTGACGTGGCATGAAGTTGGGGCCGCTCGCACATCACAAATCGCAAGCAGGAGCAATTAGTTATAAGAAGTGGAGGGTAACTACTATGTTTTGCGAAGTGCAAAGTGCGAGGAGGTAAATGTTAGAATTTTTGGTGAGCGATATCCGATGGGCAGAAGTGACGTGGAGGAGGTGGGACCACCCGCAAAATCGCAATCGAGGGATTTTTGGTATAAGGAGTGGGGGTAAGAGTTATGAATTGGGATGGGTGATACGGGATGAGCAGAGGATGACATGTCAAGGAACTGGCCACACCCACAAATTGCAATCTACAATATTTTCATGGAAGCAGCAAAGGGTAAAGGGTATATTCTCTGGAGTGCAAAATGGGATGAGCGGAGAGGTCGGCGGTGCGAAAAGGTAATTGAGTGTCGATAGAGGTTTTGAATGGAAAGGAGTGGATTGTTTACAATAAAGGCTCATGCGAGAAGGTGGGTCCCTTTATATCACATCGGTGGATTTATAAGTGGAAAATCATGTTATGAATGAGTTTACAGTCTTGTAATGTGGGAAGGTAAGGAAGGGGTAAGGTGCGGTCTATGCCATATATGTTATATATATCCAATGGCCATAAGTGGGGGGAATAGCTACGAATAAGAAAATGTAGCGTGGGATTTTAGAAATGGAAATATGAAGGGTAAAAGAGGGTAAATGAAGGTAAAGAGGATAAATGAGATGAATGAGGGCAGAAATGAAGTTTTCTCACCATTACACCTTATCAGCAACACTTTCCCATTTCTACTAAACTTAAAGGTAGATTGATTCCTTTGAAGCTCTTTAACAGTCAGGATTTCCCTTCCTTTCTCCTTCTCTACTTTGTGTATGGTCACAGGCCAACATTGGCTCCATCTAGAGACAACGTGTTGTTCATACTGCATTGAGAACCTGCAGACCTTAATTCCCATGCTTTTATTGGGCTCATGGAGTCACAAATGCATACTGTAATATTGAATCGAAACTACAACTGAGTTTTTCACTACCAACTATCAAAATGGAAATCACTGCCACACCCTGAAAATCTTGAATGTTGAAATCTGAACTATGCTGAAACTGGAAACCGTAACACTCTTGGACTGAAAACTGCAAAGCAATTCGAAACTAAACTGGAAATATGTTCATAGTTCTGAGCTTATTTTCTCTCCTACCTACACCTATTCTGATAAAAAATTATCCTGTCAAATAATAATCAAACTTCCAATGTAACCAGTCAAGCAAATGAGTGCTTAACTGAAATTGGCATCCCATTCTTGTAGGTAGTGAAATGGGTTTAAAACGTGGAAACTTATATCTTCCACTTAATTTCATAGCTCCATTGATGAAATTGTAAAATTATTCCTTTACTAATCATTGGCTGCAATATACTAACCAAATGATCATGGTAAACATGCAACATGAGTTTTTCTGGAGGATTTGTAAAAGGAAAACACACGTCATTCCAAACTACTGCTTTGCTTCTGTGTTGACACTAATTGTCTTCAAATAGCAAGGATGAATCTTGTTTCTTCTCCTTTTCCATTATAATCAAATTCTTTTTGTGCTCTTCATCATTTAATTTTTCATATGGAGGCTTGCAGGGGAGTTGCAAACTCTCAATCATCTCGGGTAAAGGATCATGACTAATAACAATATATTGTGTTTCCTCCTTTACATCCCAAGAAGAAATTAATGATGAAGAAATTTTATGATCCACTTCACACTTAGAAAGAATATCTTAGTGGTATTCAATCAGCAAACCTAATTGGTATTATTTTGGCAAGCTTTCTTGGCTTTCATTGGGCACACTTGATTGGTGTTCAATCTCTGAATACAACACTACTGGCTGAAGGTGCTTTTGTGGATCTAGAAAATTATTCTCTACTACCTCTATTTCTAGATCACTAGACTGCTGTTGATTTTTAGTGTTTTCCTCTGGCAAATACTCCAACTCTTCCCCTTCTTCATGGAGGGTAAGCTCTCCTCCCTCTTCTTCAGAATAAGCTAGGAACCGGTTTGCTACATTTGGTCCAATAACCACCATGGGTCGTTCTTCTTGGAGATTAAAGGGTGTGCGCCCTTTTTCTGTAATGGCTTCTTTGAACTTCTCTTTAGGAGGGTCGAGTGGTGTCAAGGGTATAGTTGTGGGGTTCTCATTTTTGGGAGGATCAATTTTTTGCTTTATGAAAGTGGATGCGGTGGCCTTATGAGGGACTGACTCTTTTAAGGGATTCTTCCCTTCACTAGCAGGACCAGGAGGGGCTTGTTCTCTTGATATTAACCCTTCATTTTTTTTCTTGCCCTCGAGTTCTCTTTCAAAAGGACCTAAGGTCATACTTCTTGTGGAGTTGTGCCTACATGAAATCCATGAACTGTCTGCAGTAATTGTCAATATCTTGATCTTCTGGATGGATTTCCTTCTCTTGTTGCTCCCCTTGCAGGATGAGTTCACCCTCCTTATCATTAGAGTAAGTGAGGAATTGATTTTATTGGCTGTTTGTGACCTCTTCGGCTTGTTCCTCGAAATCTCCTTCCCAATATAGAAGAGGTTAATGTGGTCTTGTTGTTCCTTCTTATCCCATTGGAACAACTATAGAGTGGGCTTTTGATACTAAGGATTGAACCCTTGGTTACAAATCATTTGGTTGGGACAAGGAGGGGAATTTTGGGTCTCCAATTGAAGCTTAATCATCTTGTTTGAAAGGTTCTTGATTAACTTATTCATTTCTTCAATTCTACACTCTTGTGATTCTCTTCTCTGATTTGAAGTAGAAGCCTCCTCCCTGTTTTCTCTTCTGGATTCATGCTCAGTATTCCCCTTGAATTTAATAGTAGAAGAAAATTTTCTTCTACCTCCAACGCATCGGTCTGGATATGATCCAGAGATGTGGATTTTCTTTCTCTTAGGGTGAACGCAAAATCTGGTTTGAAAGCTCCTGCGAAGCCCACCTTAGCAGCTGCTTAGGGAGGATTTATTTTAGTAAGAAGATCATTATAGAGCTTATTGAACCTCTTTATGAATTCTGTTACATTCTGATTGTGTCTCTTCTTGAGAGCATTGAAATCTGTGAGAACGTATCCATGGTCCCTCTTTTCTCCCCATTTCAATGTGAAGAAATTTTCCATTTCTTCCCAAGTGTGGACTGTGTTGTTGGCTAGAGACTTGAACCATTTTTGGGCTTCTCCCCCTAAGGATTGGACAAAAATCATTAATACCACATCTAAGTTCTCTACATTCACATTCCCAGCGAAGGCGCAAAAGGTTTAAGTATGTCTCTGTGCAAAATTATTATCTTCCCTGGTGAACCGAGGCAACCGCTCTAGATAGTCTTGCAACATATTATTTAGAGGTTGATGGAGGGCCAAGGGGGCATAATTTTTCAAAAAGAATCTTGGCACAACCATATAATTTAGAGGTGGGTGTATATGGTGTATCTAAATCTGGTGTGAGGCCTAGTGTAAGCCATGATTACACTTGATTTGAACTTTGATAATAGTGGAGTCCACAAGGTGAGGGCTATGCAACTCTCAACCCTTCATGCTCACCTGATTAAAGGGTGAAGATAATGTTGTATCCTGGGGAAAGGTTTTAAAATTAATTCCCTGGAAATGATGCCAAAAAGATGTTCTAGCCCCTAGAGACAGTCTTGAGTTGCAAAAGACCAGTGCCTAGGACATCTTAAAATCAGAGGTTAAAAGTAGACAACTATAAGAATGCCTCTGATAGAATATGGAATAAGAGAATAATGGTTTCGGTGGTTCAATAATGGAGAAGACCTTTGAATCTGATTCCTGTGAATCACACTATAGTGCAAGAAGGATCAAGAAGTTTAATGGTTGGATGGATTTCAAATGGGCCAAGTATGAAACAATGAGTAGAGGCTTTCAAATCATGTGGAGGTGTTGAGGATGAACGGAGGAGGAATCCACTACAGACAGGCTTAAAATCCTTGAGAATCTTTCTCCCATGAACTCAGAGAAACAGATGCAAGTGAAATATGACAAACAATAGAGATTTGGAGTGAAAATTAAGGAAGTGCAACAAGTTTGATACATGAGCATTATATATAAATGAATTCATGAATAAAAATGCATACTACCGGAAGCTACATTACACAAATCATCAAAGAAAAAAAAAATTGAAAGATGATCACATATAAACAGGAGATTATTGACAAACAAAGAGAAACAGATACATACTAATCATTGCCCCATCTAGAATTGAAATAAATAGCATTGTATCATATTAAGTTCAAAAAAAATCTCCCAAATATGTATCTCAGAGCACAGGGAGCACAATTATACAAAACTACAGAAAAATTCTCTAGAATTCAGAACCCTTCTTTCATCTTAGAACTCACTACATATAGAGTTCTCCTTCAAGTTTTAAGATCGAATATTCTTTCATGATCGAACCACACATGTGAAAACCAAAATATCCTAACCAAATAGCAGAGCATGCATCAATAAATCACTCCTGTAACAAAAAATAAAAATACAATCCAGTGAAAATTGGATTCACCAACGAAACATCAATATCTAACAGTAAAAGAAGCTGCATAGTTGGCCACGAAGGCCTAGTTCTAGAATCTTTAAATGGTGTGGAAAGGAGGAGTCGTGAACAATTAGGCAGTCAGGTTTCCATCACATGATTCCACCCACCATCAAGAGCCTCCACTCCCTTATTCCTAAGATTTCCACTAACAGTTGTCAAACAACCAATTATGAAGTGTGTGCTTAACTCTTTAGTGGGGAGCTCTTGGACCAGCCGAATATACTATAGCTCTACTTGTTCCACCAAAAACCCATGTTGTGTTTGAATTAGAAGACCAGAGCTAGATTTCGGAGGGGGACCTGTTCGCTTTGTGATATTGGATGGGAGGATGCGAAATCATTGTGGGCTGATGTGTAGCACCGCATGCAGTTTCCAAAACTTCCCATTTCGCCTCCCCCCCCCCCCGAGTGTTATATTTCATAAGTTGAGATGGGGGCCGGAACAGATCATGAACCATCGGGTAAGCGATAGGGAGCGGAGATGAGGGAAGAAGACAAAAATAGTGGTGGAGCCTAAAGTGGGGCCAGAGGCACTGACACACGGCAGGAGGTTTTAACACTGCAAGGAACAGGACAAATCCTGTGGGAGGGATTTGATGACGTGGGGTGGAGGTGGGGAAAATCATGAATGAGAAGCATTTTTTATAAACAACCAGAAGGGAATGACAAGATATGTGATGGGCGAAGTGCGGTGGTGATGTGGCATGAATGTGGGGCTGCCCACACATCACAAATCACAAGCGGGAGAGATTAGTTATAAGAAGCGGAGGGTAAATTCTATGTTTTTCTATGTGTGAAGTGTGGGGAGGTAAATGTTAAAATTTGCAGTGAGCAATATGTGATGGGAAAAAGTGACGTGGCGGAGGTGGGACCGGCTGCAAAATTGCAATCGGGGAAGTTTGGTATAAGGAGTTGGGGTAAAAGTTATGACTTGCGATGGGCAATGCACAATGAGTGGAGGATGACATGTCAAGGAAGTGGGCACGCCTACAGGCCGCAATCCGCAATATTTTCATGGAAGTAACAAAGGGTAAAGGTTATATTCTGTAGAGTCAGAAATGAGATGAGTGGAGAGGTTGGAAGTGCGAAAAGGTAATTGAGTGCCAATAAAGGTTTTGAATGAAAAGGAGTGGATTTTTTACGATAAAGGCTTGTGTGGGAAGGTGGGTCCCTTTATATCACATCAACGGAGTTATAAGTGGCAAATAGTGTTACGAATGAGTTTGCGGTCTTGCGATGTGGGAAGGTAAGGAAGGGGTCAAGTGCAGTCTATGCCATATATATATATATATATATATATATATATATATCAAGCGACCTAAAGCTAGGGACGGAGCTGCAAATAAAGAAATGTAGGCAAGACTTTAGAAATGGAAACATGAAGGGTAAAAGAGGGTAAGTGAAGGTAAAGAGGATAAATGAGATGAATGAGGGTAGAAATGAGCTTTTCTCACCATTACACCTTATCAGCAACACTTTCCCCTTTCTACTGAACTGAAAGGCATATTGATTCCTTTGAAGCTCTTTGACAGTTAGGATTTCCCTTCCTTTCTCCTTCTCCAATTTGTGTGTGGTCACAAGCCAACACAATGTAAAAGTCTGCTCTGCTACGATGGGTCTTGATACATCTTATACATTTATCCCATCCCATAATTCCTTCAATTCATCTACCAGTGGTTGTAAGTAGGCATCCATATTCTTCACTTGTCTTCTACTAGGGAATATGAGAGCCAACACAATATGTTCATTCTTCATGGACAACCATGGGGGGATATTTTTATTGATCACTACACTAGTACAAAATAGCTAATTAGTTACTAAAAAATGACTAAAATTTTCATATAGAGGACCATTTTTCAATCGGTGACCACTAGTAGCTAATTTACAGTATCTTATAACACGACCACCTTTAAGTCATATTTAGCTTAGCCATTAATTGGTTGCATTAGGGGAATTTTGAGGTCTAAAATGGGCCTCCTAAGAAAAATGTACAACCAAAATAAACTTTATAAGAACCAATAAGATTCAAGATGATGATGTCATCCATAATGGATGATTCACCATTTTTGGAGTAAAAAAGTAAAAATATTAAAAAATAATAAAATAATAAAACTATTTTTTCAACTCATATTTTAAACTTATCTCCCAAAATTTTTACTCAAATTTCGAGCGGGAGTACTCGTTGGATGTGGAATTTAATTCCTCATCCAAGGAGTACCCATGTTGCATACTTTTGATGAACTCTTCTACACGAAAAATGAGAAATACATAAAAAACATGATTGCAATCACGTTTTTTTATGTATTTCTCATTTTTCATGTAGTAGGACCCATCGAAAGTATGCAACATGGGTACTCCTTGGATGGCGAATTAAATTTCGCATCCAACGAGTACTCCCGCTCGAAATTTGAGTAAAAACTTTGGGAGATAAGTTGAAAATATGAATTGAAAAAGTAGTTTTTTCATTTTTCCCTCTAAAATTTGATGATGTCATCAAATCTTATTTGATTTTTTCCACTATTATTTTATAATTTCCTTAGGAGGCCCATTTTAAACCTCAAAATTCCCGTAATGTCTCGATTTTATAGTCTAGTAGTATATTCAGTCATAAATTTGGTCATTAATTCAGTCATTGATCTAGTCATTAATTTTCACAATTAATGACCAAATACATAACAAAATATACTACTACATGATCACTTGAGAAAACTAGTTAATGACCACAGAAATATGACCAAAATGTTGGTCGCGTTATAAGATACTGTAAATTAGCTACTAATAGCCATATATATGCAAATTTTAGTCATTGTTTGAAATCAGTTAACGACCAAAGAAATATGACTAAATTTTGGTTGTGTTATAAGATATTGTAAATTAGCTGCTAAAGTTGTTTATATTCAAAATTTAGTCATCATTTTGAATGACAAATTTATCATTACAATAGTCATTTATCTTTTTTTGTAGTTTCATATTCATTATATAAACAACTCATTTAGTCATTTATATTTATTTCATTTAATTTCATTAATAATCATTATAAATTACTAATTTAGTCATTTTCTATTCATTTTATTTGTGTTCATCATTAATCAATATAAAATACAAATTTAGTAATTTTAGATTTATTTTGTGTTCATTATTAATCAACATAAATTAATTAGTATGATTTTGCGACTAAATTTAAAAAAAAAAAATGCCATATAATGTGCATGTTCATCTAATATGAAAACAAAAAATTACATATGTTAATTACAATACTAAATAATATCAAGTACAACTATAGATAATTTCAACCACAAATTATATTATATGAAAAATAAAGTATTACAATATGAGTTTCCAACTTAATATTAGTTGGACTACAATTTACACATGAAATATTGTTTCATCACTTCAAAACATTATCATTGTGTTTACAACGCATCACAAGTGAATTCACCAACTCTAAAGACATGACCATCAGTCTGTATGTGTGTGTCTTATGCGAGATATTGGCTTTAAGGGCATCACTACACTGGTTCTTCCTCTATTTCTTCATTTGTGCTCCAGTGTTATTGTTGTCATCTTTCTTCAATTCTTGCTTCTTACCATCAATAATGAATTCCTCTTCTAGAATGAAAGAAGATACAATGCAAAGTATAAAACAACAATGATGATAAAAACTAGAATATAAACTAAAGTAGATTATAAGATATTTATATAACATATACCTCAACATCAGCAATGACAATTCCATTTCTCCCTAGAAAAGCAAGAAACTCGAACAAGTTTTCTTTAGTTGGGAAATAGTGACCAGATGACCTACATAACAAAGCAAATAAAACGTCATCATGGAAAAGAACACCTTTGGAACTTAGCATTCAATGTTCAGGAAAATATTAGGCACACTCATGTCAACTAAGTTACATGCTAAAAAGATCAAGTTGTTGATAACTTGTGAAAAGAAATGGAAAGAAAAAGACAACATATAATCAACAAGAGGCATGTGGTGGCAATGTCGCGGATTTTGTTTTTTTGCACATTGCCATCACCTAGCTCTTGTAATAATAATTTTAATAAATAAATAAAAACAATGCATGTAATATTTAACAAGAATGAAATACAAAGTAATAAATTCAATTAATTAAATAAAAATATAACTTGAGATGCAATTAGTTCTACAGAGTGAATTTTAATAATAATAATAATAATTTAAAATTGTATAAAAAATTATTATTATTAATATCTTGACTAAATATATAAATACAAATAGAGTTTAAAGTGGAATCAATTGCAATGATCAAAGTGTCGTATTTAAAATTTATCCGTTTTGGTGGGAATTTGAGCTTTCACCACCTTAATGCTAAAAATAAACTTTATACTTATAATATCAAAATTCATAGGAAAACTATGTAGTCAATAATATATTCATCATACCAACTACAATGATGACTTCAAATGTATAAAGAAATTAAAATCATTTGCAAATAACATTGATTAGAGGAGGACCCTAAAATAATATAACCTTAAAACATCCAATCATTTCCATTTCCACAAAGTAAGTGTATCCTTGAAACTTATACGGCACAAAATTAATAGAAAAGGATTGAGATGCACACCTCTCTTAGAATACCACTTTGGGTGTTTCCTCTCTCCACTCCCAATGTAAACATGGAAGCTTGGTAGTCGTGCATCTTCTGAAAGAAACAAATACCAATGTTCACACCTCTCTCTCTCTCTCTCTCTCTCTCTCTCTCTCTCTCTCTCTCATATGCAAGAAAACATACATAAGTATGCATGAACGCATCATACATCCTACAAGAACACTATCATGGAGAAGAAAGTTTATGATCACATGGGATCAATGCTTGTTTACATTAAATGTGAAAATAGGAACAATCAATATAGGATTAGAGAACGGAGAATGCATCGTATATTTTACATCTATAAGATACACACATACTGATAAGATGCACAACAAATGAGTCCATAAGGGATAAACATAATTTATACAAAGGAAGGTAATGGAGATATGATATAGTAGACTCTTAAGAAAAGACATGTTAAGATCATTGCCAATCATAGGCACTAGCTTCCAAGTAAAATTCAACAATGATTGTAACCCTTGAGACATCAGAGTCTACTTGTGACTTTGCATGGAAGTGACAAACTAAATATATATCCTTAGTATAACAAATCATTGTCACAACGAGATAAGAACACAATATAGATATTGACATATTTCTACTAGTTTTAATCTTTTGTATAGTTAATTTACATCCATTTATCTCGTGAACATGGGTGACTATCTGTCTCTCCATTTTATGGATAGAAAGGAAATTCCTTGTCCAACGAAGAAGATAGAAATTGAAAACATAAAATGTATCATTGAAAAAGAAATAATAATAATAATAATAATGTACAAATGCCTATAATTGCATATATACAATGATCATCATGAAAAAAGGTAATTTCAAAAATAATTGTACAAGTTGAGAAAGCTTGTTGGGGAGAAATCTTGGCTATTGTCTTTGGGATCAATTATATATCCTTTAATTTGACTGAAGGATCCAAATCATTGAGACCATAAGATGAACTTTAAAATATGATTAGAACTCTCCTTTATTATTATGGTCAGAAAAAAATCTTAAGCTACTTCAAATACAACATAAATTAATTACTACTAACTCCCATGCATATATGCAACCAAAATGAATTTCATGTAGCTCGTGTGAATTCAAACAAAATATCATACCTTTCAGAGAGAGATAAGTCTTCCTAATTGCATATCTTTCATCTAGAACTACTTGTAAAAACAACATAGATTGTCATCATAAATCCAATCCATCATGCACAAAAAACAAGATAAATAGTTTGATCTTATAGTAATATTATTTTCTCATCAAATAAAATATGCATCCATTATCCATGAGGTAGTGTAACGAGATTATTAAATACTTATTTAATAATGTAATAAGCGGTTTCAATCTCTTCTCTATAATTCCACCACGGTTTCAATCTAGCTTTCTAGTTTTCATGTTTTTGGGTTCAATAAATAAAGCATTAGTATAGCCTTATATTAGGTCATATGTTTCCAATTAAAAATTTACTTTAGCTCTTCAATGTTGAAGCAATTATGAAGTAGAACCCAACAATGTAATCCATCTTGATAATAGTGGTAAGCAACAAAGTGCTCCAAAGTCCAACTTTGGTAGTAACAAAATCAACAATGAGTAATAGGGGCCTTCCTTCGTAATAAATTAGCAGTGACTCATATGGACCTTCCCTTGTTTTTACTTGTAACAGTCTATCTTGTTGAATGAAATTCCTTACTGTTGAATTGGTCCAACATTTTAATCCACTTTCTCTACCTACCCTTGTAAATGGCCCTATGCTTTCTCATCAATAACAAGTCTTGTTCTACTAACTTGCAACTCCAGTCAATATGGAATCCAAGAATTGGTAAAAAAATTTAATCCACTTTCTCTAACTACCCTTGTAAATGGCCTATGTTTTCTTGTCGTTGCGAAACCTTTTTCTACAAAATTTCATACATGGTGACAAATTTTTTCATCTAAAATTAGTTTCTTATTTAGAAAAATAAAAATTAAGTAACTTTCGGTGTTTCCCTCCTTGTGAAGCCTCTAATAAGATGAATAAATTATGGTCATTAATGATTATCATGAAAATCAAATTGAAGGTGGAGAAGATCGTTTTCCTAGGTTGGTGATGAAGCTCATCAATTACAAGGTCTTTGCCCCATCTTTCACCAAGAAATACGTAAGAGTGGGCCTTAGGATGGTAATTCTTAATGTAGCAAAAGAAGTAAGCACCCTGAAATATGCAATACTTAAAGAAAACACACCAAGTCTTTAACACCAAAGAGAGGGTAAATGTTTTAATAGTACAATCAAGAGAGGTACCTACTATCAAGTGGATTTGATTCCAAATGTAGGTTTCAAACAAAGAGGTGGATGCCATAGATGGATAAAAGTTGACCCTAGTTGTGATAGATGGAGCAATTCTAAAATTCCCTTTCGATTCTAATTCAATTTTCCAACTGGCCTCAGAACCGTGTGATTCTTGTTTTCGTAATGGAAAAATACACAATTATGCTTCAATTCAAAAGCACTACACATGGTAAGAAGATAATTGTCAAATAATCTCAAAAACATTAGACAGAATATTGTAAGTGTCTACCTCGAGAACATGTACACAATGTTATAATATTTACCTAGATAATGAACTACAAAGACTAGCCCATGCAAAGTGATCCACAGTCACCTCCAAAAAGTCCCTTTAGGGGTTGTAGAAACTAAAGATAAGGGAAAGGATTGTGTCAAAAATATTTTACCATCCAAGTACAATGACTTCATAATAGTATCAAAGATGGTGATCTAACCATCAATTTAAGAAACATTGATGTTGTTTTCATAGAAACTACACTCCCCTAGTGAACCCAACCACACCCTGACTTCGGTTTGGGTGGAGAATTTCGAGCAATTAAGCCTAGTCATAATCACAACCTAGAAGAAAGAGGTAATTGATGTGATATCATTGCAACATACTAGAGCTTATGGTGTATGAAGGTAACCACAGCCCTGATGAGCAAAGACAAGAACCTTTGATCAAGGTATATAAGAAGACAAAAATTTAGGCCTATAATTCTTGAAGAGGCAAATGCATCCTAAGTCATTGTATTCACTAAATTTGAAATTTAAAACTTGAATTTATACATACCTTAAAGTTGCAAGCAAACTTTGTCAACCGTTTATACAAACTCGTCATGTCTTAAAGGGATCAATAATGGTCGCTACTTAATTCAAGCCAATGAATGATTATTTAAGTCTAACATTATAGTTAAATTCAAAGACAAACTTGAACCAAGTGACTCAGATTCTATCTACACAAAAATATTGTAAGAAATAGAGCAATGAAAGAAGTGCTCCTTTATCTCTACATCACATAAGAAGCATCACTTGCAAATCCATTTTTCCCTTTAAATATGAAAATTCACCTCCATCCTCCACTAGGGAAAACATACCCACCATTGGCAATAAGAGAAGTGTAAAGCTTGTGCATCAAAGGGTCAAACTTGTGCAAGCATAACCAATGCTATCTAAGAGCAACATTGTGCTTGTGCATACAAAGGAAGTTGGAGGTAGCCAAGCTAAATAATGAATACTTTACAGATCTAGAGAACATAACGTAGCAAAGGAGAAGCCCATGACATTAAAACCAAGACTTGAGACCAATTTTTTGTGGATTTGTGTCCTTACCAAAATGCAACTAAAACACATTCAACACATTACCCATATTATTGGTAGATATTCCACCCGTGGAACTATATGAAAAAGTTATAGTCATGCATAGGCACTGTGGTGGGAATTGAACTCAATGAAAACTATTTATGGATATGCGACCTTAACCACAATGTCAAACCAAGGCCTTCAACAAGTGACCCACATCATATGTAATATGCTCAAAACACACAAAAAAGATAATAATGTTGTTGCTAGAACATAAGACTGGGTTTAAATTAAGAACGCTTGCCTTCAGCGAATTTCCTACAACCACATTTCAATACCATTGTCCTTAATTTAAAACCTGATAGGAGGAAAGTTTATATCCACCACTAAAACTAGCAGAGGTCAACTGCATTCAATCAAATAAGATGTTGGCAACAATGACAAAAATAAAATAATTATTATATTTGCATCAACATTCCAACAGATAAAACCAGATGTGGATACTCAACCTCGAAAACAAGGCTCCTGCACCACTTTTATGTGGAGAAACCATCTGGTCAATGCTTTTTGCCTACAACTTGACAAGGCCCTCTAAGACTTAAAGTGACTCCACCATGAATATTTGGATGCATTCCATTTGTTGTTTGTGGTCCAATTTTCACAGATTTCCCATGTAAAAGTGTTGTTGGACCTTCAGCCCCTATCAGTGCATTTCCAAAACTTATGCCTGAAAAAGAAGGCATGGCTACAAAATCCACATTTTCACTATGAGTAATTGCAAGATGATAATCTACAAGAGAGGCAGTTTGAGGAACACTTGAAGGTAATTGTTTCCAAACCCAGTGTCTAGGGCCACATTGATAATGGATGGAACATGACCATTTGAGGAGGGGGTTTTGGGGAATTTATGCATTAGGCCACCAATCCCTAGGTGAGGAGATTCATGAGGGTGTTGACTATTATCACTATTCATCCCTACACTCCCTAAATTATTACAGATAGAGGCACCATAATTTTCTCTTGCACTTAAATTAATATCATGTGTTGGTATTTGTAAATCTACCGATGGACCTCTATCAGCCTTTATAACTATATTTGGAGCCACAGTTGCACCAATGTGGTTTTCCTCCCTTATTTATGTTGTAGAAGAAACAAAGAAAATTATAGCAATGGAAGTTGGATAAGCAATGCACCAATGTGCATACTGGGTACCATAGAAGACCCAACAAAGGTCCCATTCATACTGTTGAGATTATTTTGCAATGATTGTGGTTTACACACTAAAGTAGGAGGATGCCCCACAACCGTCCCAGTATTGTTATTGTTGTTAAATAGATTGTTTGGAGGGATACTTGCCTCTCTCGCAATGATTCTAGGGCCCTGTTTAAGAATATATAAATTAGAAAAATCCCCAATTTAGTTGAAATAAAATATAATAAGGTATATTTATTCCAATTAAAACATTTAAATTTGAATTTGTGTGCACTTCATAAACTTCTACCAAAGTTTAAATTTTAAGAAAATACGGTAAGGTGCAGTAGCTTCGAATTGTAATGCAACTATGATGTAGTGAATTTTTAGCTATATATAAGATGAAAAAAAAATTAACCTACTAAACAATCAAGTAAATACATCCAAAATGTTAAGGGATAGGCATACAAAGAAGTATAAAGAAGAAGACAAGGACAAATTCTTATAGGATTGAATAAAACACCACAAAACAATTGGCCATTTACTTGGGCAGTTATGAGATGTAATGTTCCCAAGGGATTAATTGGCCTAAGGGATGAAATAGCTTATCGATCCCCGTAGGCTACAATCATCACCAAAAGGGGAAAACCCAAAATTTCTAATTTTGGGAGACTTTTGGGGAAACTAGTCAAAGAAACCCAAAACTAGGGTTTGATGTAAAGTTAACTCAATCATTTAATGAGAAGAGACCCCTCTAAGAAATATATAAATATGGGAGGATTGAATTCATTTGGAATCATCATGGTGGATCAATTTGTATCTGTTTTTCATGAGCCTAAGACTCTGAGGGTCTTAAGACCCCTTTTTCCTAACAATTTTGGTGGTGAAATATTCCACCTTAGTCGCTAAATTAATTTATTCTTTCTTATATTTGTTCTCGTACAACAAGGAATAAAATTTTCTGAGCAAAAACAAGTTATTGAGGCATTGAAAAGTCAGCTAAAGAGGAAGATCAAGCTTCCCTATGGTATACCCATGAAATTTTGGACATACAAGCTCTCTGTGATAGAATATACTAAGTCTCTAACACGAATTCTGAAGCTGGGAGGGACCATGAAACAGGCCTAGGGAAAATTATGCACATTTTCAAATACATGTTTGTGGATTGATTGTGTTGGTACACTATTGTGATTAGTGTCTCTTCTATAGTTGAGCTCCTTCCTCTAGATCAGACCCTAAACAAGAAAAGTCAAAGTGTGATACAACACATGCAAGGAGTAAATTTCATCCATCCGAGCCCTAAAAGCGTAGGAGGCCTATTTCGCGTGCAAGCTAGTCATGTGAGTTCCAGATTAGATGCACTGAGAGGCGAAGAGTATTACGCAGGCCATCACATAATATTTTGAAGTCACAGCAACATACCCATTGTTGTATTTGAAAATTTCAGTGAATTGTATGCTAAGAGAAGTTCTAACGAGTTGATGATCCCAGTCGCAGTCTAGAGACGTGTCGAGAGTTGGGGTCCACTCAAGTGATGAGTCAACATTTCAAAGCTGGTTCTGATATATTTTGAGAAAAGCCTAAGAATTAAGAGAAAAGGGTCAAGTGCAGACTTTATTTGTTGTGTTCGTATAATGAACATAGTACCTTCTAATTATTTTGGTATTCATTTTATTTACTATGGTTTATTAATAACAAACATCACATTGTCTATGGGGGCCACATACCATAATAATGTAGGGCATGAATTACATTATTTATGGGATTATTTATTTATTTTAACAAAAAATACTATAGTTTGTATTAATCTAAGCCCTTTCTCGACAAGTAACCGGGTGATTTGAAATTACATTTCATTCCCACTAGGGTCTCCATTAAATTTCGTTGTTGATTTGGGTTACTGTACTACAACAATATATACGACAAAATTGCATCAGCAAGAGTTTACATGTACAAAATTGCATATAAATAGCGGTGAGATCCTAGACACAAAACTACATAGAGGTTGGTCATTCATCCATGTCTATCGGGATGTTTAAATCGAAGACTGGGCCTTGAATGTCTTCCTCCTTGTCCTTACTGTTGTGCACTAGCTTGAGCTCCTCTAGTTGTCGACGGAGCACATTGATCTCATGTTCCATTTGCTTTATTTTTCTAGTCTTATCGATATTCTCCTCTTGGATCTTCAACATTTTATATTGTTGTTGGTGTAAGCTGAGCTAGATGAAGTTCAGCCCCATGAGAATTTCGTCCAGCTCAGCGGCACAGTTCCCACAGTTAACTTTCGTCGACCTTTTTCCTTTATCGCTTATTCTTTATCAATGGAATGACCTGCATTTTTGTCATCCCCATGGCCCGTGGCTGAGCTTAAAACATTCAAATCCATACTGTAAGTAGCTACAGTATTCCCAATCTGCTTTACCCAAAATTTTCCACAGTATATTCCACCCACTACCTCCCAAATATTCGCTTTATACTACACTCTCGGACCCTTTCCACATAGGATAATTATCCCACCAATGTCTGGCTCCCGTACCACCTTACAACCCCTGATGCTCCTCCAACTTTTATGATTCTCCCTCACTGGTTGGATTCTGCCTGACACACCACTATTAGCCTCTTCACTACAAGCCTGAGACCAAGGAGAATGCCCAGATTTTGGTCTCTCCCCTTCAACTGCACGAGAGTCCTTTTGATGTCGACCCACCTTAAGCTGGAATTCCCAGCAACCCACCCCCCAATGCTAACAAGGACAGGGATCCAAATGTCTGCATAATATTCTTCTCTAAACCTCATCCTACGCTGCCCATTAGCATCAAGGTAATAATAAAGCCCATACTCTCTGCTCAGAATCAAAAACTATATTTCAATACCCTCAGCTCCACTCCCCTACTTCTCCTCTACTGTCACATAGAGAATATAATTCAAAAACAACACCTCTTTTTCCTTAAACTCTCGCTTGGTTAGATTCTGCCTCGGTGAAAAAATCCAACTGATTATGTAGATTGGATTATCCTCTCTGTATTTTGGATCGATTAAGATGTTGAATTTATATCGGTCGAGCTTGGCTTGGATGACCTCATTTATTTTCCTATTCATGTCATTAAATTCCTCCATTAATTCCAATTCCTTGTTGTCCTGAGTGATCTCCTTGACCCTAAAATTTGGTTTTAATATTGTCCCTCAAAATTCCATGGTTCGCATGCTTCCGTCTTGAATGTGTCAACGTCTCTTCAAAATCCTACTCTAAAATCCTTTGATGACTCTACTTTTGCATGTTCTGAGGACAAATGCCCTACTCGGATGCCCCCAGAATGTACACATATTTAACTCAATGCAAACAGGTTGGAAGCCACTACCACGAGTCGACATGATCATGCATTGGAGAAATGGCCAGATGGGACATTGGTATAATGGACTTTGGGTGAGAATTGGAGGACAGGGTATAGGCGATATACTATGCATGAAATAGAGGGGGTTTAGCATAAGGATAATGTATAAATGAATGGACGAGACATGGGTAGCAGGGGGATGCCAACATAAGAGGGAAAGGGGGAAGGGTATCATCCAAGAAGGACTCGGCCACCAAGACTTGGAAGGGGAAAGGAGGAGTCAATTGGAGACCTGATCAGCTTGTTCTAACCATATTTATTCTTTTGTGCCAAGTTTTTCCTCTTTTTGGAGGGATGGCTGATTTATTTCTTCATCCCTTGTCACTATGAGTGTCATCTTCCCCAACTCTTCTCCTTATTTTAACTTAATTAAGGGATAGGATATATACCCTTTGTTCCATTTATCATGCTTGTTTATTTGGCTAGTAGGTAGGCTTGGTTCGGCTATCTATCTGCTTCCTTATTCTGCCCTCAGAGGATGTGGTGGTATTTGACATTTTCCAGGGTTGTCTCAATGCCTTTCAATCTTTTTAAGATTTGATTTATTTTGTAGTTTTTTGACTGGGATTCCTTAACCATATGTTTGGTTATTAACATAAATTCACCAAGAATCACCTCCTTTATTCTATTTTCCTTTACTAGAGATAATCCTAACAGTAGACTCAAGTCCTCTGCTTGATTTTTGGTTTTTTTCTCCAACCCCCATGCATATCTTATTTCATGTTTTCCTTCAGGATTTATGATAATCCCTCCCCTTCTCCCCACCCCATTTATTTATGGGATTATTGCACTATTAAAATATTTGAGTTTTTATTAATAAGTTATCGCACCATTACAGTGAAAGGTTTTAATAACAACATTATCCAATTAAGTATATTGCAGAAACCTTAGTGAAAATTTCCCTAGGAAATAATAGTGGTATCATAGCAAAGACCTTGCCAGCCTTGATGGTATTTAAAAATGGTACCACCAAAAGCAAAATTTTGGCACAGGTATGCAAAATCTTGGAAAAAGTTGGACGAACAACAAGAACATATTTTGAGGAATATGGAAGAGCGGCAAGCCGAAAATATTAACAAGATGTAGGGATGGAACAAAAGACTAGAAAAATATACCAAAATACCCCAACATATAAGAAAGAAAATTTGGGATGATTTTTGGAATAGTGGGAAGAAAAAAAAATCAAACGATGTTGATCATAGGCCCGAGCATGAAAGACAAGGTGTAAGGAAAGTTGAAGCAAATACCAAAGCATGGACATGGTTGTATCCCCCTAAAGAGGATGCAAGAAATCAATCAAAATTATTTGAAAAAAAAAGGAAGTGATTGTGATGGATTGTCCAATCGTCAATTCGATGATGGAATACCAAATTTAGCTGCCATAGCTAGCACAGCCTCAGAAAGCCAACTTGAATCGAGTACAAGTTCAATCACTGATCATGAAAGACAAGGTGTAAGGAAAGTTGAAGCAAAGACCAAAGCATGGACATGGTTGTATCCCCCTAAAGAGGAGGCAAGAAATCAATCAGAATTATTTGAAAAGAAAAAGAAGTGGTTGTGATGGATTTTCCAATCGTCAACTAGATGATGGAATACCAAATTTAGCTACCACAGCTAGCACAACCTCAAAAAGCCAGTTGTATTGAGTACATGTTCAATCACCAATGAGTTTGTTTCTTTTCATGTCTCAGAAGTTACCAATTCACTGGATAAGGTTGAAATGAATTTGAATAAATCATCAAATAATATCTTGATTAGCCCATTTTTGGGTCAAAATCCTCCATCTGAGCAAACAACAAAATCTGTAGTTGATGATAATAAATCAATTGTAGAATTAGATTCAGATAAAATTGGTAATTAAGTTGACTTGTCTACTTCATAGAATTATGTCAGAAATAATATCTATAAATCCAGAGTAGTATATAGGGGAGCAATAAAGGATGTGGGGAATCGTGAGACATTTACGCCTTCCTCATAAATTTATGAAGATAAATCTCTTACTATCTCAATAGATCCTTCTTGTGTTGTCTCAGTTTCAGCTCCGCGTTCTAATGTAAAACAATTTGAATGCACTGGATCTGGAGATATTTTGGAACCTCATGAGACACTATTTTTTGGGTAGAGCACCTTTTGGCAGCCCACTTAGTAGAATATAATGGTTACTACACTGCCTGTAACAAATCCATTTGGAACTCTTCTTACAATGCCTCAGATGCGTATTGGTCGAAGTGGGGGACCTTCTCCTTCCGTTCAATATCGAATATCAATGGAATATCAAGTTTGACCACTAATGAAAAACCTGTTCAAGTAAGGACAACATCTCTGTTGACTCCAAGGAATGTCACTCAAAGGTCAAGGATACACATGCATTACAATACTAAGAAGGATAGTCACAAGGTATCATTTTTTACTGATAGTGAAGAAGCGCCTAGCACTCCAAAGGAAGATGTCATGTTCATTCCAAGAGAAAACCCGAGGGCACTTTTTATTCAGCAACTTGACCAAAATCCTTCATGTGCTACATGGAAACCAACAGCAAACCTGAAGGAAATGGCTATACCTATCAATGATAATGGAACGATGACAGATGGTAAAATTGGGGCATCATCATTTGAGAAGGCATTTACCCAAGAGCCTGAAGACAATGTGGACGACTGTTCATGTGGTGGTGAGGATACAACCTTCAAAATAACCCACAATCATGAAAGCCAGTTTATGCCAATGTAAAATCCACTTCCAAGCAGAATGGTCTTCATGAGGAGCATAATGATAGAGGAAATGATTATATCTCAATTTAGGCATAAAGGCTTCAATGTATGCACCATGCACAATGCTCTGCCACTAATATTATATGAGCATGGTGCATACATTGAAGCCTTTATGCCTAAACTTTAGCATTCCGACTACTACATAGAACCAAAGATACATGAATTGGATGCTAAAGATCACGTTGAGCCAGGTTATTGCCACTGGGTTCAAAGACTTTTTGGCTGGTAGAAGAGGTTATGGTTCTGTGAAGTATTTTGGGGAAACTAATGTGAGACATCTAGATTTAGAGAATGTTATTTATTTTAACAAATGTGAGGTTCTAGTGTACATGGATGAAAGAAAAAAGGCGCCAGCAGGTGAGGGACTTAAAAATCCTGCAAAAAAAAACTTTGTTGAATGTTAAATGTGTTGACAATAAGTTAGATCAACACTACATTGAGGGTGCAGAGGCGGAAACAAGTATATTTTTGTGTGGAGATACTGGAAACATACAAAGGGTAGCGTTTTCTTTGGCCAAGTCTGTCAAAGTGGAGAAAAAGAGTGTTCTATTAAATGGATTAATATTAGAAAACACTTGCGGAGTCAAGAGATCAGAGGTGCTTGTGTGAGTTAAAGAGGGAATTTCAGTGCATTGGAATGAAATTTTGGAGCACTTGGGGGAGGTTTTGAAGGTTCTTTCCTCCATCGTGTATACTACACTGGATGTTTCTAATAAGTAACGACTTGGTTTCTTATATAAAATTTTTTCAACCCACTACATGCATAAAAAAGAAAGCTTGGTCCAGAATGCACATCAAGTGTTGGTAATATAGAAAATCTGAATGGTCTTAAAAATAATATTTTTAATTTTCTTACAAGAATGAATACTGCAAGTTGTTCCTTTAGAGATATTTCTCATATTTTCTTTTAGTGAAAAGAGTCTCATGTTAGATATCAACTTAAAATCTGTTGGACATACGGTTCATCAGAAAATAATGGATAAATATGATAAAAAAATGACAGTTATTAGAGGTAAAGATGTTGATAGCTTCCAAGATATACCAGAGACATATGTAACTCTTCTTGATTATATCCTCTGTGAGATATATTCCCAGGTCTCCAATGATTTAGCAATTGAAATAAGCGAGTTTAGTACTAGATGTTTATACAATATGTTGTCATCACGTGCTTGTATCTCTTACAGGGAAGATAATGTAAATGCCCCTGAGCCAACATCCAACAACTTACTATAAAGTAGGTGCCTCAACTTGGAAAAATCACATTGAATGTGTCTGTAAAATATTAATATCCTAAGTCCAACTATGAACTAGAAATGTTGATTAGGGAAAACATTGTCAGCTGGTGAATCTAGAGGCTTGAAGTTGTCGCATTGTACTCCATTTGCAACAATAGAAGATAATGTTAGGATTATAAATAAACCATTTCATTTAAAATATGGGCTTGAAACCTCACCAAGACCCTTTCAACATCAATCAGCCCATCATGATGTCCAAACGATTGTTGAAACGAGACATATCAGAGGAATGGGGGTATCTGAAAGAAGACATCCCAGAATCACAAGAATATCAACTCTTAGCTTCTAACCCCAGCATTACTATAGATAGCGAGAAATACAGCACTACAACAACATGGATCCTTGTCAATGATGAGGCATCTGTGTCATATTTCAAAGAAAATTTAAGTAAGAAATGATTTCCATAAAGACCACAACATAGATTTAGAAGCACTTGATGAGGAAGGCCTTGCTTTCCATTTTTTCACTAGTGTATAGACCACCTGCAATGCTTAGACTATTATGATATGTATGTGTCACATTTTTCTCACTTTTGACTAGAATAACAATCAGGAAGTAGATATGATGAAGCACTAAATACATCCAATCATAATCTTTTTGGAGATGCATTGAAACCTGAACATGCTTCTCAGGTTAGAGAAGTGTATTTTGATCAGCAGAAAGTGAGATAATATAATATAATATAAGATAAGATAATTTTATATATCCAATGAATGATAATAAATAGGTCAATAGGACTGAAAGATACAGTTAGTACGAGTACAATGTGGGAGTGCAAACACAACTCTTAGAAAATTCCAAAGCTAAATCTAGGGTAAAATGAAGAAAAGAAGAATACAATAAAAGGACATCGTCATAAAAATGTATATAAACCAATCATGTAGAAGTCTAAGTGAGGGTATAAAGGTATGGGCATTCATGGAAACAAATTTGGCTACTCAAAATTTCATTCTGAGTTTGAGAAAAACAGAAATATAACACCTACATTGCATTTTGATGTCGATGATGAGTGTGGTAGAGATAAAGAGAGGTATGTTCCTAAGATAGATTGTGATGTGCAAGCAGTGGGATGATTCAGTCTAACCTTTACTCATTTTGAGGCATTGTTATTGACCACCCTATTGAAGAAGACAAAGAAAAGTTTCCGACAAGTTTTTCATCTTGTTTAGCTAGCTTGCTACACTTGGACTGGGATATTCTACACTTATCTTCATTTGATTCCCCCTTGAAAACAATCCATATTTCCAAATGATTGATAGTGTGAGAAAAGGTCCTGAATGCAGAGGAGGAATATCAGCAAGAGGGTAGGAAACAACTTTCTACCACTCTTACAATAACCCTAGAAGACTTAGCACGTGATGACATGGGTATCATGCCATGCCTTTTTTCTACACTAGAAAATTGAAATTCAACCAACATATGACAAAATATTGAGCGCAAATGGAGATAATGGAATAGATTGTAGTTCTAGTTTTCTTGAGAATGAGAGTAATAAGACACTCAGTAATGAAGGGAAATCCTGAAGATCCCTTAAGGTTCAAGAGACCAACACTCCTATTTGTGATTTTGAATATGGTAGAAACTTTGGCACCCATAATTATGTGCATCTCCAATCAGGATTTCATATTAAGTTTGAACAGAGCAGTGCAAGATCTAATATTTGTTTCTTTGACAGTCATCCTACAAATGACATGGACTCTGATGAGGAATAAAAGAAGGTTGATCATATCATCGAGCCACTTTTTGAACCATATGAGACAAAGGGAGAAAGGTCCATTCCATTTGTTGAAGGCATCCTTATTGAAGATGAATAGTCCTGTCATATTGAAAGAACAAACCAATATCTAGGAAAACAAGAGGACTTATGCAAACCCATAATTGATTAACTACACAGTGATAAAATTCATTTCCAGGTTTGTCTCTTATTGTTCATAGGTATGATAATTGATCTTCAAAGGAGTTTCTTCTCCTAACTATAAATTATATTCGGGTAGCTTTAATTTCTCATATAAAATAGCCCCCTGTCTCCAACACTAATGTTGATGGCCAGCATACATTTGTTCCTATGTTTGATACAGAAATGTTGGAACTTACAAACTTGAGGATAACGATGGATTTGTGGCTTGAAGCAGTCAAGTACTAGCTCCACTTAGATTTCCTTGAATAATGTCTTCCACAACATGACGGTATATTTATCAATCCCCTAGCTGTCCAAGAGTATTCCCATATTGAATATGGGATCCTAAAGCTCGCTAAAAAGACAGTAGAAAAATGCCCTGATCTAAGCCTAATTTATCTGTCTGTTTCATTCATGAAGATGGCGTCACAGCAAAATTACTAAGAGAAATACCTACAACAAATTTATGTATGATTTATCAGCATGCACAGGGTTGAGCTATGGAAGGTCATTATTCATAAAAAAGCACCCAAATCCATACTAGAGTGATGAAGTTGATAATTTAGTGAAGACAAGAACGTGTCAAAGCTTAAGCATATGACAAATTCCAGCACTCCAAGGACAAACGAATGAAGCCATCAAGCTATTGCTTGCAAGGGTTCAAACTTCAAGGTAATATCCTTTGGCTCCAAGAAAAAGAGTGCCTAGGCTAAAATGTTTACCAAAAATTAGTATCCTTGGGAAAATAATATGGTAGGAACTCCAAAGGGTTATAAATTAGCTCAATTAAAAAGAAGCTTCACAAACAGGAAGCCATTTGTGTTTCAAGTTACCTTACGCATTCCAGAAGGGATCTTATAGTTATAATGGGGATAAGGCAACAAATTCACCTAATTTGAATGAGTTTTCCTGTCATTCTAGTATGTCACAACCCCTTTTATTGTTATTTCCAGATAAATAAACTCAAAGACTCCCCTCACACCTTAGGATGTTATAATTATTACTTCCAAGAAAAATGAAGATAGTTCTATATCATTTCTTAAAAAACATGAATGACAAGGTAGAAGGAAATACCAAGACTTAAAAATTGACCCTGCCCAAGGTGATGAGTTGCCCTAGAAACACCATATTGTTGACCTGACTAAGTCTGGGTTAGTCGAGCCCAATGTTGGAAACTCACAAAATCTTGGGCCGTAGTTCCAACATTCCAAGTCAATAATGTCAAACACTATTCCCAACCCTTGGTCAACTCATGCAATTAGTTTCCCAAACCATGCCATTTTAACTTAGTCAAGTCAAATTGTTCCCAGTCCATATACATTGAACCCATCAACCATTATAGATAGAGAAGATGTGCTTCAACAAAAACACATGAATGTAGAAGGTGGAATACACATGGTAAATGCAACCCAAAAAGAAAATCAACTTAAAGCTTAAGAACAAGCAGAACCTAGAAAGCTTAAGTCTTCCATTTGTAATATTGACGCTAATTCACTTCTAGACAAGTCCCTCAATCCTGTCACACAAATTTCTATTACTTTGGACTCTTTAATAAAAAATGGTAGTTGTCTCTTAAGAGTCTTTGCTAGAGTCAATAAATGTAAAGAAGTGAACAAGAGAATGCAGATCTCAGTCATTTTGCTTCATTCTTCCAATAGCAAATAATAGTTGCAGTTGCCACTATTCTAATACATGGCAAGGAAATTTTTCATACAAAGATTAAGGAACTAAAATTGAAAATTTTCTATTAAGGTTACTTCGATAAATTTTCGATAAAGATAAATGGTCATAGGGCATTGCTTCAAGTTTCAACAGACCTTGGATATTCCTCAAATGGAACATTAGGACTATATTATCGAGGAGGAGTGGATCTTTGGAGGCCATGTCTTTCTTGGTCAATTGAAGACCCTAACAAACTCTTGAAATAAAATGAATTTTTACTTTTGAAACCAACCACACCATTACTCGGTTCTTGTAATCACCCAATTATTCTTATAAAGATACAAGGCAATTCCATCTTTCCTAGCATATGATAAATTTATTGAATGGTCAAGAAATGTTTGTACTAACAAAATTGGCAGGGACAACTACTCCAACCCTATGACCAGGAAGTTGGTTGAGTGTTGACGTCCTTGGCTTGGAAGGTATTGATGCTAACTATTCTCAAGGCTATATTAGGAAGTTGGCGTAGAGTCCTATCAAACTAAAAATTGAGGATATCTATTAAGTATGGTCTAGAAAACCTTCTTTAGGTAAATTCATGAAAAGTATTGGATAATAATATGTATGAAGAAGAGGGAACATAAGAAACTTTTTGTTGGGGGAGATTTTTGAAAGTCAAAGATCCTATGAAGTCTAAAATTTTTATGTGATTAGAATTACGTAATAAATCCTTGAAATGGGAGGTCTTCCAAAAACCCTTCTTCAAGTAAATTCATGACAACTCTTGGATAATGCTATGTATGAATAAGAGGGATCATAAGAAACTTCATGGTGGGGCATATTTTGGAAAGCCAAAGCACATATGAAGTCTAAAACTTTTATGTGATTAGCATTCGATAACAAATCCTTGAACTGGGAGGTCCTCCAAAGAAGGGCACAACATGGTCCAAGGAGATGTGCACCTTGTTGGAGAGAGGTGGAGACAATAGATTATTTTTCTTTACTAAGTAGGTCTCAAAGGCTAATCTTCCACTAGCTTGAGGTCAAGAATCTTGGCAAGAGGCATCCTAGTTAGACTATAGAAAGAAATGGTTAGAAGATAAATCTTTCAAAACATAGATCTCTTCATCTGATTGCACTTAGAGCCATTTGACCCACAATGAACTCTAGAATCTTCTAGGAGGAGTTTCCCCCATTCCATGGTCAACACCAAATCAAACACCTCTATGATGGGATAAAATATATCACAAAGCCAAAAGTACCTCCCCATGGAATGGGCCCTCGTCACCACAAACTTCAAAGATTTTCAAATCCATTCCCATCATTGGTATTTCCAATTGACAACATCATTAAAATATGGAAGAATAGACCATATACCCCACATGATTTTTGAAAAGAACCTGCAATATAATGAAGGAAAAGGAATGAGAAGAGTATGAAATAGAGCATTCAACACAAAGGGAAAAAAAGACAAGCAAGAGTGAACACAAACCTTGCCTCTCATATCTTCAACAATAATGATTATGGTATCCTTTAAACTCCCCTTTGAGCTCTCTATAGGCCTCTCATGAAAAAAGCCCTACAAATGTGAAATTTTGTAAAAGAAATTTCACTAAGCAGAAGAATGCTTCGTGATAATTTTTTTAATGGCGAGAGCACTCTCAGTCACTCAAGTAAACCTCTTGACTCACTTAGGGAGTGCTCTAGGTTCCTCGAGTTCACTCCAAAAGCACTTGAGAAGTGCACTTATGATAGTGCCTCCCATGGAGGCATGGAGCACTTCTGCATACTCCAAAGAGTGCTCCCAAACAGGTTTGTCACAAGAGTGTGCTATCAAAGGTGCTTCCAAGACTCTCACACTCAAACCACTCAAAGAGGTCAAGAATCAACAATTGTGGGAAGAATTCATTGAAGAAAAAACAACATTCAAACTAAGTAAGTAGCATGAGGTAGCAACAAAAGTGAGTTATTCACTATCACAATTCAAATGTATGCATCTAAAATGAAGGAAGACCATAATGTAGAACAAGGTCGATGTATCTCAATTATTCTACCTTGGGCCTAGATAGTCAAAATCAAGAAAAAATCTATATGAATAGACCCAAATGGCCACAAGTGACATGTTTTCACTTCTCCAATGGGTGGAACATACCATAACATCACTGGGCCTACTATGCAACATTGAAGACATCAAATTTGTGCATGAGAAATAGAACCACAAAAGTTTTGACATCAACAAATTCATTCATAAAGGTTCAACTACTAACATAAGATATGAAAGCCACCATCAAGAATGCCATGAAATTTGCGAAGAGAAATAAATTAGAATTTGCAGCATTACAAGTGAACAAAGCAACAATGTGATGGGAGGAGGCAATCCAACAATGTTTGAAATTAAAAATAGAACAATTCATGAAAAAGGAAATCAAACTCTTAGTAAAAAAAATATTGCCTTGCAAGATTCACACCCGTGACACTACAACAAATGGAAAAAATTAGCCAAACGAAACAAGGATTATGCAACACAATCTCTAAACTTTCTAAATAGAAATTGCGCAATACTAACTCTATATTTGTGAAAATTATCATAAGGCTATCGAGACAGATGCACAACAACCACCAATAGTAATCAATCTGAAGGAATTCACAAATCAACTCAATTGCTTGACTATGGAGTCTATACTGACTTTAACTTCCTTTACTTTCAAATCTGAAAATCATGCAAAGCCAAGAGGCCTTCAAACTTTGCAATATTTTGAAAGCAAAATTTTACAAAAAATACTTGGGAATGAAGCATTCCCAGGGACATTCTATACGCATATACTTATATATTATGATGCATATATTTCAAATAAATAGGGCTTGTATAACATGACCTAGCTCATTGGTAAAGAGGATGGTGACATTTCCACCACCCCACCCACCCTAATTACCGAAAAAAAGAAAATTTTAGCCCCTTCTAAGCCATCATGGTTGTGAAAATGGAATGAGTATTATGATGGATAGAGTTCCTAGCGTTGGTGCCAACACCTTCAAAAAAATGTATATAATGCCAAATTAATTGTGGAGAATGTAAATTTTGCTAATAATAGGCAATACAATATTATTAAGAGCTTAAAAATGTGATTCATAGCAGATTAGAACATCAAAAATTTGGTACAAGTCTCAAGACTTCATAACTAGTGCATGGAATAGAATAGGAAATGAAGTTGAACCAAAGAACATAATTCATCTAGCAATCATAAAGTTATGAACTAGATTGGAAGGAGTAGAATATCAAATGTAATAGGCCATTGTCAACAAAGAGTTAGAGCATGTATAAAATAATGTTTACAATATAGGCCATGTGCCTAATTTATAAAAGGGATACTAGAAACTAAATGTAATGTTCCCAAATTTTTAGCCTCAAGCTAAAAGGAACATTATAGTTGTATATTTTCATTTTGTTGAATAAAATGGGTAAGGAGACACCTTAACCCCCTTTAGATGGAGAAATAACACTCCTTGTGTGAAAGGAGGCATAATAATGCAGCTGAATTGAGCACCACATGGTGTGAACAGGATTGGATCATGCTTGATCTAGTCATTTTGACCAAGTCAACTAAAACTTTCTAGATGCATTGAACCTACTTGGACAGCGCAGTTTTAGTGGAGGCTTCACTTGCTTGAGCTAGAATCAAGTGTGAATGGGACCCATGGTGAGATGAGTTCATTTTCTTTATAAGGAGGAGATGGCAGCCCATTTTCATTATGCATTAGCTTATTATTTTCGTTGGGTCTGCAAAGACTTGCATCCCCAGGCTGTTTAGCAGGGTTGTAGGGTTCTTGAACCCAAGGGTGTTCCCGGTCGAGAATCCCTACCTCATCCTCAAGGAAGGGGAGGGTTTGAGCTACATTTCCTCATTCTGGCATTTGGCCAAGATTATCCCTTCAATCACAGCGTTATTCCTATAACAGGATAACTTTGTGTTGCTGGGTGCAGGAACATAGGAACTCATAGAGCCATCCTTTGGCTTGTTCTTCAGGGGAGATCTTGTATATTATTGGAGGAGCAGTAGAGGTGACTCCCAAGCATCATTTTAGATATTTTGCATCAGGCCAATCACTCACCATCTCTCACAGCACAGTCTTGGGCAGAAACTGCGTTATTTTCAGAGGCATTTGCTGGGAGGGTCCAGTTGAGCTCATCAGGAGGATTGTTCTTGAGTAGAGGGATCAACCTTCTACTGAAGAGCACTATCAGACGAGGGCATGAGTATTTCATATTTTCCATAGCCTCATTTACATTTTGATTCAGTTTTTGTGACAACTTATTTGTCACATTGTACATTTTCTGGCATTTCTAGCAATCTCTCCTAGATTGGCTAGAAATCTTGTATTGGAGCCCATTCTTCTATTCTTGGGAATTTCTTTATATATATCAGCCATATTTCATGTATTGACATCTAAAAAAATAGCTACTCTCATAGAGATAGCATTGTCACTACTCTCCAACATTTTGTGCAGTTGCTGCATCTCATGTATTTCATGTGCCATCTTTGGAGATTGATTCCCAATGCATGAGGGGTTCATTCCTCATGATATTTCTGTATATTGTAGCTCATGTATTTCATGTGCCATCTTTGGAGATTGATTCCCAATGCACGAGGGGTTAATTTCTCATGATATTTCTGTATATTGTAGCTGATATATTAATAAAATGATGGATGTATTATATTTCATATTATGTTGTATTCATATTTGCATAGTTTCATGATTATGTTCATGTATTTCTATAAGCTCTCTCATTGAGAATTTGTTGAGAGATCTAGTTTGGGGAGATCTGAATAAGCCCTCTAGGATTATTTCTTTGAGCTGATCTTCTAGGAGAGTAATTTATGAAGGGTAAATAGAGGGATCCAAGTCCTAGTTTAACTTATTTTTACACTGCCTTCCTTATACAGCGCCCTTGAGGACCACATTGCAGAAATTCCTGAAAAAAGGAATATTACAGTGGTAGCAGAGCATGATCTTTGGCTCAGCCAGTGGCTTCAAGCCAAAGTACTAAATCCATTAAGGGAGAATATTTCAAACTCTATATACAGAGTCTGCATATGGCCAGGTAGCCTCTGGATCTCATCCTTTTTTCAAAGGTGACATATCCAGTAAATGCCCCTGTAGTCAATCTCTGGAATAAAATTTTGATATTCTTGAGAAGGGAACTTTGTAGTGCTTCTGTGCAGCCTAATATAATATGCCATTATAAGGAGAAGCTCCTAATTTGGAAGAGGAGATGTACAGAGAAAATAAAAAAAGAGGAATGACGAAAGATGAGGTTTCCCTTCTTCTTTTCCAGACCCTGGAGGGTATCATTGAAGACCTTGAAGAGAAGGAAAGGGAAAAATTGAAAGGTTTTCTGAGAGGGTTTGTGGATGAAGCAAGCCCTAGATATTATTATGATGAGTGTGAGCATTCAACCACACAAGCAGATCCACACTACAGTCCATTGCTCACTTGCACTGATAGGAGAATGGAGGAAGGAGATGAGGCCAATGGAGCAGCAACGCTGCAACCCAAAGGTATGGCTCATGATTGTTGGTTTGAAAATTATGTTTCACATAGCTATGCAAATGTAAAAACATGTGATGGAGACACTAAGGGTTTGGTGAGAAAATTTGATGAAATTCACTATGAGTCTCTTTGTATCAAAACATCAAACACTTTGCATGTAATGGGTGAAACCATAAAACCAACTCCATTCTTTACTATTGAAGGGGATGAAAACCTATATGATGACTTGCTAGAGGCAATACCCCCATTGTATGAAGGGCACTCTTCCATTTTTGATAACATGGAGATCCCTTTTTCAGAAGATCTCTTAGTGAAGGGGAGACATACTCACATATTGATGAAGAGAATGTGCATGGAAGAACCCACATCGCTGTATCATTGGAGGAAGAGAAGGATCAGCAGCAAGGGTTGATACACCCTTATTTATTCTGGAAAGTTTTTGCACAAGGGAGAAAGACTGTACAACACAGTGGAGAGAGGGAAAAATTAGTCCACTCATACATATAGTCCACTTCCGATCTTGATGTCTCACTATATGGAGGCATTCCACCTAGAAGGCCACCTGATCTAGCATTGATGAGGGGAATCTTGTCATATAGTTCAACACTCTTGGATTATGAAGAGGTGGAGACATTGGAGGAGTCCATCACAGCACAGAGAGTTTGGGATAAACCCAAGGAGGAGGGAGACACTCTCTCATTTTCAGTATCACCCACTCTCATCAGTTATACTACGCTGATAGATTTTGCTGCAGGGATGGAGGATTGCATCTTCATGATGCAGGATGACTGCTCCACATATTTGATGAGGAGGAGGATACTTCCTTTGAGGAAGGACTCTTTCACACATGGGAGTAGATGGAGGTTACTCATTCTTACATTGACCAGGATCGGGAGATTCCTTTTGGATGATAGCTTCTCAAGGGAGGCTAGCTTCCCAGGATCACCATTACTATTTGAGCATGAGCAGTTGCATGATGGGCATGGAAAAATTTTGGAGGATGAATTTGGCATGGGGGATGTCAAAGTAGTAGGAATTAGCATGACGGGACCATCACATTGCAGATTACCAGTGTTGTCTATAAGGAGGATTGATCCAGGTTGGAGGACTCAGCTTTTGGTTGAGTATTCCCAAGATCTTGGTGCATGCATAATTCTTGATGACCAGGAGGGAGATGACAGATACATGGTGGATGATATGGTCATCTATTGTTATGGCAGGACCTTCTTGACTAGAGTTTCTAGTCTCAAGGAGAAACTATTTCATGCAGCACATGAGGACTTTCTAGCTATGCACTTTGAGGCATATTTTTCTTTGCTAGAGGAGTTCATTTGGGAGGGAATTTAGCATGATATATATCAGCATATGGACAGATGCATAGCCCAAATTATTTTTGAGAGGTTGGCACAACCATTTCCCTACTCATTGGAGGTGAGGGAGAGCATTCAGATGATCCATTTCAGCTCAAGGACCGGAGTACATGGTAAAGAAGGTATATGTTTCCATTTTGGTTTACCTTTATTTACTTTATATGAGTATATTTATGAGCTAAGGATGATCACACCTCCTTATGCTTCATATTATGATGTACTTGTGGCCCATTGCAACAATGGGAGTGGCTATTTTCATGATGGTTTGTGGGGGAAGCAACATGCTTCTTGGTGTGCACCATTAGCACCAATTTGTAATTTCATGTTTTCACCTTATGAGATGTTTGTGGCAGCAAAAAAGTGGTTGGAAAGGGACTTGTTGTTTTTATTTTGGATGTAGGCAGGAGGTTCACCGCGCTAGTCCCATGAGTATGGCAGTGACCCACTCTCTAGTTTTCTTATGACAACTTGTTTTCATTGTATATTGCTTCCTTGTGTTGCTGATGATTGTACATTTATAGGGAGCACTATTTTGAGAGTGTTGGAGGTATGGGGACAGCCCATTGGGAGTATGATTCTCCCCATTATACATGCTTCATATTGCAGGAGACACCATGGGCAAACCATGATCGCCACATTGCTACTTTTCTCTTCTTGTGGGAAAAACCACTTGGAGAACTTGAGGGGGCACTTCATGACTAATGTTCTTCATGGGGAAGCTTGGGACATTATTGGAGGCCATACCATTTCAGCCCAAGGATAAAGGCAGCCCCATGTTTACCACAAATGGAGAGAGAAATACCATGGGAATAAACATCTCAACTCTCCATTCAGCCAACACATTGCTTATACCAGGGGTTGAGACTTTTATTTGGATGATAGCATGGATGAGAGGAACATCATTGGGGATATATTTTTCCCATGCATGTCATCACTCCTACCTTGAGGAGTTCATAGCACAGCAATAAGGTTCCACCTACACCTTCTATTTTTCCATGATGAGCACCATTTCGGTTTGCATATTTGGGAGGAAGCATGGGAGGACAGATTTGTTGCATTATATCTTGAGCAGTGGTGGAGATTGTTGATGCGGAGGCTACAAGAGAGAAGAGGGAGAGATTTTGTTCTCTCTATGTAGTTGCTTGAGGACAAGCAACATGTGGGAGGGTAGGATTGTAATTTTCCCAAATTTTTAGCCTCAAGCTAAAAGGAACATTATAGTTGCATATTTTCATTTTGTTGAATAAAATGGGTAAGGAGACACCATAACCCCCTTTATATGGAGAAATAAAACTCCTTGTGTGAAAGGAGGCATAATAATGAAACGGAATTGAGCACCACATGGTGTGAACAGGATTGGATCATGCTTGATCTAGTCATTTTGGCCAAGTCAACTAAAATTGTCTAGATGCATTGAACCTACTTGGACAACGCAGTTTTAGTTGAGGCTTCACTTGCTTGAGCTAGAAGCAAGTGTGAATGGGACCCATGGTGAGATGAGTTCATTTGATTTATAAGGAGGAGATGGCATCCCATTTTCAATATGGATTAGCTTATTATTTTCGTTGGGTCTGCAAAGACTTGCATCCCTGGGCTATTTAGAAGGGTTGTAGGGTTCTTGAACCCAAGGGTGTTCCTGGTCAAGAATCCCTACCTCATCCTCAAGGAAGGAGAGGGTTTGAGCTACATTTCCTCATTCTGGCATTTGGCCAAGCTTATCCCTTCAGTCATAGCGTTATTCCTATAGAAAGATAACTTTGTGTTGTTGGGTGTAAGAACAGAGGAACTCATAGAGCCATCCTTTGGCTTGTTCTTCAGGGGAGATCTTGTATATTCTTAGAGGAGAAGAAAATGTGACTCCTAGGCATCATTTTAGATCTTTTGCATCAGGCCAATCACTCACCATCTCTCACAGCGCAGTCTTGGGTAGAAACTGCATTATTTTCAGAGGCAATTGCGGGAGGGTCCAGTTGAGCTCATCAGGAGGATTGTTCTTGTGTAGAGGGATCAACCTTCTATTGAAGAGCACTATCAGAGGAGGGCATGAGTATTTTAGATCTGATATAGCCTCATTCACATTTTGATTCAGTTGTTGTGACAACTTATTTGTCACAATGTACATTTTCCGACATTTCTAGCAATCTCTCCTAGATTGGCTAGAAATCTTGTATTGGAGCCCATTATTCTATTCTTGGGAATTTATTTATATATATCAGACATATTTCATGTATTTATATCTACAACAACAACTACTCTCATAGAGATAGCGTTGTCACTGCTCTTCGACATTTTTTGCAGTTGTTGCATCTCATGTATTTCATGTGCCATCTTTGGAGATTGATTCCCATTGCATGAGGGGTTAATTCCTCATGATATTTCTGTATATTGTAGCTGATATCTTAATAACATGATGGCTGTATTATATTTCATCTTATGTTGTATTCAAATTTGTAGAGTTTCATGATTATGTTCATGTATTTCTGTAAGCTCTCTCATTCAGCATTTGCTGAGAGATCTAGTTTGGGGAGATCAGAATAAGCCCTCTAGGCTTATTTATTTGAGCCGATATTCTTGGAGAGTAATGTATGAAGGGTAAACAAAGGGATCCAAGTCCCAGTTTAACTTGTTTTAACATTTCCTTCCTTATACAGTGTCCTTGAGGACCACATTACAAAAATTCCTGAAAAAGGAATATTACACTAAAAAAATAAATAGAGTTGAAGTCTATGACAAGTAAAGAAATTAAAAAAAAATGGAAACAATTCTACTATCTATTGTTGTTTTTTCTTGCCATGCGAAGTTCTCAAAACCCTAATCAGCAATGAACGAAATGAGTCAGTGAAAATTAGAATAATCAAAGAAGATGGATTGGAGTTTTTATAAGCTCTAAACCCTCGAAGTCCACAATAGTTTTAGAAAAAAGGAAAATAATTAATCATCTTTCAACCATATGGAGAGTGTTCCCATGAGTGCTAGGAACATTCTTGGGAGCACTTGGAACTCTAGCTACCCAAGTCAAGCACACACTCCTACAATGCTATATCCTGCAAAAGAGAAAGAGGGGCAAGTGAATTCCCATGCAATATAGGTTTCTACTAGGCCCTGCACATTTTTCCCATGAAAAATTGTTCTTGGATGATCCAATGAAATTGAACCTCAAAATCCACTTCCAGGAAATATTAAACAATTTGATTGGACAAAAAGAAAGCATTTCAAGATTTATATGTTTTTGAATGGACAAAAAGAAAGAATTCTGAGCTTTTTATGTTTTTCAAAATTCAAAACCATGTTATTGTTTTTTACTACCTTGATTATTATTGCCATGACACATTTACTACCTTGATTATTATTTCCATGAAACAAATTCTGTTAAACAAGAAGTTTTCCAGGTGATTTATATTTCTTTTTGTTGCAAATCCACTTGCTAAATTTGCTTCTACATTGATGCATGTTGTAGTCACCAGGACATCTAAGTATGAAGAACCAAATCTAAATGTTTTTCTTTTTAAATTTAGCCTTTTGAAAAGAAGATACTAACATGGATTGTACAAAATTTATGGTAATGTGAATGCCACATTAAATAAATAAATAAAGATGATAAACTGCCAAGAAAATGAATCCAATGTGATCTGTTGGTTAAAGGTGGTATATATTTACCCCTGAAATGAAGTCATTCATTTGGGTGGTTCTAAAGAGTACTGATACTTTACAAGAAATATCCTTTTCTGAAATAACCCAGCTTGTGAATGTTGTTAGGATGCCATGCCAAAGACTCAAGAGTTCCTATTTGATGGAAGGTAAACAAGTTCAAACTCTTATCATTTATGTTCCAGGTTTCTTTGTAGGAGATGTGTGTAGAAGTGTGACATCACAAGTTAGTAGATGACCATGCCATGTCAATCAATCCATGTCATCTACATTGACTGACATGATAACATTCAGAGATTCCTTAAAAAGGACTAGTACATTAACAATAAATTTTAGAAAACTTTACTTTGGGTGAAACTTGACATTTCCAACAATGCCATCCAAAAAATTATGTCAATCAAATGTATATGGATTGACATTTTTTTTTAATAAATTAATTCAAACAGAGCTCATGTAATTTTCCAATTTCTATATTGATGTTGTGATTACTGTAGATATATTTTTGTCATCCCAATAATATTCAAATGAATTCGGTTTCAAAATCCATTATGAAACACCTACCACTATATAGAAGCTTGAACAAACAAGTAATGAAAAAACAGAAGTAAATAGAAGAAGAAAAAAAAAAAAACCTAAATAGTGTTCGATGTGAGAAACAAACCTCTGTTGCATCTAGCAAGAGCCCTTCATCCTTGTACAAAACTCTACAGTGCGTGAGAGCACAAAACATTCCAGGGATCAAGCACAATAGCTTTTGTAAACCATTCAAATGCCTTCGGAATGAGACCTTGTATATGGAGACAAATTCCTTTTCCAATGTGAGCCTCGATATTGGTAGGCTCTTTTTCCATAAAAATTTCATAGAGACGAAGTGCATATGAAAAAATATTCCTTGATCGTAGAATATTGGCATACAACAACACATCCTTCCTTTGAAACCTTCTAATCAATGCAGATGAAGGGGAGGAGGCAGGAAGAGGAGCAGAAATAGAAGTAGTGTTGGTACTAGAAGTATTGCTAATTGAAGGATGACTCACTGCTCCAATTAAATTCAAAGGAAATGGCATCTTTCAGTGCTCATTGTCACCTGCAACATCATCCCGCTCCTTTATGGAATTCACTATCTAAGACTGAGGAGATTGAGTGATCTTGGAGACCACATTCTTTGTCATGTATTTTATTTTGTATTAGGAGGTGGAGCTTTCTCTCCACAACTTTGGTCCCAAAACCAAAAGAGCCTCTTTCTAATCATGTTCAGACACTATAATTCCCCCACATATCTTCTTGAAGCAGACTTGACTACCAATGTCCTCTTAAACATAAAGGAACAAAGTGGACTTATAAAAGAAGAGTCACCAATCCTGCCAACCTCTTGGAAAGCCTGAAGATCTCATTGATAATTAGAAAATATCAAAACCATTATTTTTGTTTAGTGTTATATATGATACCCTATATGTTATCTTTTACCGACTAATTTTCAAATTTAAAGATATCAATTATTGAGATGATATTACTGGTTTTTCCCAAATGCATGTATTATTTCATCTTCTTAATGTTGGAACCAGTTCTACACAATATTGGTATTAGACTAAATCGTTGAGGTTCTTTTGAACAACCCAAAACATTTCCTTCCAGTTTGGCTGCATCACAGTTGACAAAACTAAGCTGAAAAAAGTTAGAAATGGTAGTCGAATATAAATTGCAAGTCAAAGTTCGAATCAATTGAATGTTTGTCAAGTCAAAAGTCTCATTTATAACTTGTTGATTTTGATTTTCAATTGACAAAATCTAGGTTTAAATATGCACCCTGCACTCTTCTTTGTTATTAGTCCAGGTCCTAGCACAACTTGGGGAATCTATGAAGATCTCATTGACTATAAAATCACTACCATGAACGGCTGGGAAAATGGACACTCCCTTTATTACATCAACATGATAAGAATTTTTCACAATTGAGTGGAAAGAGTATCTCCCAGGAATATTCCATAGGAGGACATTATTCAACCAGCAGTGTGTGTTTATCATATGGTGGACACTATCTCCATCAAGGAAAATACACTAATAACCATTAGATATTGAAGCAATACAAGATGGGAAATCTACTCTACTATCAAACATTAGAAATTTAGCTAGCAGAACTAAAGAAAAAAAGCTTCTAATCAAACCAAATCTCTTTATACATGATTGAATGAAAAGAGCATCATCTAACTTGCATTATATACATATCCTATAGTGGGCACTATCTCCACCAAGGTAAAGACTCTGTTGACCATTGGATATGCAACCAATGCAAGCTACACAATCTAGTCTATTACTAAAAGTTATAGTAAAAAACAAATTGAATGTGTGTATAACCTTGTTCAAGTAAAACATTAGCTAGCAATTTCAACAAAAACAAGCTTGTAATCACATAAAATCTCAATCATGGTCTGGTTATAAATTTTTTAAGGGAGAATCCTCTTCTCCAGATTGTTGAATATGATTTTAAGTATAGAGGATCTAGGTTTCTTTGCACACCCTACACTCTTCTTCATTGGTCCATATTCTAGGATGGCTTGGAAATCACTATCATGAAAAATTTGGAAAATGAAATTCCTTTTATCACAGCAAATGGCAAGCATTCTTCACAATTGAAGAAGAGTATCTCATAGACATATGCCAAAAGAGGAAATCATCCAACCTATAGTGCATGCATATCCCATGGTGGGCACCATCTCCACCTAGGTTAAGACTCCAAGTTGGTCCATGTTCTAGGTTATTTTTCTTTTGTGTGAAGGGAGGGGGTGACTATCTAGTAAGATAGAAGTCCCTTCTCTAGATAGTTGAATGCAATTTTCAATTGAGAGGACCTAGATTAAAATTCACACTCTACACTCTTCTTCACTAGTCCATGTTCTACTAACTGCAGATATTATTTAATATAAAATCACTACCATGATCAAGTATTAAAATAGAAATTCCTTTTATCATATCAAAATGGAAATCACTTTTCACAATTGAAAGGAAAGCGATCTCCCAAATAGCTCCATAGGAGCAAATCATCCAACTTGCTATGTACGCATATCCTACAGTAGGCACTATCTCCACCAAGGTAAAGAAATTGTTGACTATTGGATTTGCTCTCGATCCAAGTTGGGTAATCTATTCTACTACCATATGTTATAGTTGGATACAAACTGAACATGTGTATAGCCCTATTTAGGTAAACTTTTAGCTAGCATAGTTAACAAAAACAAGCTTGTAATAAAATCAAATCCCAATCATTGTCTAGATATAAGTTGTTAAGAAATAGGGTTATGCATTTCTTTTAAGATAGTAAGATAGAAATATCTTCTCCAAATTGTTGAATGTGATTTTTCAGTTGAGAGGGCCTAGGTTTAATGCACACTCTACAATATTCTTCATTGGACCCAACTCTAGCCTCTAGTATGGCTTGGTAAATATACACAGATCTCATTGACTATAAAATCACTACCATGAACAAGTGGGAAAATGGGAATTCATTTTATTACATAAAAAAGGAATGCATTTTTCACTATTGAATGGAAAGAGTATCTCCTAGACCGATGCCATAGGATGAAAATATCCAACCTACAATGTATGCATATCTTACAATGGACACTATCTCCACCAAGGTAAAGACCCTACTAACCATTGGTTGTGAAATCAATCCAAGCTGGGAAATATACTCTACTGCCAAATTTTATAGCCTATACATGTAAAAAAATTAGCCAACACAGTCAACAAAAACAAGCCTGTAATCAAATCCAAATCTCAATCATAGTTAGAAGTGGTAAAGAGCTAAGGTCCTTTTTTTTAACTTGGTGAAGTTCAAAGCTCGAATTTATTTCTACCACATGTCACTGTGATTTTCACCAACCATTTTAGGAAATTTTAATCATTACAATCCACTGACTTGCATTACAATGTTGCTCATAGCAATCTGAGTAACTCAAGCTCTCTCCAAATCACCTTCCCAATAAGGGAGGAAGAACAATAAAATCTCATTAGCTTGTATATACATATCATAGGGGCTTTTAAAGCATGGAAAATAACAATCACCATGTAGTGAGTCATCAGGTTATTTACTTTTTCATCTTGTCTCTTAAATATCACCTTATTCCCATTTAATAGACAAGATGGCAATGCTCATTGTATGGTGGTTATTGTTTTCCTTTAAAATACACCCAACCTTCTTTCTGATAAAAACCCTAGAAAAGAGAAATGGATTTTTCTCTTGCTTCGTTATAATATTTTCCCTGTGGTCAACCCAAGGACCTTATCCTTATAATAATCAAAAGCTGAAAATTGTTGACATAGATCAATATATTTTCTTTAGAATATTACAATAGATCTAAAAAAATCCTACATAAAAAAAAGACATAAGAAGCCTACCTTGTAAGGGGAGCAATTGATATTCCAAGTCTACTTGCATGGAATTCTGACATTAGATGAGAAAATCCCCTCACTTCCAATAGGAGAAGTAGAGTAAGCAAAACCAACATTGTTCCCCCCATGGTCATTCTTAAATGTGAAAATATTCCTGCTCGGACTCATAGGTGACTTGATCGAATCCCTGAGACCGCCATAGATTTCTGTGGACATCTATGGAGTGGCAGGAGTGGCTGGACCAACAATATCATCCAAAAATATGTCGTTTCTCAGAAATGTGGAGTGTGCACACATAGAGGATGAAGATACATCATCACAACCCTTGACAGCGGAGCGAGTGGGCGAAGGCAAAGGCTGAGGCTATTTTGGATGAGGAAAATCCATTGAGCCTGGACCATGTTCTTCTGGGAATGAACCTATCACCATACGTTGTTGTGCGAGTGGGGGAGGGGGTTCTGGGACTGGAATTTTCTCTCGAGAGGCCAGGAGAGCTCACCGTTGTTTCTAAGTGAAAGGAGCCTAAATACATTCTAGGAGGCAACTTCAGCCATGAATGCTTGCTTTCGGAATCCATTGCATTGAGTAACACTATTTTTTGTCTCTACAAAATGGAATCACAAGGATTTCGATTTCATAACACAATTAAAAATACCATAAAGGAACAATATAAATTCAATCATAATCACCTATTTCGGGAATCCCGCCGAGTAACATTTTTGTTCAGTCCCTTACAAATGGAATTATGGAATCACAATGGACTTTGTGACGCAATTAAAAAGACCATAGTAAAATATAAATCTTCTTTGGGAAATTTGGGCTCCATCTAGGATGATTCCATTATGATTTTTTCCATATCATAGAGGGAGTTAGGGTTTATATCTTGGTTAAAGATTGCAAAACAAGTTCAATAACAAAATATGAGAATGGTAATATGGGCACAATTATTATGTATTATTGTTTAATGGCTTCTATTACGGATGGGGAAGGAAAACAAGATCCTTAGTCCCTAAATGAATTTTCTCTAGTTTAATGGACGTGAATAAGGCTTCAAATCACCACAAATATTCTATCTAAGATATATTTATCCTTCAAGTGTGTTAAGGATGCTATTTGAAGATTTTTTGCACCATTATTGGGACTTGGGGCCTCTAAGTTTGGCCTCAATATCATTATGAGGTTTTTTGCATGATGTATGGCACTTGGGACCTTAACCATGGTCAAGGAAGGATCATAAGGTGCTTGGGTCATATTTGCATCTTCCCATGATCAATCTTGTTGAACAAGTATTTGAATTACCACACAGGACATCTCTATGGGATATTTTTCCTCTATGGGGGATCTTTATCACCATTGTTATTATTTACATGATAAGAATGGGTATTTTGGGATGTACTGTCTCAAGGGAAGGAGAAAAGAGGGCATTAGGCCCTAAATAAATCTTATATAGTTCATGGAACATGAATCAACCATAAAAAACCCACAAAGATCCTCTTCAAGGGATATTTAGATTTCAACTTAGATATGGGAGGCATGACATGTTATTCTACCTAAAGAGCCACAAAAATTGTTAGTATGCATGATTTTCTAATAATAGTGTGTGCACATTCTAAGAATGTGAATACGATATTATAATTTGTCCAAATTTATCTAACACATGCATATATAGAATTTTTTATAAAATAATATGGTTTTAGAGTAATCTAGATATATATTAATTAACCAAGTTTAAATCAACATAATTGAATTCAAATTAATAAAATCATTGTCTCTATGAATCTAGTGCAATAATCAACCATGGTATGTAACAAAATCGCTAAAACCCCACAAATTCATAATGTATTTGACTTAGTTTTAAGCCTTTGAATTTAATTCCTTGTGAATGTGATCAAAGGATATAACTTTGAAGGTTCTAATCAACTCCGTAACTCTAATCATCTATTAATCCAATAAAGAAATATTAAAGGAAGTATAACCTTTCAGCCAATTTATAACAACCTTTGAATCCTCTATCACTTGTAAGTTCAAATTGTTGAAGTGACATAATTAAAATGACTAACATAAATGACTAATTTGTATTATTGTAGTACTTTTTAGGTAGTCATATTTTTTTTCCTAAACTAAATTAGTTATTCACGTTAGTTATTTTTCGTTGTATTACTTATTATCTGGTCATACATTTTAACTCGAGAGTAAATTAGTCACTTATGTTAGTCGTTTTTAGCTGGGTCACTTAAGATTTGTCATTTTTGGTAGTATTTCACTTGGAAAATTTGTGGTGACTAAACTTTTTAGTCACCTGGTCACTAATTTCATCATTTTCTACTAGTACTACTACAAGCCAAACAGAATAGTTGGTGTTCTGGAGGGAATATGGGTTGATGCCATCCTTGGCTATGCTGAGTATTAGACTTCGTACTTCATCCTTGACTTTTTCGGGCCATGTATCCCCTATATGCTTCATGGCTATTGAATCAGTTGGGATTCAAAAAACTCCCAACTCACTTTTGTGTGAGGCATGCCATCCCTGCAATATAGCTAATTCTTTGCAAAGAAAGAGCCTTTGAATCCTTGGGATTATAGGCATGTGCCTCAATATATTAAAAGGAGGACCATGTGATTTACCCTTCTTTATTTATTTATCATACCTGTCATGCCCTCATTTCAGACATATCTCTTTGTCTGAATATTATCCTATCAGGTCCCTATATTACTAGTATAGTCCCTTATTGTTGTTAGTGTAACCCCCTTATCGTTATTGTTTTACCCCTGTAACCCCCATATTGTTATTATTGTGCCCTTAAATTATTATTTTTAGGTCGGCTAGGATTACATTATGGCCCCATGGACTCCTATATATAGAAAGGAGGTTTTGTCATTTGTATCATCCAAGAATTGCTCATTTATGTAATGTATTGGAGGTTTCCCCCTTGAAGTGGCTGATTTCTAAGGCGTTGATCTCTCTTTTCTTCTATTTTTGGAGATGGTTTCACAACATTTGGTATGAGAGCTTTGGATTCTAGGGTTTCGCTGCTCCAAACATGTGATTTTGGAATTTTCACTATAATTTTTTTCTACAAAGGTTCAAAAGCTGAAATTATTAGAGTGCAAATCCGAAATCCTGAGGAACATCGTCAAAAAAATTCAGACCTTTGTTCACAATATTTTCGGAGATATGATTTGTGGAAGTTAGGGCCTTTTCAAGCTCCCGAATTTCATCTTAGAGAGGTGATCGTGGGAAAATATTCATAACTCTCTCTGAGCATCGGATTGGAATGATGTAAAAAAAGGCCGTAAGTAAACAGACTGTGGTTTCTTTTCTATCAATTTCAGAGCTGAAGGAGGAAACAGTGACACGTGGCAAGTCATACAAGTTATCTCTACTAAAACAGTCCATAATTAGGTCATTGTGGGAGATTGGACATAACTTTGCCTTGAAGAATCCAAAATCAGGTCAAACCTGTGGCATTTCAAAGAGGATTCAGAGGGCTACCTCAGGGAAAAATTTCAGATATTGAAAATCCGAAATCACACATATAATTTAGTTTCAATATCGAGCTCCTCAAAAGAAAGAAAAAGGCGTGTATTTGTTTCCGAATTGCATAAGTCTTGTGTAAAAAACCAGTTTGAAGTGATTCCAAGGGCCTATTGAGCATATATTTCAGTATTGGGTTCTGAAATGCCTCCTAAAAAGAATTCAACACCCATTAATCCCTCATAATACTCTACTATGACTCATGAAGATGAAGAATTGCAACATGATCTATCAAAATTACAAGAGCAAGTGCACCAAATTTTGCTCTCACGAAGAGCAACAAAAAATGAAATGGAAGTTTTGAAGAAAGTCGTGGAAGTGAATATGGATGGTTTGAAAAAGGCGTGGAAGCTAAGATGGATGGCGTGGAAACTAAGATGGATGGCGTGGAAGCTAAGATGGAGGACATCGAAGAAAAAATTAAAGACAACATGGAAAACATGAAGAATGATCTAAAAGCATACATGGAAGGCTTGATGACAAGCTTAAAACCAGAAATGATTCCTAATGGCGGAAATATAGGAGAAGAACCTCCTGACGAGAACAAAATAAATGTTAATCATGATTCCATAAACTCGAATGTTGGCGGGAAGAACCACCATATTCCAAAAATGGATATGAGGAAGTTTGATGGAAAGGATCCTGTAACATGGATACTACATATGGAGCAATATTTTGATCTCCATAATGTGCAAAACATAAAAAAGGTACGCATTGCAACTTTACATTTAGAACAAAATACATTTGTATGGTATCGATGGCTTTGCTCCCATAAAAAAATTGTCACTTGGTCAATTTTTACGGAGGAAATGATAGCACATTATGAGGATACAAAGAGCAACACCTTCTTTAGCCAATTGATAAACCTAAAACAAAAGGGTTTAGTGGGGGAGCACATTGAGGACTTCCAAAAATTGAATATAAGGGTAACTGATATTCCAGAGGAACACAGGATTGATCTCTTCATAGGTACTTTAAAGGATAACATCCAACATGAAGTTCGCGTTTTGGAACCCGATTCATTGGAGAAGGCATTCAGGTTGGCAAGAAAAGTTGAATGTAAAATTATGGCGACAAGGAAGCCTACCACTCAATTCTATAAAGAAGGAAGTGTTGCTACGCCTAGATTTCCACAACCTACAAGGTTGACACCACAAAAATTGGAAGAAAAAAGAGAAAAAGGGCTTTTCTATAGTTGTGATAGCAAATACACTAAAGGTCATAAGTGTGCTGAGAAGAAATTATTTTACATAGATTGTGAAAAGGAAGAAGAAAATGAACAAGAATCTTCAAAACAAGAGGATATACACCAGGACCCAGCCCTAGAAGAGGAAGAAATGAGTCCGACCATATCATGTAATGCATTGGCAGGAATTACCACTCCTCAAACTCTCAAGATAGAAGGACATATCAAGAATAAAAAGGTAATAATGTTGATTGATTCAGGTAGTACCCATAATTTTATTCATTGTAAGGTAGCCAAGGAATTGAATTGTTTCCTATACCCAACACCAGAATGTCAAGTGATGGTTGCAAATGGAGGAACTATAAATTGCTCTAGAAAATTCCATAATATCAAGCTAGCCATGGGGTAATATGTAATGAATATTCCAATGCTTTCCATCCCAATGGGAGGTGCTGATGTTGTACTAGGAGTACAATGGTTACAATCTTTGGGGATGGTAGCTTTTAATTTTCAAGAAATTTTCTTGAAATTTTTTTCAGAAGGAAAGGAAATCGAATTATGGGGTATTGTAGGGAAGCCAGGAAATATAATAAGCTCTAATGTCATGAAAAAGCTTCTGAAGAAAGAAAAATGAGGTGTAATTTCAAAATTATGCTCCCTAGAAGTTCCAACATCAAAATCATCTATTTCTCAAGATCCCCCAAAAGTCTTGGACAATCACTCCAAGGTGTTTGATACTCCCAAAGGATTCCCACCTATTCTTGATCATGATCATGCTATTCATTTGATTCCAGGAAGTGTTCCTCCAAACATAAGGGCTTACGGATATCCTTATGTCCAAAAGAGAGAAATTGAACGTATGATTGCAAAAATGTTAAAGGCTAGTATAATTCAACCTAGTCAAAATTCTTTCTCTGCTCCATTAGTATTGGTGCACAAGAAATATGGATCATGGCGCATGTGTCTAGATTATAGGGAGCTCAATAAGCTCACTATTAAAGATAAATTTCCCATTCCTGTGATTAATGAATTATTGGATGAATTGCATGGAGCAATTTATTTTACCAAGTTGGATCTTCATTCAAGATATCATCAAATTAGAATGAAGACTGAAGATATTCCAAAAACATCATTTCAAACTCATGAGGGTCATTATGAATTTTTGGTCATGCCTTTTGGCCATACCAATCAAAACTATTGCAAGAGAAACAATTATATGCAAAAACATCCAAATGTTTCTTTGGAGTACAAGAGGTGGAATATCTAGGTCATATTGTATCTCACGAGGGTGTTAAAGTAGACCCAAACAAAAATTAAATCCATTAAGGAATGGAAAGTCCCCACAACCATAAAGCGAGTTGCGCGGATTTCTCGGGTGAACGGGGTATTATCACAAGGTTTGTTATGAATTATGGGAGAATAGCAGCACCTCTAACAACATTATTGAAGAAAGATGCATTTTCATGGACTCCTGAAGCAACTAAGGCCTTTGAACATCTTAAAGAGGCAATGTGCCTAGCACCGGTCTTAGCTACGCCAGACTTCACAAAAACCTTTATTGTGGAATTTGATGCCTCGGGAAATGGAATTGGTGTTGTTTTAATGCAAGAAGGAAGACCCATTGCTTTTGAAAGTCGTCCAATCAAAGGAAAGTATTTACAGAAACCTATTTATGAGAAGGAAATGTTAGCAATACTGCATGCACTAAAGAAATGACATACTTACCTAATGGGAAGACACTTCAAGGTAAAAACTGATTATGATAGTCTTAAACACTTTTTGGAACAAAGACTATCTTCAGAAGAGCAGCAAAAATGGGTCATAAAGATGTTGGGTTATGACTTTGAAATAATCTACAAAAAAGGGAAGCTTAATGTTGTTGCAGATGCACTCTCAAGAAAGAATGAAGAGGTGGAAGCATTTCTTTGTTCCATTTCTATTATCCAACCAGATTGGATAACCGAAGCAAGAGATGAATGGAAGAAGGACAAAGAAGTATGGACACTCATTCAAAAGTTGCAGCAAGATCCTAGTACATCTGATACATTTAGTTGGAAAAATGATTCCTTATGGTACAAAGATCGCTTATATCTTTGTAAGAATTCCCAACTAAAACAAAATATTCTTCTGGAATTGCACACTTCTCCTTTAGGAGGACACTCAGGATTTTTAAAAACTTACCACAGGGTGAAGAAAGAATTTTTTTTGGGATGGCCTTAAATCTGATATTCAAAATTTTGTGGTGAAATGTTTGGTTTGCCAGCAGAATAAAGTGGAAACAATTAAGACCCCGGGATTTCTACAACCTTTATCCATTCCAAGTCAACGTTGGGAGGAGATTTCAATGGATTTTATCATAGGTTTACCTAAGTCCAAAGGAAGGAGTGTCATCATGGTGGTAGTTGATAGAATTACCAAGTATGCACACTTTTGTGCATTATCTCATCCATTTAAAGAAAGTACAATTGCTACTGCATTTATGGAAACAATTCAAAAGCTACATGGAAACCCGAAGATTATTGTAGGTGATAGAGATCCCATTTTTATAGGAAATTTTTGGACGGAAATATTTTCTTGTTTGGGTACTCAACTAGCTCATAGCTCATATTATCATCCTAAATCCAATGGTCAAACTGAGATAGTGAATAAATGTTTGGAAGGATATCTTCATTTTTTTTTATCTGATAAGAAAGCACAATGGGTCAAGTGGTTACCTCTTGTTGAATGGTGGTATAACACTTCCTTCCATACTGCAGCAAAAATGACCCCATTTATGGTACTTTATGGATATCATCCACCATCCATCACATCTTCTTTATGGGAAAATTATAGGGTTCAAGTAGTGGAGGATCACATCGAGCATCAACAAGAAGTTCTCCAACTCTTAAAGGATAACCTAAATTTGGCACAAAATCGAATGAAACAATAGCCAAATCAACATCGCAGTGAGAGAATTTTTGATGTGGGAGACTAGGTTTTTTTATGGCTACAACCATACAAACAAATGTCCCTCAAGAAAGCTAAGAAGGATAATAAATTATCACCAAAGTACTATGTTCCTTACAAGGTTTTGCAAAATATTGGTACTATGGCATACAAATTGGAGCTTCCTGCTTCTTCACGAGTGCATCCAGATTTCCATGTTTCATGCTTAAAAAAGGTTATAGGAGACAAAATTCCAGTTCAAACAATATTACCAGAACTTGATGAGGAAGGAAAAACCGTATTGGAACCTGAAGCAATCACGGAAACAAGAACTCGACAACTATGAAATCAATCAATTTCAGAGTATCTCATCAAATGGAAGAACTTACCCACTAAATATTGTACATGGGAGGATGAGAATTTTATACAAAAGCACCTGGAGCTACTCAAGTATTGAGGACAACACTTTTTTAAAGGAGAGGAGCATGTTAGGTCTCTATATTACTAGTATAGTCCCTTATTGTTGTTAGTGTAACCCCCTTATTGTTATTTTTGTGCCCCCGTAACCCCCATATTGTTATTATTGTGCCCTTAAATTATTATTGTTAGGTCAACTAGGATTAAATTGTGGCCCCACTAAGATTACATTGTGGCCCCATGGACTCCTATAGATAGAAAGGAGGTTTTGTTATTTGTATCATCCAATAATTTTTCATTTATGTAATGTATTGAAGGTTTCCCCCTCGAAGTGGTTGATTTCTAAGGCGTTGATCTTATTTTCTTCTATTTTTGGAGTTGGTTTCACAACATATCCTCTCTATAGCATATAATCATTTGGACATGCATGATATGATATGTACTCAACACCCAACATTTTCAAAAATTTCTTTGCCTCTTCGTAGCTACCGAGAAAGACATTATCACTCGGAAAAACCTTATATTTGAATAACCTATAGTTGGTTATCATGGAAGATATTAAATGTACATTAATGCCGATATAATTATTAACGTTCATAAAATTGACCATTTGTAATGTTCATTGTGTGATTATATTTCTCAAATTTATATAAGGGAGGACTTTATGGTAACTTACCTCAGAATTTCTGAGAAACATGCATTCGACAAGGAAAAATTTTCTTTCAAGTTGTACAGTAACATCGTTCTCCCCAACTGGGTAGACTTTGGCTGACCTCCAGGTCCAAAGAGAGTGGTGGTGGAAGAAAATTTAAGGCTTTCAAAAAAGGTGTCAGTGATATGAGCATCATCCCCTGGCTAATCATTGTTTTGGAATGCATCTAAAAAAATTGTCTCCATGGCAGTCATATCCCTTAAGTAATCATCCATACCAACCTCTATTTGATTGCCTCCATTGCCAACTTGTGAAGAACTAATATTGTTGTAGTAATTCCTAATTGGTGAATCTGGATGTAACGAGAATTTAATCGGTGGTTGATTCAACCATTCTTGGTAGTTATTCTTCGTTTTTTCTCTTAATTCAACCTTCTCTAAATTTGACATTGTCGTGAGGTGCAACGGAATATGGTAGGTAGGTCACTCATCATCACTAGAATCCTAATAATTTCAAAAAATATATTTGAACATGATTAGTACAAAATATATGATATCAATTAGTAAGAACGTTGAAAATGCATGATTAATTTGTTTGACGTTGAAATAATTACATTAATATACCAAACAATTATTATTACCATCATTGTCCTAGGACTGTGACTAGAAGATACAATATTGTTACAATTGGCAGGGTGAAGAGGCTCTCCATTTTCATCTACCAAATGCGCCTTGCAGTATGCTACTCATAATAAGAGCTTCCAACGTTTTGGAACTGTTTGAATATTTTTTGCATCTGAACTCAATTCTGAATCTGTATGAACCTGCAAATTTGTATACATTATAAATTTTATTAAGATGATTGACATGGATAAAAAACATAAATTCAATTATACAATGAAAATATAAATAAAATATGAAGTAAATATTACGTCTTGAGATGGATAGGGAGAACACCGCGATGGAATTTGAGAAATATTATGGAATGAGATGGATTTTGAAGAATTGTCCATTCGATATATTTATGATATTTTCTCCCTGCATTTGAGCAAAATAAACAATAAATTTTAGTGCACACACCTAAAAGTAATTCCGGTGCCTTAAAAATGGACTTATTGCTACCGGTGCTTATGTACAGATAACTGCACTGGTGCATTTTAGTTACTTTGCACTAGTGCCATGTTATTAACTGACACCCCAGTGTGGTGTTATTAATTGACGCACCGGTGACGAAAAGCCGCAAATAAAAAAGCACAACTTTATTTTTTTTAAATGAAAAAGAAAACGGTAAATTGAAAAATGGGCGGAAAAATATTTTCAAAAATATAATTTCATAAAAAAAATCTTTAAATACTAAACACTTTTCATTATTTCACTATTTTTGCAAAAAAAATTAGCCATAGATTTGCACATGACATACCAGGAGAAAGACAGCACGAGAGCACTGTGGAGCAGCGAAATAATTTCGAATAGAACTATTCAAACAATCAAAATTTAAAACCTTTGGTGATTCAAACCCTATAGCATAGAATTTCAAATGATCTCACGATTTTTTTTTTTTTTGCATTTTCTACAGTATTTTTTACGCAGTAAGTAAATACAATTAATTTGTTGTTCATTTTTAGAAAAAAATAATAAATTAATTGATTTAATTAATTAAATAAATATATAATATAATATAATATAATAATAATAATAATAATAATAATAATAATAATAATAATAAATAATAAATAATAAATAAATTAAAAATTAAAAAATTAAAAAATAAAATAAAATAAAATAAATAAAATAATAATAAAAAATAAAAATTCCATTTTTACCCTAAACCCATCATTCTTTTGTTTCTTCCCTTGATTCTTCATGTTTCTATGATCTCGGAATTAGGGCTTTTCATTTTGGATTTATAGGGTTTGTATTGCTATATATATAGGCCTATAAAATCTAACCCACGAGACGACTTGCATAGTCGAATCCCAATCCATGTCGTCCCTTCTATGAATTTAAAAAAAAAGGATTTTTTTAATTGGTGTGCCCTACGTAACCTAGCGCACCGGTGCACTGGCTTATCCTAGCGCAATGCGCACGTACTGTCTGATAAAAATTTTAAAAACATTTTTTTTTAATCCATGCGCTATATGTAAAATAGGGCACTAGTGCGCTATTTCATTATAATGCACCACACACGTACTATTTGGCAATTTTTTTTTTTTTTTTTGTGTGTTAATCGGTGCACCATGTAACATATAACACACTAGATCTTCTTGTTGACAGAGAGCACAATACGGTGGTCCCCTATTTGTGCAGGGCGTTCATAAAAATAGGTTTCACCGCCCCCTCCACGATACCATATGCTACAAAAACTAACACTAGATGATTTTTATTATTTTATCTGTGTTAATCAATGGGGTGGTTAACATATAACGCACTAATGCTCCTTGTTTACATAAAGCATCATGTGGTGTTTTATACTATTTTGGCGGTGCGTTTATAAGAACATGATGCACCGACGTCGATGCTAAAGAATTTAAAAGGGCACCGATTTCTTGATATATTTTTTTTTACCTGAAAATTTGATGATTTATTTATAAAATATATTAATAAATTATGTGGTACAGGTTTCATATTGATAAAGAAATGGCTGACAAGAGATCAAGTAACAAAAATACTGATAACACAACAAGAAAAGAAAAAAAGGCAAGTTCTTTGTAAATTATTTAAAAAAAATATTATTTTTGAATTATATGTAAGTTTAACTAATATGTATTGTTTACTGTGTATCATGCAGAGCCACAAAATGACAAAGCTCGATAAGATTATTTCTGATCTAGGACCAGAAGAGCATAAAAGCTTGATGGAAAAATTGGAAAAAGATGAATCAGGTAAATAAAAAAATAATATCAATCCAATATGAGTTTCTTTTTTTTTAATTTTCATTAATAATATACTTCAAATTATTAGATAACATGTTACAAACAATCTATTAATTCATAGATGTTTAGTGTTCTACAGGGACCAACAAATCATAAAAGGAATGTTGTTCTAAGAAAAGAAAAAAGATAGAACATTCAAACTAAAATGAATTTCTCCTTAGCTCATATGTAGTGGTGCTGGAGGTTAATGAAAGGGGAAAAAACTTTTACAAAATTTTGAGGGATCTAGTGGAACGAATGTATCGACATTCTTTCCACTTACAATACAAATATCAATCCAATGATTCCAAGAACCAAATTTTATCTAAACTACAAGAAGAGTTTCTAGAGAATTGGTCAATGAGACATGTTAGTGTTTTAATAGCAAAAACATACAACAACAAAAAAGAAGGAATGAAAAAGTAATATTCCTTTAAATGTTTTTCTAGAATTATTTATAAATTTATCATTTATAAATATCACTTTTGTTATATTTACTTTTCATATATCAATATAGAAATTAAATAGTTTCTTGTCATGTTACATTTTCAGGATTATTATGAAAATATCAAAAGATGAACGAGTTGATATCAGAAATATGCTAGTAGGAACGTCCAAAAAGGTGTACAAGGAGAGGATCAAAGAAATGGACAAAACTGCATCGCAGGAGGAGCCATCTTAACAACAATGTGCTTCAAATGTAATATGTAATCATTGAATTTTTCGATCATTAGGTACAATAAATAAACAATTTAGTATTAAATATTAATATTCAAGTATTTTTTTGCAGAAATGAAAAGAAAATGGAACACATTCAACACATAAAACAGGACGACAAGGAAGAAAATGGTTGATATCTAAGTTTGTGAGTAATTGTTACTTCATTATAACAACTTTACTAGATTTCATTTTTGTATATTTTAAGTTGTTTTACAAAAATCATTATTGAATGTCTTCAAGTAGGTGCTAACATACAAAGAATAACCATTAGACGAATTGATTGACATTGGGTTAAATATGGGTTGTGAGTATATGTTGTCATATCAGAAATTAATTGTGGAATTTGTAAGAATATATCGATCTTGTTCTACGTAGCTCAATATATAATTAATAGAACAAAAAAATCTTTTTATATTAAATATATGATTTGTTATGGGGTATAAAACTTGCAAGAAACAAAGTATGGAACTATGCCAACAGATGAAATCTTGAAAGATGGCATGAAATTTGGTTTTGAAAGAATGTGTATAGTTCATGAGTCAATTGTTGCTATGGTACGTCATTTCTTTTCGATTTACATTGATGTATATTATTTAATATTGCAATTTTTATTATTCTCACCAATGTATATACACCCTTTACAGTTTATTTTTATGTTTGTAGATGGAAGGTGAAGAAGAAGAAAACAATCAACACCGTGAACAAAACATTCCTGAAAATAACCCAAGTCATGGAAGTATCTCGAGCAATGACAACAGTTCAAGCGAAGAATGATGATCATTATGTTTGGATATCAAAGCAAGGCATTGTATTTTTTGAAATATTTGTCTGTGAAATCAGACATTTTTTTAATGTAATGGAAATAGTGTCCCAATTGAAAGACAAAAGGATACCAATAAATGTCCCATTTTGTATGAAAAAGACTATCTTATATATATATATATATATATATATATATATATATATATATATATATATATATATATATATATATATATATATATATATATATTTTAATTTATTATATTGCATTCTCCATTGTCGATGTGAAATGTAACACCACTAATTAAATTTATGGATGATTGTATATTATAATGAAGAGATGTGAAATATGATGATATGATATAACAAATTAATCCAAACATCACATTCAAATGCACTAATACAAGTTTAATTGATATGAATACTGTTATAAGATATGTGTCGTCTTTTGATCAATAATGAATTTTAAAAATCACAATAATTCTTATATGATATAAAACATTAATCCAAACATCACATTCAAATGCATTAATAAAAATTTAATTAATATGAATATTGTTATAAGATATGTGTCTAATTTTGATGAATAATGAGTTTTAAAAAATCACAATAATTGCACTTTCACGGGTTGATGTTTCTAAAAAATACAAAATGAACATCAGTGTGTGTCAGTTACTATACACCGACGCATTTGTATGATAAAATGCACCGATGTGTTTGTATAATACTACGAACCGGTGAGTTGATACGACCTATGGGCACCGCACAAATCCCAATACCAATTACAATGAACCGGTGAGTTGTATCACCTACAATGCGCTCGGTGCAGTTTTAGACCTTTACGGCCCGGTGCATGCACCTTCGACCAGTGTGGGCCGACTGTCTAGATGACACACACCGGTGCATTGACACCTAATTAGCGCACCGATAAAAAAACATTTGTAATAACCTCTGGCCGCCTAGTTATTTTATTTGTGTTGAAATTCCATTAAAAGCTCTGCCAAAACCTCCATTATCAAAAAAAGATGTTGTAGTTTTTTTTTTAAATAATTTTTGGAAAATTTTATAACAAGAAAAATCTCCTTTATAACCTCCACTAGATAGTCTTTTTCTTGTAGTGTAATGGGGAGAATTTTTACAACACTCAGGAGATTCAACATGAAGCAGTACATTTTTTTGAGTCTTTGTACTAGGCTTGATTGGACGTTAATATTGAAGATCAAATTTGGAGTTCAATGGAATACCCTCTCATGTTTAATGACGAATAAAACAAAGCATTTTATATCCTGATTTCAATTGAATAAGTTCTTCGGGTTTTGAAATCCTTTGCAAAAGACAAATTTCCAAGTCTGGATGGCTATACAATGGACTTTTTCCTCCATTTATTTGAATCGATGGAAACATACCTTTTAAATATGGTCAAAGAATCGAGGATCTTTGGTTATTTATCTGGTTCCATACACTCCAAAGGTTATGAATCCGAAGGTTACTGACACTTCTTCCTTATTTCAAGCCTATTTCACTTTGTAACACTTCTTATAAACTCATCTCTAATATTATAGTAGAGAGTATGAATATTTCACTCTCATCTTATATTTCTCAGGAATAATTTGGCTTCCTCCATAATTGTTTGATTCATGATGTAGTGCCCACTGCATAATAAACTATACATTGCATTAAAACAAAAAAATTGGAGGCTTTGGTCATGAAGGTGGACTTGAATAAAGAATATGACTGTGTAGGTTGTTCATTCTGGTGCCTCATATTGACGAAGATTGGTTTGGCGGTTCATAATGTTGAATGGATTATGTATTGTGCACATTTATACAATTTTTTGTTCTAATAAATGGTTATCCTTCAAGTTTTTTCAAAGCAAAGAGAGGGTTGTGACAAGGATGTTCACTTTCGTCATTACTATTTATTTTGGTTATGGATGGTCTCAGTCAAAAAATTAATGTAGCTCGATCCTCGAGCCTCTTCTGTGGAATCTATTTGGGAAACCATATTTATATAACCCACATTTTTTTTTTACAACATCCCAAATTTTGGGATAGTTTCCATACAACAATGGAGGACATATCGCTATATTATCAAGAGATTTGGCGAGGCATCTAGATTGATGGTTAATGAAGACAAATATTTACTCATATACTCATATGGTGATTAGGAGGAGATTAATGGTATTTTTGATCTCTTTAATTTCCATTCCATCCCTTGTGTGAAAGCTTTACATACCTAGGATTTTTTCTAAAGCCAAATAATTATAGGATTGTAGATTGGCATTAGCTTTTGGAAAATTTTTTCCATGAAATCTATCGTTGGTCCCATCAATGGCTTAATCTTGGAGGTAGATTCATCCTGACATAGGAAATCCTCCAGCAGATCTTGGTGTGTTGGGCTCATCTACATATTCTACCCTCGACCATTATAACAAATATCAAAATAATTATGGTACAATTCATCTGGGCGGGCTCGGATATGAAAAACAAATACCACCATATTAAATGGGAGAAGATCATTGTTCTAAAAGAATGTGGTGAAGGGGGAATTTTGGATGTAAAAATTTTTAGATGGGAACTCTTAATCAAATCATTATGGCATGTTCGATTTCGAGAGGGTATCTAGCAGTATATAATTTTGTCAAAGTATCTACAAAATAAGAGAGTTAGTTACTAGATTAGAGAAGGGCACATTGTGAAAAAATATGGCTTTTACATTTGGACTAGATTCAACAAGGTTAAAGTCTTGTTTCTCCAAATGATGATATGGTTATTTGGAAAAATAACCCACATCATTATTGGCATTGATAAAATACCAGGTGTTGACGGTGACAATCCCCTCACAGAGGACATCATAGTTAGATTACAATACATAGGTTTCTTTTTCCTGGAATAATTTATACTTCGATGGAGAGGCAAGTTTCCTGTTTGAATAAATGTCGAGGATATTTCTTTAGTCGGTCACAGCGCAAAATAATGGAATGGATACATACAAGAACTAAAAGGGCAGGTCTTTGAGATCAAAGGAGGGAGATTATATCACTTGGGCAAGGAAGTTAAGGAATAACTAGGTGGAATTAGAAGACACCTACATGTACATTATGTGCACACACTTATCCTTTACTCATCCTTGTTGGTTCTATCAAATTTGGAAACTGAATGTCCCTATTAAGATTATTCTATACTCCTGGTTGGTTTGGCACAACAAAACAAAAACCTGGGAAAATCTTTGAAAGAGAGGTGTACATGGGTCTAGTAGATTCCCACTATGCCGAGATTCGATTGAGACTAATGCACATATTTCATTATTCCAGTGACCAATGGTGTTACATGTATTGAGAATAATTCTACTGCATCTTAACACCCCTTTTAGAATTTTTCACTCCATTGAACAATGTTTATGTTGGTGGATTGAGCGTAGGGGTAAATATCAAGCCACTCCACTATTCACTTTATGGGAAATATGACGTGCTATAAATGGTCACATACTTGAAGGCATCCCAATTGAAATTCATAGAATTTCTTTCAACGTTGGGATGTGGATGGATACACTCAATTTCTGCATACAAAAGGATAAATATTTATCACTTTGGTTCATCCCACCTGACATTCATTGTCTCGCTGGTTACTTTGATGGAGCTGATCAGAGAGGTATTTGTGGTTGTGGTGTTTGGCTCAAGATAAATCACAGGTTACATTACAACATATCATGGAATGGAGGAGAAAGTACAAACATGCCTGTGAAGATTCTGGTGCTTTGGGGGCTTCTTTGTTTTCCAAGAAATTTTCTATGGACACTATTCACATATATGGAGACTCTAAGACCCTCATTGAAGGGGTTTCTACCAATACAAATTTCTCCCCTCAAAATCTTAGTAGTTGGATCTCCCACATCAACATCCTCAAGCAGTCCTTTCATCATATTACCTTTCAACACATCTCCAGGGAGTCAAATTTTGCAATTGATTATGATTTTGTAAGGGATTTGCAGATGATGCATGATATATGCATTTAATATATCTCGAGGAAAACACAATAAGGGAGGAAGGATCGATCCTACTCCTTTAGCTTTAAAATCAATTCTTTTTGTTTTTTCGAGGTATTGGTGAAATCTTTTGGTTTTGTTTTGTTGAAAAGATTAACTTACACATGGGAAACATATGCGAGTCTCTTTCTAGATATCTTTTTATTATAAGTCTCATTTAGCAAGGCTTTGACTTTCTTCTAGTTTGACTGTGGAATCTGTATTGAAGGAATTTTGTATGTAAATATTGCATGTTATCTGAAAAATGTACTGGTGCATTATATAAACCAGTGTTTTTTTCATCTGAAAAAACAAGTGGCGGTGAAACTACACATGCAATCAAATTCTTTTTTATTAAAATTGATTTCACATTACGACCAATACAAGGGACAACGATTGAACATAAAACATATCAATATATATATATATATATATATATATATTTGGATTTTTAAATTTAATTTTTTTTTTTTATTTAACTATTGAGGGGTTTTTCATAGTGCATTATATTAGATATCATTTTTTGGGATTCAACTACGTTAACTAAGTCATTCATCTATAACCATTTCTATGAGAGATAGTCATAACTGACTAATTTGGCATGATTTTTGAGTAGTCCACTCTGCACTCATTGCATCGGGTGATGCTCACATGGGTGAAGAAGTGGGATTGAAACTAGTGAAATGAATCACATAGCATCAATCCATAGGGGATTCACTGTGGGAGCAATACTATAGCACGTGGGTTCATATTGGGGGACATATAATGAGGAAAAAATAACAATATATATTGGGGGATATATAGGGGGTAAAGGGTTTTTATATTGGAAGGTATAAAAAATGGAGCTCAAAGTTAATGAAAAAATATAAAGAGGTATAAAAAATGTTAATTAAAAAATGGATACCTACACTATATAGTGAAAGTAGGGGCTTTTTAAATTGGAAAGGTGTATTGGGTTTATATTGGTTGGGGGTTAAATAATGTGATGTTTAGAGGAATTTTCCAATATGTACTCAAATTAAGGGTATTATTTAATATGTTATGATCGCACATGATATGTTATAGGTTCATCGAGTGAAGCCCCTTTGCGTCAATTATCACTTCCGGGGCTTGCACTTGGTAACTAGGACTTCTCGTGAGGTCACCCATCCCAGATCGCCTCTGGCTCAAGTGCGCTTGACTGTGGATTTTTCCCCACAATCAAGCCCACTTAGTTTCATTTCTTACCATTAAATTTAAAACCAATAAAAATTGTCAATTCATATAGCTTCACCAACTAAAAAATAATAATTAATTTTTAAAAATTCAAAAAATAATTTTTAACTTTCCAAATATTAAATTTAATTTTTACAAAAACTATATTTTATTAATAAAATAAAATAAATAATTTATATAAAATTTAGTATTAATTAAATTATTAATTCCAATTCCATAACGAAAGACTAATTTCAAATTCCAAAACTATAGGCACAACCTTTGGAGCCTCAGGGAGGACGTTTGAGTCACACAGAAAGAAGGAAATATGGATCATAAATTTTTTGGTACTTTGATGATTCTTTTGTACTACCTACTTGGTTCTGGAAGCTTTGGCCCATTTCTATTTGTATTATTGGAAAACAATAGAAATTTCGACATAATTTTGGTAAATCTGGTAATTTTTTTGGAAATCCTAGTTAAGGTTGTCAAATTTCAAGATTTTGGGTGCCCTATATTTTTGGTGTTGCTGAATCTATTTCCACCATTAAAAATAAAAATTCAAACACTCCTATCAAAATTTTAGGAAAAAAATATTAAATTCTAGCAAATTTTAACTCTGAAAGAAAATTTACTACCTAAATAAACAACTGTGTCGATATGCTGCCTAAATAAACAACTTTGTATTAACATCGATATGTTGATGATTAATTATCTGCCTTTTGGAAATTATCACCGAAAATAAAAAGTATTTGATCGAAACAATCAAAGTTAAAATGTTACATAGGGAGTTAAACGATTAAGATCAATTATTCATAAAATTTTGAGATATTCTTAAAATCTGCGATGAGAATCCCACTGTGTTTATTAATTATTAATTTTGTATTTTATGAGTTGTGATAATATTTATCTATAATTTGAATTTTAGACTATGTATTTTTGGTATAGATGGTATTCCAATTTTAGTCATGAATAGTATTGTGAATTAAAATTATTTATGTTTGGTTGAGAGTTTATTATTTTAGAAGTAATAAACACGTTAATATTATAATATCTAGAATTTTTTGACCTGAATAAAAAGTTGTGCCTTATGGACTACCACCGGTAAAAACATAGTTACCGATCAAACGGGAACTATTGCCTCAAAACGAGAACTCTAGCCCAAAAAGACTCAAAAAACATGAAAAAACACCCCAAAAATGAAAAGTGTGTATTCCAAAATGCATTGGTTTTTTTGTGTCAAATTTCAACATTTTTTTAAATTATGCTAAAAACAAAATTGTTTCTTGAAAAAAGGATTGGAAAAACATCCTCAAAACAAAAAGTGTTGATGGTGGAATAACCAAAAAAAAATTGTGTCACAATTTTGACACTTTTTATCAATGGAGTTAAAGACAACATATTAGGACATTGAAAAATCATAAAATTCTAAAGTTTTTTATAAATGATGTTAAAGATAAAAACATCATGTCTGAATGACTTATCATTCCAACAATTTTCATCCATCTTGTTAAAGATAAAATATCTTGACTCTAAAAAACCCTAAAATTGTAATTGTTTTCAACCATACCATTAAAGATAAAATATGGTAGCACATAAAACCCTTAATGACAAGTTTTAAATCTCAAGTTTTTAAATATTAAGTTTTTAACATACTTGAACCATGAAATTATGGAGAAATTATATGACTTGAACAAAATTTAAAAATGAACAAGTAAATGAAATATTTATTATTCCAAGATTAATTTTTATTTTAAAGGATACAGATATATCTCTTTTCAAATCTTAGCCTAAGACAACTTATCTAATTGCAACGAAAACCTAAAAATAAACCATAAAAAATGAAGTGTCCCCTTTCAATGAGGCATAAATTTTTTAAAAAATTTAAAACCAAATGTTAACAATACATAATATCATGGCAATGTCACTACATAATCTAAAAATTCAACATCAATTTCAATTTTTTTTTTTTTTTTACTTTTAATCAAAATATCAACTTTGGTATATTGAATATAACATAAATTATTTTTGTAATTCATTGTTGCGTGTGGATATTTAAAGAGATGAATTCTTCATAATTAAAACATATAATCTAACAAACATAGAAATTCCTCATAACTTCACGTAAGATCATAGGTTCTTGCACACCATCAAAACCTAAATCTTCAGATGAATGAATAGATGCAGATGAAGATTATCCATATTATTCTTTTTCATCAACTAGTGCTCCATATGAGTCAACATGCATGCCCACCATTTTAGATTTCAAAATTATTCTAGATCTACAACTACATTCAACAAAGCCCCATCTCAGCACTATTTGTTCTGGTAGAAATTTCTTCAAAATATTTATGGTATTCAAGCGAAGAGTTCCTCTCTTTGTCAAATTAAATTCATACACAAGTATGTCAACATCCTCCAATTTTAAGAAATTTTTGCGATGATGATTTATATTTATTCCCTTTCATTTTCTCTTTCTGCCAATTTTTTTTCAACTACCATCTATGGCTTGTACACACCATTGAATGGGTGGGTACTTGTGGCATACCAATGTAATTAAACAATTATAATATCTTCATTTTAATTAATGACCTTTATAACCTTGGAAATCCATAATGGATATCCAAGTGGATCTTCACCTGCTAACACTGCTACCATGCAACCCTCCTTAACATCCTACACAAAACCCTTGTAAAGGTCCTCCGTGGCTTCACGTTGTGCGAGTGATGTTCTAGAACCAATATAGATTTATCTTTCCTCTAAATATGGAGAATTAATAATTCCTTGAGACTATTTTTGTTCAATAATGTGTGTTTCCTCATGTTCATTTGGCATATTTTGTCACCAAGAAATGGAGTCTGCAAAAGTGTATCCTCATTTATTGATCTTGAAATCATATCACTTTAATTCTTGAAAAAATACTCCCACCAAATTGAATCAACAACATCAAAGCACTCATATGTATCTCTAATACATCTTCTAATTTCGTCCAGACATTTAGAATAATTTATATCTTTCTTATGCCTTCGTGAATTTTGGAGTTCAAAAACTAATTGTAATAACAATATCTTTGATGAAAATATTGGACGCTCTAGAATGAACCTCAAAAATGCAAAACCTGATGATTTCCCCCATTATACAGTAGTTGAATACCTCTTGCCCCATATAAGTGTTATCCCATCAATTTTTTTGATACGAAATTGATGCTGGAAGCTAATGTCATTAAGTTTGTCAATGCATTTCTCCTCACCATGCGATCCCAGAATAAACCTTTGCATGTCAATAGTTTCTTCCAACACATGAAAAACAGGCTCTGGGATGTAGGATTTCCTAATACATTCAATTAATGATGGCAGACTCCCACCACCTTTCCTCCTCAGTGTTAATAAAAAAACAACTAACCATTTAATCAATATGGTCATGAGTATTCCCAAAAAGAAGGAAACCAACCTTCATCTTTTAAAAATTCCCAATTCAACAAGCTCGTTTAGATACCTAAAAAAAACTTGATTTTTGTTTTCATGGCTTGTGTTTTCTAACTGTACATACAAAACTTCAAGAGGAATAACAAACCAATGAGTAACCACATCATGGATTATATTTATGGTCATATTTGCATCATTATGAACATTTGGAACTGCAAAGTAAACCCTTGGCAACATTTTCTCATTAAAGATCATACAACCAACCAAGTGAAACTAGATGAAATTTCCCTCCTGTAATTTTTTTGGTGTGCATAAAATATGTGGCAGAAATATTTTCTTGTGGTCCATACCATCAATTATCAAACCCAAATACTTATTTGGATTATCATAACACTTTTTTCGATGTTTATACAATTTTTTTGTTTCACTTGTTTGTTGATTGCGATGCTCTTGAAGTTATTTGACAACGGAATATCTACATAAAATAACATAAACATATGAATAAATATATTTTCATAGTTGATAACTATGAAAATAATATATTTTTTTAAAAATAATGTTTTGAATGCATACCTCTTTCTGCCACTTGATATTTATCTCTTTTTTCTTTAAGAGAAGCACATGTACTACAAACCCCAATCCTTGTCTTCTTAGGAATACAAAAATTGTTGAATTATTTCTTCCATACCCTTGTAAAATATGAATATGTAATAAAATTACTAACCTCTTTAGCACTTTTTGTATAATCTTTGTACAAGCTGTAGATTTCGTGTCTCAAGAAATTATCTAGAATATGTATTGTGTCTTTATTTGGCATACACTCTCCATTATTTGAAAAGAAGTCTTTCATCCATGACATAGCATTATTTTCTAACGACCAACCTCCTGTTTATAACGTACTTCTGAATAATATGTAGGATCATTTTCCAGTCTTTCTTGGATTCTTGACAAACGAAAATTACCAATTGAATGCAACATTTCGAAAGCCTTTATGTAGAGCAATACATTCCAAATATGATAATCATAACCTGTTAGTGTAGATTGCATGCAACCCACTAAATATGAATTTTGCATGCTTTTATTCATTGACAAATATATTTTCCTTTTCTCCAAAGAAAATTTGAAATCCATATGTTTCAAGCAATCCCTTCGACAACATTCACTTGAAATCAAATGAGCGACAATTTTTTTTTTTGTGATATATGTTGTCCTAACCCTTGTATAACTAGAATGTTTTGGATTGATATGAAAAGGTCTACTCCTACTCCTAGTTACAATATTTTCTTGCAACGACTTCATAATTCCATTATCCTTTGTAGAAGCAATTTCGTCAGCATTAGGAGGAATATTATCCCCACTATAATCATTCTCAACATAGTTAATAAATTCATCAAAATCATTTCCTGGAAAATATTCATTACCATCCTCACTTGAAGAAAAAATTTCACAAGAATCATTTGCACTTTTGAAACCTTGACTCAGACAAAATTCTTCACTATCTTCATCCAAGATTTTGAATTCTTCCCTTGGAGGATTCAATTCTTCATCACCATGGGTGTCTTTGAAATGCTCACTTAGAGAAAATGCATTATTTAGATCCATGCCTCTAAAATTATCAAATGCAAGAAACTATTAATCCTCCCTTTTCTTAGTGATGCTCTCATGAAATCCTTGGGATTAGGCCTAAGTGGAAGCTTTGAATCTGTATTCACTAGAAATTCTTCATATCCCCCCCCCCCACCCCCTCCTCATTGGTCCTCTCATAATCCTTAGGATTAGGAATAAGTGGACACCTTGAATCTCTATTTATTGGAAACTCTTAATCCCCTCCCCCCCCCCCCCCCCCACCCCCTCCCCTTCATCAATGGTTCTCTTATAATCCTTAGCATTAGGATGAAGTGGAAAATTTGACTCTGGAAATTAATTCCCCCCTTCATCAATGGCGCACGCATAATCCTTAGGATTAGGATGAAGTTGATATTTTGACTATGGAAATTCTTCATTCCCCTCTCCATCGGTGGTGCACGCATAATCCTCAAGATTAGGATGAAGTGGATATTTTCACTCTGTAAATTAGTCATTCCCCTCTTCATCAGTGGTGCTTGCATAATCCTTAGGATTAGGACGAAGTGGATATTTTGATTCTAGAAATTATTCATTTCCCTCTTCATCAGTGGTGCTCACATAATCCTTAGGATTAGGACGAAGTGGATATTTTGACTCTGGAAATTATTCATTCCCCTCTTCATCAGTGGTGCTCATATAATCCTTAAGATTAGGATGAAGTGGATATTTTGACTCTGGAAATTATTCATCTCCCCCTTCATCAATGGTGCCCTCATAATCCTTACGATTAGGACGGAGTGAAATTTTTTACTTTGGAAATTCTTCATCATGCCCTTCATCAATGGTGCTCTAACAATCCTTAGGATTAAGACTAAGTGGAATAACTGACTCTCGATTTACAAAAATTTCTTTTTTCTTCCCTTCATCAATTTTGTTCTCATCATCCTTAGGATTATGACGAAGTCGAAAATTTGACTCTCTATTCATGGTGAACAAACTCCTGTTATATTCATCAACTTGAATAGAGTTGTTGTGTGACGAAGATGTTGATGTTGCAGAAAGAAAAACTTCACTATCATAAGAACCCATGAAATATATATATATATATATATATATATATTGTTTTTAATTAATTTTTACTAAATAATTGCTTTTTATTATAAATATACTTTGAAATTAAAAAAACAATTTAATTTAAAAAATTATATTCGAGTTTTTTAAAACATATTTAAAATAGAAATATTTAATTTTAAAAAACAATTAATATTATTTTGTTTTTTAAATTTAATAATAATAATAATAATTTAAAATATTAAAAATTTAATTTTAAATTTATTTATTTTAATTTTAAATTTCTTCTTCTTCTTCTTCTTCTTCTTCCTTTTTTTTTTTTTAATTTTAAAAATATTTAAATTTTTTTTTTTATTGTTTATTTTTATAATTAAATTAATTTTAAAAAAATTTGATTTTTTACCACCCGTTGGGGGTCGAAGGTTGGTCAGGCGATGCCATGGAGCACTACATGGGCGGCCTCTGGCCCTCGACTGGGCGGAGGTCAATTCTGGTAATCGACCAGGCAATGTTCCATGGTGTCGCCCGTCGATACTCAGAATTGACCTCTGCCCAGCAGGGGGCCGGGGAGCTTTACCCGACCGACCTCTTTCCCCCAGCTGGGAGGAGGTCGATTCCCAGAATCGCCCTTCGCCCTGCCGGGGGCCAAAGCCCTACGGGCAACGTCGTGGAACAGTGCCTTGGCTGGCCTCTGACCTCCAGCCCCCAGTAGACGGTAAAATATTAATATTTTTTTTTTTTGATACATTTAACATTTAAAAATTTAAAAATTAAATTTTTAGTTTTTAAAATTAAATTTATTGCTTTTAAAAACATTTAAAATTTTAAAATTTTAATTAACTTTGAAATTTTTAAAATTAAATTTTAAATTGTTAAAATTAAATTTATTTGTTTTAAATTTATAAAAAAAAAACAACAATTAATATTAAAAACCCTTCTACAAGCATTGATATCTTCCTTCTTCTGTTGATACCACTGCCTCTAATACTCATTTGTTCTCCCACGAGACGTAGATGAGCAAACTCTTTTACTTAAACAGTTGCTCATTTCTTCGCTTGACATTTCTACAACCATTTTAAACCTTGTTTTATGACTTCTTTTTCTAAACTCCCAACAATAGTAAAAAATCCCATATTCATAACATAATGAACCCCCAATAGTTTTCACAAAAAATCTATAAACGGAAAGAACACTTCCTAAATAGAAAAACAAATACAACCATCAAACTATCAAATAAATGGAAAAGAAAATAACAATATATTAAAAAGTTGGGGAAAAAAACTACAAACTTTCTTTCCAAACAACTGCTTCCCAAAAATTCCTTTTTCCTACAACAACTTTGAGAGAGATTGTAGAACATGACAAAGAATAAACAAAGTAATATTTATGTTTGAAACAAAATTTCATTGTCAACATAAATATCTGTCTAGTAAAACATCACAATTCAAAAGACAATGTTTTCAAATTCAAAATTGAAAATATTGGACAAAGTCCACATTTCCAACAATTGCAATAAGAAAAATCTCCAATGCTCAAACACTATAGAGTGACACCAATAGTTACTAGTGGTATGTCTACAATAAAATCAACATTTGGAACAAGTAGGAATGAATTCCTATTTTTGATGTATTCATTGAAATGATCAATAGTTGGAACACGAACCCTAATGTTTCCACCATGGAGACACCATCATTTCTTCAATGCAAACCCCACTCACCAAATCATATAACTTTAATTTCACTTCCATGGAACCCAAAAGAATCACTTTTTCCTTAACAACATGAAAAATAAGGTGCCTCGGGCATTTACTCTTGATATCTATAGACATCTCTTCAAGCAATGTCTAGATAAACACCAAATCATCTTCAAAATATTCAATAGTTTGTTCATTCAAAGGCTTCCCTATTTCAAAATTATCTATTTCATCTAGTGACCAAACTGACGTAACACTATTATTCACAAAACAAAGAATTTGGCTCATGTAGTGCCCTATTGTCATACACCAGATTTCTAAAATAGGCACAAACGTAAAAATCCAACTGTTTCTTTCAATGTCAAGGCAATATATAGTTCACCCATACGTAGGTTAATCATCATAATATTTCTCCAAATACAACCAATTTTTTTCCTTTATAGAAGATAGCCTCCTTCGGGGACGACACACCACCATATGGAATTATTTTTCTCCCCCAAACCATGTCATCACTACTACAGAGTAAAAAATGTGGATCCATCGCACAAGACATATGTTTAAAAACAACCCAAACATATTTCTGAGGGCTAAATTTTTGCAAAATAGATGAGTATCCCTGCTCACCAATATCAAGAAAACCAATATTTCTAAACATATTTGTAAAAGGGTTGACAACAAAGAAACTCTTAAAACCCAAATAATTATGAGACCAAATGAATAGAATCATCGATCCAATAGTTCTTTCAATACGAAATCCAGATTCAAGAAAAGGGGAAAACATGGAAGATATTACTCCCTTATCACTAAGGTAAGACCCAACGACACAACCATGGCTTGAATGAAATATGAAAGCAGTAAATCCAAACTCTTTAACACCATGATGATTACAACCAACAAGAATGACTAGGTTGTCCAACAGAAGACACCATTGTTTGCAAACAAGCTTAAATATCATCAACACAGACAAGGGAAGAAAACGAAAAACACGTGCAATAATTTCAAACAATAAAAGTCCCAAATACTCACATCCATGGTTACACGAAGAAATTGCTAAAAGAAAAGAAGACACTTAAATTGTTATGGAATAGAAAAAGAAAAACATTGTCAACAAAATGCATACAATATTCAACATTGAAACATCTATAAAACAGAGTATCATCATATTTGGAAATATGGAATATAGAAACGCTGCAATATAGCTATTGTCTTGTGAAAGCAAACACATCATAAGCTCTTTCCACAACGAAACATTATCCGTTTATAAATATTATAAATGAAAGCGAATAATAAACCTAGAGTTAAACACAACAAATAAGAACCCTTAGGAATATAACAATATAAAAATATCTATAGCCATATCAATCAAACAAATTGTAAACAAAATGAAAATTCATATCTCTATTTCTCAATTTATATGACAAGTAAATGTGCCATTTCTCAATTGATATCATAATTTTTTTAATACATGTGTCTTTACCAATTCAAATAATATAACTATTCAATTTTGTAAACATTTCATATGTGACATGCCATCCCAAATATATATACTTTTTATTTTTGCATTTGAAGACATGTTTTAAATTAATAAAAAAATGCTAAACAATATTAAAAACCACAATAATTAATATTAAATACATTTAGGCATCTATTATACTTACACGATTCTAATTTTAAACTAAATATATTTAGACAATTAATAATTGAAATTATTTATATTTAGGCAAATAATCATATTTATACATGAATGAAAATAAATTATAAAAATAATTTTCATTTCTCTATTGATGATAAGTTAATATGCCCTTTTCTCAATTGATATGCCAACCACTTTTTTTCAATATATATACTATATAATTTTTTTAATTTTTTAAATTATCGATTTCAACTTTTGTTTAATTAACTAATTAAACAAATTATTTTAAATTTTCATTTCAAATTTTGTTTAATTAACAGAAATAAATTAAATAAAGACATAATACTACTTTTCTCTATCACCCAACATAACTAATTTTATTTTTATCTAAAAAAAAATATTGGAAATTTCAAAATTCATTTTCATATAATTGGAAATTTTATAATAAATTATAAATTATAAGTTATGGAAAATGGGCCCACCATCCTTTTCAACGATGTTTTCAATAGTGCAGACTATGTTATAGTGAAAGCATACACATCGCATATATGAGAAATACATAATACACCCTGCCAACTCATTGTGACACCTATGTAAATTTCAGAACAGTGTTATCACAACAAAAATTTACACATTAATATGGAACAGATTATGGACTCAAAAAGCTCAAAACACATTTTACATATAGCATCCCTGGGGTGATGATATGTCAACCATATAACATGCAATATTGATATTTTTTTAATTTATGAGACATGATACGACTTTATTTCGTGATGCGATTGATATAATGAATTCTTAAGTATTGAATAGTGTTGATGCTTCCATGGTAATTTTGTGACTCGTTTTACCACCTAGGGCACAGTACAAACCGAGGGTTGAATGAACGGTTCTAACTCTAGTTAAATGTAACTTTATTCAATTAATATGCCATGGCTCGAAGGTTGTAACCAGATGGCACTACCGCTTGCCAGATAGCCAAACTCCAGAACTTTCAAAACACGAAGGGATCAAACATCTCGCTGCTCTAAGAATGTCAATCTCAATCACCCCCTCATCCAATGGTGTCAATTATTTAGTGGTGGGTTAGTGTAAACACTAGAATTGCAGCATGCTATGTTGCGCCGCAAGTTTCAAAAATCTACAAAAGTAGAGGGCTTGACCACAAAGATCCTTTTGCAGCCCTAAAAATAGATATTGCAATATATTCTCAGCTAGGTGAAGTCCTTATAGTGGGGGATTTCAATGCTAGAACTACAAGTGAACAAGCTAGCATTCTTTGTTGTAAAGAAGACAGTGACCCTATCTAGCTTACAGAAGAGAGTAATTATCAGTGGGAACAAATTTCAGAGGATAAAGGTTGCAATCTCTTTGGAGAATAATTGCTTACGCTATGTGGGGCTTTCGATTTAGTCATTTGTAATGGTTTGACTAGATGGGAAAAGTCCGGTAATTTCACTTGCAATACTTACAATGGAGCAAGTGTAGTAGATTATGTAATTTGCTCGCATATTTTGTGTGAGAAAATGGAGGAAGTGCTGATTGGAGATCAAATTTGGGACTTAAAATCAGATCACAAGCCAATTTATTTAAGTTGGTTTGACGAGGAATGCAAAAAGGCATGGAGAAGGTGGAAGGAATGAGACACAGATAACATAAAGCTCAAATCTTACAAGCAGATAGTAAAAAGGAAAAAAGTTGATTTCATGGTTTCAAGGAGAGAAGAACTAATCTTCCTCAGGAAAAATAACCCCAAATTATTCTGGAAGGAGCTCCAACTGAAAAAGGTGCAAACTGAAAGCAACATTACAGCTTCCAGATGGTTTGACTATGCAAGACAACTTTATGAGCAGGATCCCAAGGTTGACCCTCCTCCTTTGGTCAACACAGACACAAAACTCCACGGTGCAGGAGGTAGAGATGGGTATCAAGAAGTTGGGCATTGGAAAAGCAAAAGACTTAGATGAACTCCAAGCAGAATATTTAAAGTGGGGCTTAAAAATTCTTTCACCTCACATCACAAAAAATTTCAACAACATCTTACAGCAGGGGTTCCCCACAGATTGGACAACTAGTATGGCAATACCTCTTTTCAAGAGTGGTGACGTCAATAATCCCTCCAATTATAGAACCATAATGATAAACCCCTTGTTTTCAAAGTTATTTGGAAGCATGTTAGAAAAGAAAATCATCAAGTGGGCAGAAGAAAGAGATAAACGTGCTAAAGGGCAAGCAGGTTTTAGACCTAAACATTCCACAGTTGATCATTGTATAACTTTAAGGCACATCATAGAAAAAGTTTGGGAAAAAAAGGAAGAAGTTTTATGTTGCTTTGTTGATTTCAGAAAAGCCTTTGACACGGTTCCTAGGGATAAGCTTTGGGGCAGAATGGAGGAACTCGGGGTTCTCAGGCATTTGAGAGTAGCTGTGCATAGGTTGTATGAATAATTGAAAGTCAAAATCAGAACTTCAGCAGGCATTTCTGAAAGTTTTAGAAGCGATATCGGGATCAAGCAAGGTTGCCCATTGTCTCCTACCCTTTTTGGGTTATATATTGACAACCTTGAAGAGTGGCTAAATTTGCAAGGGGGTGACAGTATCCATTTGGGCAAGTTCGTTATAAGGCTTCTTTTTTATGCAGATGACCTTATATTGATTGCTAAATTGGCTCTTAGTTTGCAAGAGCATTTACGTTCCCTTAAGCATTTTTGTAGAAGGGTTGAGATGCAAGTCAATATTAGCAAAACGAAAGTAGTGGTTTTCTCTAACAAAATAAAGCATAACCAACATAAGTTCTATTTTGAAGGTAGCATTCTGGAAGAAGTTGCAGACTACAAATACCTCAGAATTGATTTCAACAGAAATTTAAGTTGGGATGGTTGTAGAAAGAAAATAACTTTAGGGGGTTGGAAAGCATTTTATGCTCTTCAAAACAGGTGCATAGAGGCAGAGCTGTGGGACTGAAAAACCACTCTAACTCTTTTTAGGATTCTAGTGATTCTGGTGATTATCTACGGTTGTGAATTGTGGGCCAGCAGCACAACCGAGATGCAGTAGAAACAAATTGAGAAAATTCAGAAGCGTTTGATTACAAAAAAATTCAAAATTAAAAGTGCAGTTCCTTATGCTATCATGTTAAGTGAAACAGGGGCTGCTCCTATTGAAGCAATTTCTATGGTGCGAGTCATAAGGTATCTGAAAAAAATTGAGCAAATGGAAGAGGGTAGATGGCCTAAGGTTGTGTTTAGTGATAGATTGTGCAAAAGAAAGAATACTTGGATGCAAAAAAATAACAAATGGTTTAGTAAATGGGGTATTTGTTTAAGCATGTGTCCTACAAACAGTAAAGAGATAAAAAAATTTGTTATGGATAAGTTCCACAAACATACTTGGGAGAAAGAGCTAGGGATAAAGAAGAAGTACTACATTGAAGATTTTAACCCCATGCATAACCGTCAACAAAAAGCATACGTAGGGGCTAATATTTCTTGGAGATCTAAAATTCTTATTGCTCAATTAAGGACTAATTCTCATCAACTCCGTTGTGAAATGGGGCACTAGAAAAGGCCAAAATAAATGTGGGAGGAAAGAGTATGTATTTTTTGCTCCTCTGGAAAAGTGGAAACAGAAAAACATTTCATTTTAGAATGTGAGGCCTTCAAAGACAACAAGGAAAACTATGCAGGTATTCTGGCAGCTAGTTCTTGGGATAATCTATTCAGCGAAGAGTTTGTTGATAAGCTGGGAATGGTTATTGTAAAACTTCACAGGAAAAGGGCTGAATACAAGAGCTAGATAGAGAAGAAATTTGTCCCATAGGCTATTTTTAGCCTCGTGGACATTAAAAATTCTTTCTTTCTTTATTTCTAGGTTTTTTTCCTCTCCCTCCTGTCATTTGAGATTTATGTTATTCATTGAATTTTTCTCTGCGAAACCCTAGCTATTGTAAGTTTATGTCATATTTGTAGAGCCACGATACCCCTTCTCACCAATGTTTTCTATTATTTTTTCACCCTGTTAGTCTTAATTCTTGTTATTTTTCTTCGCTTTGGCCCTGGATGGACGAGTCAATTGTTTAATATCTACAACAAGGTATTAACTTGAAACAATGTAATAACCTCAGAGTCCGCCGAAATGGTTATTGTAAACTTGTTTTATTTGTTTTACTTCCAACTTCTAACACTACAACCCTACTTTTTTTGGTCATGGTTGCAAGTATGGGTTTGATACATTCACTCAAGGGAGGTAAGGTAATATGGGTCTTATATGATTTTAACACAGGAAGATTTTTAAACTTCTTTCTTGTGATACAATGTCTCTTTTGTGTGCAGGTTCTCCATCATGGAATGGGCCTTCAGCTCATGGTACATAATTGGTTCCACTATGTCCTCTGACTTCCGTCCATGGCACGACCTCTGGGGTGAACAACCTTCAGGTTCTCTTAACGAAATATTTGTGGTTGAGGGTTTCCTATTATAAGAGTTCGTAGGTAGATTTAGGGGTTACTTAGGGTTTGAATATATATTACATAGGTGTAGGGTTTGACTATATATTCCATAAATTTAGGGGATATTTAGGGAATTTTATTCCAAAGAAAAATGGTCAAGTTTGAGATATGTTCGAGGCCAAATCCTAGTGAATCCCTTCACTATTGAATTATTGCATAAGCATTCTGAAAATAATTTGTCTGCATATAGGAAATACTTTGAAAATACTTTGTTTTTCTGAAAGAATATATTATTAAATTTTTAAATGTTTAAAATGTTTGAATCCTAGTGAATTCCTCCATTGTTGAATTATTACATAAGAATTCTAAAAATATTTTGTTTGGATACAGGAAATACTCTAATAATACTTCGTCTGAAAATACTTTTCTTGTCTAAAAGAATAATTTTTTAAAGTTTCAGATGTTTAATTTCTAATGTTTACTTTTTTAAATTTAATGTTAAATTTTCTAATGTTTGATTAAATTGAATATTTTACATTTAAATTTTATTTTTTAATTTTTAATGTTCACATTTCTTAATTTTTATTTCTTTTTATCAGGAAGATGGCATCAAAAAATATTTCTATGAATGTTTCTGGACCAAGGGTAGCAACTGCCAAATCTAAAGTATCAGTTGGATGTACTATGGATACTGCTGGATGCAATAAGGCTATTTATGGACACACTATGCATGTTTTTGAAGACACAAAAATTAAAAAATGTAATAAAAGTCAAGCAAGTGGCCCACCATGTTCATTAAAAAAAATTTCTGAATGAAAGAACGCAGAGGAAATAAATAAAATTGTTTTTTCATGGTATCATGAAGACAATGAAACATACAATGATATACATATCTATCTGATTTGTGGTATGATTCACTTAGGTGAATCATATCAGGTGATGGGTAGAGTACGAGACATATGTTTGGTGCTGAATACAAACATTATTTATGTTCTTGCAGGAATGGATAATAAACGTGAAAAGGTTAGATATCGTCTATCAAAGATCAAGTATGACAAGAATGAAACATCTAGAAAGTTTTCTGGAGAAATCGTGAGAAACATTAGAAATAACATTGTAATTATGCTTGTTTATATTTTTGATATCCATTATCGTAATGATTATTCAATTTTTTATAAATTATTGATCACTGACATGTTTTATTTTGTTTCATAGGATTTTTTTGAGCCTCTTTCAAAGATATTTGAGGGTATTTATTATATGGAGACAAATTTTATGATTGTGATCAAGACTTTCCACAAAAACACAGAAGAAGAAAGGAGAATGAAGCAAATATCAATAGCTCATGACATTGCAATAGTACAAAGAGGGGATGAACCAAGACTCACTAAGGTGGGTCAATATAGTAAACCTAAACATGTTGCTTTTGAAGATGTGGAAGTTGAAACTGAAAATTATGATAGAATTAGTTAGGAGGAGATTAGAACTCTTGTGCAAAAGGAGAAAACAAATCAAACACCAAAAACAAAAAGGGCAAAAAATGTCTCTTTTCTACCTGATGATGAAGAGGTTGTTTATCAAAAAAGGGATATGTTAACCGGTAAGAAGAAGAAATAAAATTTTGGTCAACTTGTAAAAGTCATGAGTAGCAGTGAAGAAAAAACTAAAAGCTCTAAAGGAAGTAGAGAAATCATAACACCAAGTGTTGAATAGAGAATGGCATTGTTAAAAAAAAACAAAATGTCATTTGATATGAGTTGAGGAAGAATAAATTAATTTTTGGTGGCCAAATATTTGAACTTAATGTCAGCCAATTTTATAGGCCATATGAAGGACAATCTGAATATCAAATTAGAATGGCACATCACCTACATGTACATAATATAACAGCATTGTTCTGGTTCAATCCATATGCGCATGTGTTGGATTATGTGTTTCTTGTTGATCCACGTTAGGTTTCCAACAAACATACATTTGACAAGACACAATGTTTTGATTATAAATATTATGTGATTGGAGGGAACCATTTGGTAGAGACTAAAAGACAATTTATTGAGGAATATCCTAATAAATATCTTTTTCAAACAGTGAAATGCATCATTAACTTAGTTTAACAGAAACATAATCAAATTTATTGGCATGAGATCATAATGCAAATAATGAGTACAGAATGAAAATGGATTTAATCAAAAGGGTTAGATTTATTCATAATGAATTCATAGAAAAATGTGGTGGGGATAAGGCAAAATGTAGTCTAACCTTTTAGAATGAATTTTTAATGGAAATAGGTTATCAGATTGATGAAAAAAACAAATCAAAAGATGGAAAAATGCATTCAAATATATTCATAATCATGGATAACATTTTTCAGTTAGAATTTAGAAATAGGGAGATATGGGAATTGGTTGATGAGATTTTTGAGTAGTGGGAGAATATTTCCATAAAATATCAGAAGGTTAAAAAAAGTAAACCCATAATATGTACCAACAGTAAGACAGGGCCTAAAATGAAGCAACTTCCAGAGGATATGACTATCACACCTTGGAAAAAAATGCAGGGAGTGAAGGATGAGAAACTAGTCAAATAAGTATTATCCCGTGTGAAGTCAGGTCAATTACCAATGGATGAAATGTGCGCAAAATTTCACAAGTAAGTTTGTTGAATTATTTCTAGTTTTCCTTTGATTATGATTTTATTTTAAATAAAACATAATGATGTTGGTATAATTTTTTATGCATATCACTATATTAACAGTTTTAACTTTATTTATTCAATAAAAATATTTAAATGAAAATGCAAGAAAAAATGGTTAAAATGTTGAACGAAGATAGTTGGGATGATGTTGTGCGCCACTACCCAGAATCAAGTTATACAACAACACTTAAATATTTTTATATTGCATTTAATAATGTATGTTGATTTATACATTCATTTTATTAATATGTAAAATATTTTTATTTTATTACTTATACATATATATTTTTTATGTCATTAACTATGTCGAAGAAGGATGGAAATGGAGTACCATATACTTTCAAAATCTTTATTGAAAAATTAAGTTGGAAAATATGAGAAAGCTGATGAACTCGTAGCTAAACAGAGAGAGGGGGGGTGAATCATTTTAGCACATTCCTGGTCATTAATACTCTTTTCATTCAACTCATTAACTATTTTATTTTATAAGAAAATTAATACATAATGAATCAACAAACTGAATGTGTGGACAACAAGTAATTAAGCAAAATAATACATCACATCAACACATAATCATCAAGCACATACACAGTAGATATAAGTTGAAACCCATAAGGGAGAAAACCACATCTTATTATTGTTTTGATGCAAAGGCAAGCTCCAACTCCCTCTCACCACTGATTTTTTGTAGGCTCCAACCTACAAGAGGCTAATACCTTAAATTCTGCAAGCTACAACTTGCAAGGAAGCTCCAACCCCCATCTATTTTCTACAGGCTACAACCCAAAGGAGGCTCCTACCTCAACTAGCTCCAACTGGTCATCAATCAACCTACAACTTGAAGCGAAAGCACCAACTCCCGTGTATTTTCTGCAGGCTACAACCCACAGGAGGCTCCTACCTCAAATTTTTCTAGCTACAAATTGCAAGGAAGAACCAAATCCCATAAATTTTATACATGCTAAAACCTACAGGAGGCTCCTACCTCAACTTATACCATCTACAACTTGGTAGGAAGTACCAACTTCCATAAATTTTCTGAGGCTACAACCTACAAGAGGCTCTTACCTCACCCAAATATAACTGGAAATTTATCAAGCTACAACTTGAAAGGAGACTAAAATCCCCTCACTCAACATGAAACTAAAATGTTGATTTACCTGGATATCAACTCTGTTATACTCTATCTCCACTGTTTCCTCTTCAGCCTTCATATCTAATTCATATCAGCTCCTGATATGCACAACATCTCTGTCAACCCTCTCTTATTCTTACACTCTCCAACCTTCTGCAACTCTTTTATATTCTTTCGTTGTCTTCCATTCTGCAACTTTCTATCCTCTTTATGCACACTGATATTACATCTCTTATAAAAATAACTTCTGATTGTTTTCATTCGACAGGGAATACGAAGTGACCCGACCTGTATCTCTACCTTCCACCCATTCGATTCCTTACACTTCAGTTCAGGTTATTACATCAGAAATAATCATAACAACACTCATTTGAGTTTTTCCTATGCCTACGAAGACTTGCCTTTGCATCACAAAAAATATAAAATAATCAATGAATTTACATTTACAGTTACATCAATATTTCACTCATCCCTTTTAGCTCTTGGCTCGTTGTGTGTTTGTCCCTTTTGCTACTATCACTGTCTTTTCTATTTCTATAGTTATATCATAACAGATTTGCACAAACGCTTTTTGCCCAACTTGACCTAGCTGGCGCGTTTCCAACAGTGTCACCTTATCTCCTTTTGCCCGACTTTGCCTCTTCCACTTGTACCTGTAGCGTTCAGCCTTCACCTTTGTCTCAACACCCGAATCTTCTCGTAGTGTTGTTGAGCCTGACTCAACCCATGGTTTCTATCTCCTTATTACCGCGATGTTCAACTTACTCTGTCCTTTTCTCTGTGTCGGGTCCCTTACCTGACCCTTTCTGCCCATGTTCAGACTTTCTTCCATTATCAAGGCGTAACTTCTTTACTCTCTCCATGTAGTGTCGGGTCTTATTCTACAATATTCCTTCTGCTGCATTCAACCTTTCCTTCATAAACTGTCGTTACCGCATCAACCATTATTCTTCATGAGTGTCGGGTCTTACTCGAGTCTACTTCCCGCGTTCACTTTTATTCATAAAACATTGTAACTACAAAGAACCTGAGACCTTAAATAAATTCTGATTAACCTTTGAACAGCCTCACATACGAACGCTTCATCTCATTTCGACGATCCAATTGTTCTATGTTATAAGCCTCCTTTATTCTCTTATGCGATTTAACAAAGGAAAACCTCATACACCCGGACTTGAAATCTTTAAGCTTCAGCGTTGACCTGCATCACATTCGCTTCATTATCTCACTTCGCACTTCAGTGTTCTTATGTGTTTCTTGTTATGCATAGCTCTTCCAAAATCCAATGTGATTTCTCAAAGGGAAACCTTATACCTCCAAATTTAAAATCCTTTAGACTTTTCTTTGAAATGACATCGCATCTGGTACTCTTATCGCATTTCACACTTCAGCATTTTAACATGATTCTTGACTGCTTATCCTCCTGAGCTTGTGATGTGAGATATGCAGGCCAGGTCCACATCATCTCCACATCATCATGCCACGTCACCTTTCCATGTCACTGCCACGTCATCTAAAATCGGCCCATCGCAATATGTCAGATTTAACCATATCGCAATGTTTGTGATTTTGCGATTTTTCAAATCACTACGAGTACCTTATCGCATGTGGCAAGATTTAGCTCATAGAAATAACAAGGTTTCTCTTATCATATGTGATATTTGATCACATCGCATCGCAAACCCCACATATTATCACATCGCAACTTAAAACAATTAACTTGCGATTAACTTAACATATAAATATAAAGATTGCTGATAGCGATGTGCGCTAACAATATTATGGTCGAATGAAATATAATCTGGATCGTCCATTCTCCTACTTTATGTTTGTGATATGATCTCGACCATCAATCTTTGCTTCAATATATGACACGATCTTATCCATCCATCCTCCACTTCAATACTATGACTTGATCTTAACCATCCATCTCTCAACCTTCAACCCGGTTTGCCGACTTGACCCGCGCGTTCACGACTTTCTCCATTTGCTGAATGCATTCATTACTTGTCTTAGCACATTCACGACTCTACCCACTCATGCATGACTTGAACCAACATGTTCAGGACTTGATTCAATACATTCATGACTTGACCCAAGCTTGCTACCTTTGCTGCCTTTGTTCCTTGATAGAGATTCTAATACTGCTCCTCTCTACTCCTTTGCCTTAATGATAATTTTGGTGTTAATCCATGCTTCTTTTCTACTCCTCTACCTTGCTCCTTTGCCTCTAATATTGCTCCTCTACCTCTCTTTTACTCTTTGTTGCTCCTCTTCTTCTCTTTTATGATTCTCCACTTAATTTTTTCCTTCTTTGCCTTATATCTCCTTTATACTCCAATTGATCATGATCCACTCCTTTTTCCTTAATGATAATTATGGTGTTGCTCCTTTCTGCTCCTTTGACATCAATGACAATATTTCCAATAGTCTCCCCCTTTGGCATTAATGGCAACACTTCCTCCAACACTTCCTCCCCCTTTCATTCTGAGAAGGGTCTATGTTCCTCTACTTGCTTTTCTCCCCCCTTTGACATCAATGGAAAAGGGTTACACCTTTTTCCAGTGTATTTTCCATCATTGCCTTATTAGAGTTCTGCATAAGCATTCTTCATTCTTTCCACATACCCGGTTGGGACTCCTGCTCCATTTTATGTATAAGCATTGTTGGGAGAACACTTTTGGAATCATTGAACTTGTATGTATATACACAGTAAGCTGATACCATCCCAAAGCACAAAATCCTTGCACTTGTATAATGTTGAAAGTGATCATAAAGACACTCCGTAGAACAAAATGTACCATACTTATATAATCATAAATGCATCATTGGAATAATCCTAAAATACTGAGAATGCTCCATACAATATATAAATTCTGCTCCAAACATGCTTCAGTCTATATTATGATATTCATCTAAGATACATATCTGTCGAGGAAGATTGTTGATGGAATATGTCTTCTTTTGTACTACACAACTGCAGTACACATCTACTCAAATATGATGATGCCAATATCTCTTTTGTAGCCATGGTTCACCTTTACTAACAGATTACACAGTCATTTTGTTGCAGATTCAAGGATGTCTTTAAATAGAACTTGGTTAATAGGCCAGTCGCTCATACTTTCTTATAAGGGATTCTCAAATTCACCCACATATCACTGTTACATAACTTTTAGGCGTAACACATGCTTAAGGAAGACTAATGGTTAGAGCTTGATATATCTGATCTCTGTGGTATACAGTTGTGCCAAAAGTGTCTATGCATCCAAGGCCACGAGATAATATGATACCCATTGATAATCCATGCGGTAATTTCACTTTGGCTTGCACAGACAGCCATAGTTACGATACCCTTCATACTCTTAGTTATTTTCATTGAGCTCTCCACTGTTCTAAAAAACAATTCACAATACACAAAATCTGATTCTGGCATCATTAACCTTTTGTACTGGTGGAGATGTAGGATCAATCATCACAATGAATTTCAGGAAGACCTTTTAAATTTATTTAATCAAAGTCTCAAAGATATATTGTTCACATTTTTATCATTCATTTATCTGCTTACCTCCAAAACAAAACATGCCCAACTTCAACGCAAGATCAACACATCAGTAATTCTTGCTCCAATACCAACGCTGCTCCGATAATAATTCTTGGGTACTTCCTAGGGCAGCTTCTCTTTGAGTTCAATATAATAATCCTTCATTAATTTATTTTGTTATTAAATGAATATACACAAAAAAATGATGCTATCACCACTCATGAGAATTTTGGAAGGCATGTCACCATAGAATGTTCTGTTCTTTTGTCTCTTGCTACTTGATGAAACTTTGAGGAAGAGGTAGTTCTATCCAAGAACAAATTATACTTCAATGTTCAATATAATACTTAAAATTAAAATAGGATAATGATCTTTTGTCACTTTTAATGACCTTTCCATGATTTAATAATGCAACTCGACATTCTCTGACATTTACATTCAGAAGATACTTTTCAATAATCAGAGAAACCAGAGCTTAATCCACATATATGATAATGATGACAATGCAGGGAATACTACCTTGATGTACTTCTGCCATAATACTCTGATCTTGGGGACATGTACCATACCACTGCTCCACTAATAACACTTGGTATTCTACTGATAGGAAGGTTGGTTGCTTCAAATACCAATCGATGAATGATGTAATGATATAATGATAATAAACATTTTCCTTATTCATCCTTCTTAAGAATATTTTTTCTCATTATTAACAATTGCAGAGAGACATACAATATAATAATCCTCTATATATCTTTACCAACTCCATAGCTCTAGCTCTTTTGTGAAAACTTTTATGGGCTTCTCTCCCCTTGAGAATTTGCTTCTTGTCTAACCCTGGATGGATGTCTGCATTGCTTCCTAGAGCAGCTCGCCCTGAGCCTATAATGGATTCATAATGTCATTAAAGTAATAAAATCCCCCTTTTTCTTCTTCTTCCATACTTTTTTGGGGTTCCTCATAATGTTTGCATCTCCTTTTGATTCACAGTTTGGTCTGGTATGATTTCTTTCCATCATCTGTCTGGAGTTATTTAATTTATATGGTAGCCTATAGTATTTTTATTTGTGTCCAAGCTTGTGGCATACATAACATCTTATTTTACCTAGGTACATTTGAGCTGATGTATAGAATTTTGTGCTCCCTTTTCAACATAGTTTACATTCAACAGATTTATGTCCATATTCATTGCATGAATAACAATAGCCTTGGAAATGATTTGTGTACCTGGTGAAAGGTTGTCCTCTCCATTTGTTTGCTTGAGGTAGTATTTTCATTTGTTGTGTCTTTTGATGACTAAACTTGAGTTGCCTAGTCTTACATTGAGCTACTACATGTCCATAGTCATTGCATGAATAACAGTAGCCATGGAACTGATTTATGTATATAGTGAAAGCTTGTCCTTTCCATCTACCTTCTTGAGGAATTCCTCTTATTGGCTACATATTTTGCTGGCTGGACTGGATTTTCTTTGTCTTATAGTATGTTTCAATATGTCCAAGTTTGTGGCAAGCAAAGCAAGTATTGATACTTCTCTTAGTAGGAAGGAACCTCCTTTGACATCTTCTGAATTTGTTCAGTTCATCCTTAGGAGTGTATGAGCCTTTTGCTATTGATTGTTTCTTCATTTCTTTCTTTTTCACTTGAGGTTGCTTCTTTTTGTTGTCTTCTTCATTACCCATCATGGTCTTGTTGGTTTCTAACTCTTTGGATCTCTTTTGGGCTGCTTCATCATCTCTTTCATTGTCTACCTTCTTAGAGTTCTCCATGGAGGTAATCTCATCTCCAAGCTGCTTACACAACCTATTCCTTTCCTCCATCAATCTTCTAGCTATAATAATCTCATATTGCTAAGAGTTATCCTCTTCTTTTATAGATTTCACAAAAGTGATATCCTTGTTATCTTCAACCTTGGACTTATTGTTTTCTCCTTCATAGCCTATTTTAGCATTTATAAGAGGAGATATTTGAGCATTTAGTATTTTTTCCAATAGTTCAAAGCTTTTCATTTGTGAGATATTCATAGTTAATTCCCTTTGGGCCTTTTCTAATTTCTTCCTTAGGCTTACCACTTCTTCTTCTAGCTTTCACACTCCTAATTTTTCTCCTTTATTTCCCTTTTTAGAATATCCTTTATTTTCCTTGATTCTTCTAGTTCAAATTTCAATTTAATAAGGCCTTCTGAATCTGGTTCTGTTTTTTCATATTTCAGAAGAATCTCTCCATTTCTTACTCTTAATTTTAAGCCTTTCAATTTTCTTTAAGGCACTTACCAACTCCCCCTCAAGTTCTACCTTACCTTCTTCTCCAGATTCCAGAGGATCATCTTCAAGATCATTCATACCCATTAATGTGAATTATGATATTCCATCTTCATCTAGGGATTCATCTGAGCTTTCAGATGCACTGCTATCTTGCTAGGAAAAAAATGTTTTTCTCTTAAATTTCTTCCCTTTCTGCATATTATACGAGCTTCTTTTCTCTTTCCCTTTAGAATGATTCTCTGTTATCTTATTACGACATTTTGATGCATAGTGGCCTACTCTTCCATAGTTAAAGCACTTGAATGGAAGCTTACCTTTATGCTTACCTGTGACTCTGTCCAGTCTTATAACAAATTTAGCTTCTTCTTCATCTATTTGTCTTCCAGCTGAAATGATTTTAGACTCTAGTCTTTCATATTGTATATCTCTCTCCTTGATCTGGTTATTAATCATTCCTCCTAAACTCCTTGCTCCTTCAATTTGTGCCTTCAGGCCAAAAAATTCTTCCTTATCTTCATATTCTCTCTCATCACATATTTGCACCGGTGTCTCAAGGTATTTGTTTTCATTCTTCAATATTTCTATTTCAGTCAAGGCTGTGTTAAGTTTGGCTTTTTCTTCAACTATAATTTCTTCATGGCAATCACATCCATTCACCCTAGTAGGTATCTCATTTGATTGACCTTTTTCCTTATGAAATGATTTTTTCTTCTTCTTCTTGTTTAACTTCTCCTTCTTCATAATGCAACCACTAGGTCTCCTTCATGCATGAGATGAAATCTATTCCAGATTCCTTTTGCAGAAGTTAAACCCATTATTGAATCAATATCCTTGTTATGAAGACTGTTATATATCACACATTTTACTGTGGCATTCCACTATTGTTCTTGCAAAGAAGGAGAGTCTGTGCAGTAACCATCACATACAAGCTTCCATACCTCAGGTTCATAAGCCATTAAATATGTTAACATTATCTCTACATTCAAGAAAGGTTGTTGTACTCAACATGGGTATATTTTGATAGTCCATGACTCAACCAGATATCCTTCAAGTTATTAGGATTACACAAAAGGAACCTGCTCTGATACCAATTGATGAACCCTTAGCTAAACTGAGAGGAGAGGGGTGAATCAGTTTAGTACATTCCTGGTCATTAATAATCTTTTCATTCAACTCGTTAACTATTTCATTTTATAAGTAGCTTAATACATAATGAATCAACAAACTCAATTTCTGGACAACAAGTAATTAAGCAGAATAATACATCACATCAACACATAATCATCAAGCACATAGAAAAAATATATAAGTGGAAAACCATAAGGGAGAAAACCACATCTTATTATTTTTGTGATGCAAAGGCAAGGTCCAACTCCCTCTCACCACTGATTTTATGTAGGCTCCAACCTACAGGAGCCTACTACCTCAAATTATACAAGCTACAACTTGCAAGGAAGCTCCAAGCCCCATCTATTTTCTGTATGCTACAACCCACAGGAGGATCCTACCTTAATCAGCTCCAACTGGACATCAATCAAGCTACAACTTGAAATGGAAGCACCAACTCCCATGTATTTTCTGCAGGATACAACCGACATGAGGCTCCTACCTCAAATTCTGCAAGCTACAACTTGCAAGGAAGCACCAACTCCCATAAATTTTCTGCAAGTTGTAACCTACCCAAGGCTCCTATCTCAACTTCTGCAAGCTACAACTTGTAATGAAGAACCAAATCCCATAAATTTTATGCAGGCTACAACCTATAGGAGGCTCCTACCTCACCCAGCTCCAACTGGAAATTTATCAATCTACAACTTGAAAGGAGACTAAAATCTCCTCACTCAACATGAAACTAAAATGTTGATTTATCTAGATATCAGCTCTATAATACTCCTTCTCCACTGCTGCCTCTTCAGCTTTCATATCTACTTCATATCAGCTCCTTATATGCACAACATCTCTATCGACCCTCTCTTATTATTCCACTCTCCAACCTTCTGCGACTCTCTTACATTCTTCTGATGTCTTCCATTATGCAGCTTTCTAACCTCTTTATGCACACTGATATTACATCTCTTATAAAGATAACTCCTGACTATTTGCATTCTACAGGGAATACGAAGTGAACAGGCCTGTCTCTCTACCTTCCACCCATTCAATTCCTTACACTTCAGTTCAAGTTATTACATGAGAAATAATCATTATAGTACTCATTGGAGTTTTTCCTATGCCTACAGAGACTTCCCTTTGAATCACAAACAATATAAAATAATCAATGAATTTACATTTACAATTACAACAATATTTCACTCAGCCCTTTCAGCTCTTGGTTCGCTGTGCATTTTTCCTTTCTACTGTAGTCACTGTCTTTTATGTTTCTACAGTTATATCATACCAGTTCTTTACAAAATCTTTTTTCTCGACTTGACCCAGCTGGCACATTTCCAACAGTGCCACCTTATCTCATTTTTCCCGACTCAACCTCTTCTACTCGTGCCTACAACTTTCAGCCTTCACCTTTGTCTCAACACCCGACTCTTCCTAGAGTGTTGCTGAGCTCGACTCGAACCATGGTGTATATCTCCTTATTACCACGATGTTCAACTTTCGACTCGACCCATGGTGTATATCTCCTTATCACCACAACGTTCAACTTACTCTTCCCTTTGATCTATGTCGAGTCCCTTACCCGAGCCTTTCTGCCCGCGTTTAGACTTTCTTCTATTATAAAGTCGTAATTGCTTTACTCTCTGCACGTAGTGTCAGGTCTTATTCTACCCGAGTCCTTCTGCCACGGTCATTTTTCCTACATAAATCGTTGTTACCGCATCATCCATTTTCCTTCATGAGTGTCGGGTTTTACCCGAGTCTACTACCTGTGTTCACTTTTCTTCATAAAACAATGTAACTACAAAGAACCCCAGACCTTAAATAAATTCCAATTAACCTTTGAACAACCTCGTGTCTAGTCCCTTTATCGCATTTCAATGATCCAATCATTCTACGTTATAAGCCTCCTCTGTTCTCCGATGCGATTTAACAAATAAAAACCTCATACACCTGGACTTGAAATCCTTTAGGCTTTAGCTTTGACCTGGATCACCTCTGCTTCATTATCGCACTTCGCACTTCAACATTCTTATGTGTTTCTTGTTGTGCATAGCTCTTCCAAACCCTGATGCAATTTCTCAAAGGGAAACCTTATAATTTAGAATTTTTCTTTGAAACTACATCACATCCGGTACTCTTATCACATTTTTCACTTCGGAATTTTAACATTATTCTTGAGTGCTTATCCTCTTGAGCTTGCGATCTGTGATATGCAAGCCAATTCCATGTCATCGTGCCACATCACCTTGCCACGTCACTACCACATTATCGCAACATCACTTCCATGTCATCTCAAATCAGCCCATAACAATATCACATATTTAACCATATCGCAATGTTTGCGATTTTGTGATTTTGCAAATCGCTACAAAGACCTTATCGCATGTCGCAAAATTTAGATCATAGTAATAACAAATTTCCTCTATCATATGTGATATATGATTGCATCACATCGCAAACCCCACTTCTTATTGCATCACAACTTAAAAAAATTAACTTGCGATAACTTAACATATAAAAATAAAAATTGTTGATAGCGATGTGCGCTAACAATCTTATGATCGAATGTGATAAAATTTGGATCGTCCGTTCTCCAACTTTATGTTTGCGATATGATCTCAACCATCAATCTCTGCTTCACTTTGCGGCATGATCTTGTATGTTCATCCTCCACTTCAATACTATGATTTGATCTCAACCATCTATCTCTCAACCTTCAACCTAGTTTTCCAACTTGACCCACGCGTTCACGAATTTCTCCATTTGCTGAATGTGTTCATTACTTATCTTAGCATGTTCACGACTCTGCTCACTCATGCATGACTCGACCTAGCACGTTCATGACTTGATTCAATACTTTCATGACTTGACCCAAGCTTGTTGCCTTTTCTCTTTTGTTGCCTTTGTTGCTTTGCTACCTTTGTTGTCTTTGCTCCTTGACAAAGATTTTAATGGTGCTCCTTGCCTTTTTACTACTCGTCTCTACTCCTTTTACTTAATGATAATTATGGTTTTTATCCATGCCTCTTTGTTTCTCCTCTGCCTTACTCCTTTTCCTATAATGTTGCTCCTCTACCTCTCTTTTACTCTTTGCTGCTCCTCTGCTTCTCTTTTATGCTTCTCCTCTTAACTTTTCCCTTCTTTTCCTTATAGCTCCTTTATACTCCAGCTGATCCTAATATGCTCCTTTTTCCTTAATGATAATTCTGGTGTTGCTCCTTTATGCTCCTTTTCCATCAATGACAATATTTCCAACAAAAGCAGTGTCTTATGAATGTTGAACTTGATCATATTCTTAATGATTTCATTTGGAATGTACTCGATAGTTTCCAATATAAAATAATACAAGGTGATTGTGAAGACATTGTGAAAATCATACCTAAAAGAGAATATTCCCTATTTATTGTAGATATTTCATGGTTTCAATTTCCCAGACATTAAATATGATAGTGAACCATATACTTATCAAGGTTTTAGTAAAGTAGTTGCGGGTTTTCAAGAAGTCACAACATCACCACTTTTGAGATTTGTGACATTTCATTCAGACACATAGTTTTCAATGTTATTAACAAGATTCAAGGAAAAAGAAAACTCAAGGATGCAACTTACATGCTAAGACATTGAAATTGTATGTTTGATTACTGTTAATTTTTTTTATTTATGTGCACACTGCAATTTAATTGAACTTTTACAATTTTATGTTACAATAAGAAGTCAAATCTTGTTTCTTATGAAGATCAACTTATTATAAATGATTATGAGTTCATCCATGTTGAATGTTGGAAAAAAAAGGATACTTATAAGTTTATTCTTTTGAATCGAGAAGATGGGAAGAGTCATAGTCAAGTATTGGTTCATGATGTTGTTGTAAGAAAACTAACATATGAGGATAAAGTTGCAAAAGGAGATATAGTTAACATTTATCGAAAATCCCAAGCATTGATTAACTACCTTATAGATCTATGTTCAAATGAAGGAGATTGGGTTTTGGATTTATTCTTAGGTTCAGGTAGATTTTACTATACAAAATTGAATTTAAATATTTTATTTTTTAGCTTTTATGTGTTTATACTAGTTTTATTAATTATTTCTTTTGTGCTTGATGATTAGGTACAATGCTAACATGTTGCCTAAAAAAAGAAATAAATTGCATTGCCATTGAGAAAGATCTAGTGCAATGCAAATCTGTTCAACAAAGAATTAATGCTCTTCAATTTCTTCCAAATGCAATGCAAGAAGTTGGTTTGAGGAAAGGCGATTTTAATGAATCACGTGTGGAAAAAAAAGAAAAAGAACCCCAGCCACCATTATATGGAATGATTGGAAAATGACACTTTGGAAGTTTTTCAGACATGAAAGATCCATTAGAATATGACAATGACTAAAATGAAGCAGAAAATGTTGCAAAAGAAGACATTAATGATGTTCTAGAAGATGTTGAACATGGATTAGTTGATATTATTGATGAACTTTAAGTTATGCTTGCTCGGTTTTGAGAGCTATTAATCAGTTTTACTTGTAATGTTTAGACTTTGATATTTTATGAGAAGAATCCTTATTTTTTTCCAAAAACTTGTGATTAATATTCTTTTTTAACATAAAATTCATAAAAAATGATACTTTCTTAAGTTTTTTAGTTAATATTTTCCAAAAAAAATAGTTTATTTAACATGTTTTTTTAAACAGAAAGTTTCAAAATGTGCATTTTTTCATTGTATTTATATTGAAAATGTGTATTTTTTTGTCATATAATTACAAATATTGGTTTCTTAGTGATATGTATTTGATGTGCATTGAAATATTAATTAACAATACATAAACATATAGAAAATCCAAACTTTAAAATATTGACCTTTTTTTTTAATTTTTTAACAATGTGAAAAAGTGAAGATTTCATTACAAAAAAATTCTAGAAAACAAGTACATAACTAAACTTAAAAACAAACATCTCAGGGAAGAAGAAAATATTAGAAAATACATATTGTCAAAATCAACCCTCTAAAAAAATTGGGTGATTATGCACCACCACCACTCAAAATCAACATGAAAATCATGACATTAAAAATAAAATAAAAAATAAAGTGCGAAAAAATGTTCTAAAAAAAGGGTGATTTTGCATCACCACTTTTCAAAAGCAGGTATTTTTTTTGCTACCTCAAAAAAGTAGGTACCAGGTAACTTTCCTATTTGATCGGTAACTATGTTTAATTTCAAATGGTATGGTTTTCCTTAAATAACGGTGATGATGCAACATATATTATTAATAAGTTAACTTATATTATTCAATAGAAGCCAATAATGCAATGTGAGTGGGCTTAATGGTTAAGAGCATGTGTTTAAAGTATGTATGTCTATGAAAACTTAGTTTGATAGTGACCTTAAAATTAGATAATAATTATTATTATTGATAAGTCAACTTATATTATTCAATAGAAATAAGTGATAACTATTCCACTAATATTAGCATTATTTAACATTTTTAAATAAAAATAATTATTAAATAAAAATAAGTCATAATTCTCAACCTATACTTATATTATTCAATAAAAGTAAATAATAACTATCCCACTAGCATTATTAAATAAGAATAATTATTAAATAAAAATTGATCATAGTCAACCTATATTATTAATAGAAATCACTAATAACTGTCCCACTAGCATTATTGAATAAGAATAATTATTGAATATGAATCCGTCAATAACTCTCCCCTCAATAAATTACTATTGAATAAGAATCATTCCTAACTCTCCTCTACTCAATAAATTATTATTGAATAGGAATTAGTCATAGCGGTACCACACTGGTTTAATAATTGAATTATAATAATAACTGTGTCGCTACTAGTTTAATAACTGAATTAAAATAATAACTGTGCCACTGCTAATTTAATAGCGAAATTGAATTATAATAAGTTGTATTGAATATAACGCCCAAGAATATAAAGTGTTATTTAAACTGATTTTTAACTGCATATATGAATTTTTAGAACACTCAGGATGACTTATAGGAATGATGACCTATACGAATGGGGATGGATGGAATTTGTCATACAAAATCGAGTCCTGACGGGTCGATTTGCTTGTCTGTCAAGTTAAAATTTCTGGAAGATGTCGACATTTCTGGTGAGAAATTTCAAGTCAAATTTGACGGGCTGTTGTGTGAGATAACGAACGAAGAACGTAGCAATCTCGTGTGCCCTTAACCATTTTGAAGTTGTCAATGTCTTCCATATTCATATAATTCACAGTTTATCAGAATAACTCCTACTACTTGTTTCTGATTTAGGACGTTTCTGACACGCGACACCATTACTCTGCTACTCCTCGGGCACGGATGGCAGTTGTGAGGGCAAAGAGAATTGTCTGATTTTATTAATATCTCTGGCCGTAATGGAAGCAAAGCTCTGGCGCTTCTTCTCTGCTCAGCTAACATGCAGTTTGATGTTTCTGTTCGCCTGCAGCCATGTTTCTGGAATCTACATTTCCAACAATCAGTGCAACATTAAAAATGATGTGCTAAACCTCGGTTCTTCACTCACTCCTCAGCAGAACACAACTTGTTTGGTTTCTCCGAATGAAACTTTGTCAACCTGAATCTTTTACGTGACCAGATTCTATTTCGCCGAACGATTCACCCGAATCATTTCCAACACTCTCTTCCTCTTCAGTCGCAGTTGAGAGTCACCAACTCGCGCTTCGCCTTCATTCGCAGTTCAGAGTCACCAACCTGCAGCAGAATCATGACGGGTATAATTTTAGGGGTTAGGGTTTGATATTTTAAAGAGTTTGTGTGAGATACCAGTAAGATATGGGTCTAGAGTTTAATATTGGTAAGAGTTAGTATGTTTGTAACTCAGCCCAAGTAGAGAAAGCTTTTGCGGTAACTCAAAGAAATCAGGCCACTGTACCTTCTAAAGTTAACAAACAATCACATATAGGCGTCATTACCATTTTCCCTAATGTTATGACAAGCATTGGAGAAGGAAATAAACTCATTCATCATAATATTACCATTTGCTGACAATTTTGGTAAATGATCCTTGAACTTTGGAGAAAGTACATTAGTTGGCACCAAAGTTAACATAGAAGACACATGTGAAGGGGTGGTGTTGGTATCCTCTTCAAATTGAAATAACCTATGCTTCTTTATAATCTTTGTAAGATTAGTGACACATAAGGTTAAAACAATAATAAAGACTACCAAGTTGAGTTGATAATCAAGACTTGGTAGAAGAAATAGTCATAGTGGAAATGGTTGTTTTTCTTAATCATTGCCCTTATATTTATCATTCCATTTTTTATCTTTAAATAATTTAATATCTCTTGAAATAAATGATTTCTTAGCCACAAGATTGTACAATTTGTAAGCTTTGGATCTTTCATTATATCCAAGAAATAGGCACTTTTCACTTATGTCATCCAATTTCCTCCTCATTTCTTCTCAAACATGTGCATATGCTACACAACCAAAGATACTCAAGTGTGATACACTTGTCTTCACACCACTCTAAGCTTAAAGGAACTCTTCCTTTGACACTCTTGGTTGGAAATCTGTTCAAAATATAAATTGAACATACTTCTTCTGCCCAATACTCATTTGGAAAATTATTTTCTTTCAACATCCTTCTGTCCATATTTATGATGGCAAAATTCCGCTACTCCATTTTCTTGCAGAGTGTACCTTTTTGTAAATTTCCTCTTGATACCTTGATGCCTTCAATATGCTACAAACTCCTTGGAATCATATTCACCTTCTCCATGTGGTCTTAATACTTTAATTTGCTTACCACTTTGCTTCTCTACCATGGTTTTTTTTGCTTGAATTTTTTTTATGTACTAGATTTTTTTTTTGATGAAGAAGACCCATGTCATTCTACTAAAATCATCAATAAAGTTTAGAAAGAAAAATTCCTCCTATTAAATGGTTTTTCATCAGACCACAAAGGTCTATGTTTACTAGTTCAAATGGAATTTTGGCTCTATATTTGGTAGCATTTGGAAAATTATTTATTTGGTATTTAGAAATAGTACAACTTTCACATGGATTATGATGGACATCTATCACAAGTAGACCTAGAAGCATAGACTTATTTTGAAAAAGATAAAGATTATTAAAAGCTAAAATCCTAAATCTCAGATGCCATAACTAAGTTTCATTGGAACTCATTACAAACTGAGCATATAATAATGAATGCTTGACATTTCTCATGACTAGAGAGAACATCATATTATTTCATTTGGATTTTTGCTAGGACTCTTTGAATGGGTGGCCTATCAAGAATTGTGTAGGTAGGACCTTTAAACTTGACTTCAAAACCAATTTGACTCATTTTTCGTACACTTAATAAATTATGTTCTTAGACTTTGCACATAATAAACATCATGAATGCCCATCTTTTCATTTCGATCGGTTACAATTGTAACAATAACTTTTCCTAAGGAACTAACAAGATGATCATTACCCAACGTAATTTGAGTTTTAATTGTTTAATTAAAACTTGAAAACATATCTTTATCACATGTCATATGGTTACTGTAGCCACTGTCTAGTAAACATAGATCTTCATTGATGTTTTCTTGAACTACAAAACAAGAAAGAAACATGGAAAATGTTCCTTCATTCATTACTACACAAAACGGGGTTTTAAGAGAAATTATGAGTAAATTGTCTTAACTTGAGACAAAAAAAATTATGTATTGTCTTAAATATTGTCTCTAAGCTCGTGTCTCAAATTATTGTCTTAAAAAATTGTCTCTATAAAGACAATATGTAACACCGGCATTATTGTCTCTTAGGAGACAATTTCATTTTTGTCTCTCTAGAGACAATAGTTGATATGGGTTTTAAGAAAATTTTTGAGTAAATTATCTTAACTTGAGACAAAAAAATTTGTGTATCATCTTAAATATTGTCTTTAAGAAGGTGTCTCAAATTATTTTCTTAAAGAAATTTCTCTATAAAGATAATATGTAACACGGGTATTATTGTCTCTTAGGAGACCTTTTCGTTTTTTTCTCTCTTGAGACAATAGTTGGGATTAAAGACATGTTGTCCTTATAAAGACAATATGTCTTTAATCCCAGCTATTGCATTTATAGAGACAATAAAAAATACAATATCACTTTTGTCTGTTTAGAGGCAATATAAAACAATGAATCTGGAAAATAATATCTCACCATTGAAATAAATCAATATAAAAAACATTTAATTAAAAATAAACTACAATATCATTGATTAATTCATGTTAGACCACAGTGGAATCAAACCACGAACCTCTTGCTTATAAGGAAATATGCAGGGGCTCTTCCATTGAGCTAGCACCCTTTAAAACATTAGGTGAGGAGTTATGGTACTCCTTGAAATCGCAGATAGAGGGATTGATTTTTAAGAAATGTTTGACACATAATGACATAATATTTCTAAAATTTGTAATTATGCAGCCCCTATTTTTAACTTAATAAAAAATAACTCAATCGATTTAACTCAATGTCATACCATTGTAGCATGACCTACACAAAAAGCTAATAATACACAATAATCTACAATCAATTTAATATAGTCATACAAAGAAAAGTAACTAGAATTAGCGCAAGTTCTTAATATATTGTCGTAACTATTGAATGGTTTTTGTTTAGTGTGTTTCCACAGTTCATATATCCAACAATATGATCACTTTTTCTAGTTCCTCTTTAGCCACACCAATAGTTAAAAAATTATATAGAAAATAGAAGCAAGGAGACTTTCTGCAACTTCGTAAACCAAGGAAAAGACTTAAAATGATTATCTTTGAAATCCATCTTACAAAATAAATCAATCTACACAAGCTAGATTGCATATTTTGTATAAAAACATTTCACCTCAAATTTGAAATACCATTTTTAAGGGACAACCCTACATGAAGCATTATCCTTTAGTTTATATGAAATTTGGAGGTCTTATCCATTTTAATTCATGTTCTATTGTCCATCTAGCTATACAGAAATGAGGCAAATTTCTAGAGAGAAGAAATGAATAGCTAAGGAGTCTATCGTGGGCTTAACGCAAGGCTTAGATCAACACAAGAAAATCCAAAAGGGAACGTGGCTCTCTAGGGAAACAAAGGGAAACCAAATGAGGAGTGGGAAGGTGGATGGATACAACTACATGATAGTAATGAGGATGAGGTTCAAGGAAAACCGAGGAAGAGGAACCAACAACCATGCAGAGCACAATTCTTATATCCCAACTGATCTTGATTGGGCCAAAATCTCTCATCAAAAGAATGGAAGGTTTAAGCATTGTGCAACTTTCCCGCAACATCAATCTCCTACTATACCTCCAACATGGAAAGAAATAAAAACCATCACAATGGTTCTATATGAACATACAATTAGCATACCATTTTGTGAAAAACAATTGTTAGTATTGACCCAACAGGCATCTCAAATATTTTGTTGCAATTTTTCATACCATAGCCAATGGATTTTTGTTGTAGTATCCTAAGGAGGAATTTAGATTAATATTTTGTATCTGAGATATTTCCAAATGGATTGAGGCGACATCAATCCATTTGGAAATAAAATTTGGGTTTTAAGCACAACATTTAGAGGTGGATTCTTCTCCATCAAGGGTTGGATACCAAAATTAAACTTTATAAACAATATATATTGTATGAAAAATGTTTCTTTTGTTCTGTGTGGATATGATGAAGAGGTCAAGCATTTATTTTGGAGATGTTGGGTTGATTTTTAGGTAGGGTTTTGGGTTGAATTTCAATTCTTCAAAACCCTGCTTTTGTGGAAAATGCCTCTTTTGGAGTACATTCATAAGGTTTCGGATAGCTGCAATTCACTATAGGATTTAGTATTGCTGATTAATATTGGTTGTTTGTGGAAGTGTCCATGTAAAGTTACTTTTCAGGATGATCCCTCATCTTTTAACCTAGGGGATCTAAGGAGCTTTAAGTAGTCGGTGGCTCTGCTTGTGAGAGCCTCTACTTGTGAGAGCCAAAATTAGTGTTTTGATGTTGAGTTCCTTTATCTTGGCACACAAGATCATATGCTTTCCCTTTAGGTTATTATAGGGAAGTATTTTCCCAGTAAACCCGTGGTTCATGTGATCTAATTTTATATTCCATGATATACTAATTTCATATTTGAAATATTACATAAAACATCTCAAAAGAAAAAGTTTGAGTAGTGAGAAAACACCTTCACACCCACCTTTGAAGAAATTAACACAACATTTCAGGGGACCTCAGAATACATGTCAAATCCTATTATCAATGGTATTTGAAGTTGTAGTGTCTATCTTCTTCTCTAGAATGTCCCGGTCGCTAAGACATTTTGCACCAGTTTTTCCAAATAAGGTTTCATATTTAAATTCACCCTGATGGGTTAAATATGCACCTAAATGGCATTATTTATATTAGAGACGGTTGTAGAGTGTAGGATTTATAAGATTCTAATGACATTTCAAGGGATAATGAGTACAAAATGTTTAATATATCTCACTTACTATGTAGCACTCATGTTTGTGTATACAAGAATTTGTCAATTTCTTTTCTGGTGAATGGAAACAATGCACTCAATGGGCACACGACACAAAATTTTGATATTCCACACAAACTAAGTCGTAGGGGAACCATATGTTATCACAAATAAAAATCATAATAATACAAATATATAAACTAATATAAGTTAACATAATCACTTAAATATATTCACCACATTCTACTTCTCAAACATTGCTAACTATAACAGTTGTATGAAGAAATTCCAAAATGAAAAAGATAGTTCCTTATGTGAAATACCACAATTAGTCCAAGACACATTAGAGATAAATATATAAAGTGATATATATATATATATATATATATATATATATGAACAAAATAATAATAAAAAATAGAAGAACACTACAAGGAAAAGACCCTCTAGCGGAGGTTATAAAGGAGGTTTTTAGTGTTATAAAATTGGCCAAAATTGTTAAAAAAACATATGCTACCACATCTGTTTCTAGTAACGGAGGTTTTGGCGAAGCTTTTAACGGAAATTAAACACAACTAAAAAAAATGGGCAGCCAAAGGTTATTACGGATGTTTTTTCATTGGTGCTCTTATCAAGTTTTAACGCACTGGTGCGTATCAGTAGACAGCGCACCGGGGCGGTCGAAGGAGAAAGCACCAGGTCGTTAAGGAAAATAACAACATTGGGCCTGGTGTTGGTGATACAATGCACGGGGCCATTCTAATTGGTCTTGGGATTTAAGCGATGCCCATAGGTTGTATAAACGCACCGATGCGTATGCTTATATAAACGCCCCGGTGCATCGTATCACACAAATGCACCAAGGTTTACAATTGGTATCGGTATTCGTGCGGTGAAAATAGGTATTTATGTCAATAATATATTTTTAAATAAACTGTCAACTTCTCAATTAAAAAAAAAAAAAAAATCTCAAAAAACCGGTGCGCCATTCATGGTGAACGCACCGACGACGGTGCGTGTATGTCTTTCCCACGCACCACAAAAATAGTATAATACATCATACGATGCTCTATGTCAACAAGAAGCCCCAGTGTGTTACATGTCAATGACCGCACCAGTTAACCATCATAAAATAATAAAAATCATCCAGTGTTAGTTCTTTTAGCATAAATCAGTGCTATATTTTACATATGGCGCACCGTTAAAAAAATATTATTTTTTCACATTACTTATCGGATGCTCTTGTAAATAACAGAGCACCGGTGTGCTACCTTACATAGGGCGCACTGGTAAAAAATCTGTTTTTTTTTTTAAATCATTCCAAGGCCCACATGGATTAGGATAAGACTATGCTAATCGTCCCGTCGGTTACATGTCTTAGGTCTATATTTAACAATACAAACCCTATAAATCTAAATTTAAAAGTCCTAATTCTAAATCACATAAAGAAGAAGAATAAAGGGGGGAAACAAAAACAAAGTAAGGTTTGTATTTTTCGAAAGATTTTTTTTCGAAACTGAACGTTCGTGTGCGTCATAATGGAAAGCGCACCAGCTGCATATTTTTCTAATTTTTTATGACAGTACTTTCACTGTGCGTTGTGATAACAGAGTGCCCAGATGCACTCTTTCAGATAAGATGCACCAATTTTTTTTTATTTTTATTTTTTATTTACGCAAGGGCCGACATGGATTGGGATCCGACTATGTAGGTCAACCTGTTTGTTGGATGTATTAGGTTTATATTTAGCAATATAAACCCTATAAATATAAATTGAAAATCCCTAATTCTGAAATCACAGCAAGTGGGAGAAGACAGGGCAGAAACAAAAATAATGTAGGGTATGTTTGTAAAATGGTTTTTTTTCAAAACATCACATTGTGCGGTGCGCCATAATGTAATAGTGCACCGATGCCATATGTTACATATGGCACGTTGATAAAAACATAATTTGTTTTTTTTTAATTTTTTATCACTGTACTTGCACGGTGCGCTTGTATAACAGAGCGCACCAGTGCATTATGTTACAAATGGGGCACCGAAAAAAAAAATGTATTTTTTTAAGATTAACGCAAGGGCCGACATGGATTGAGATCTGACTATGCAGATCCTCCTGTTGGTTGCATGTCTTAGGCTTATATTTAGCAACACAAACCCTATAAATATAAATTGAAAAACCCTAATTCTGAAATCACAGCAAGTGGGAGAAGAAAGGGCAGAAAAAAGTTAATGCAGGGTATGTTTGTAAAATGGTTTTTTTCCAAAACAACACGTTTTGCAGTTATCCATAATGTAATAGTGCACTGGTGCCATATGTTACAAATGGCGCACTGATAAAAACACATTTTCTTTGTTTTTATTTTTTTTTATCATTGTACTTCAGCGGTGCGCTGGTATAACCAAGCGCACCGGTGCGCAACATTACGCAGGGCGCACCGGCAAAAAAAATCTGTATTTTTTTTAAGATTAATGCAAGGGCCAACATTGATTGGGATCTGACTATGCAAGTCATCCCGTGGGTTGGATTTATTATGATTACAGAAACCCTATAAATCTAAATTGAAAAGAGAGAGGGAGATAAAATGGAAGAAACAAAAAGAATCTAGGGTTTTATTTTTAAAAATTGATTTCTTTTTTTATTTTTGTTTCTGAAAACTACAGAAAAGGTAAAAAAATGCAGAAACAAAAAGTTATCAAAACAATAAGATTTGATTTTGTATTTTACTTCATAAAAAACTAGAGAAAAAATAAAATAAAACAATAGACTTTGATTTCTTATTTCACTGCATAGAAAAAACTGCAGAAAAAAGTACAAAAAAACAATAAAATTTACTCATGTCGCTTAAAATTCTATGGTACAAGGATTGAATTACCAGAGGTTTGGAATTTGGATTTTCTGAATACTTCTGTTCAAACGTATTTCCCTACTCCACAGTGCTCTCATGCTCTGTTTGCTCCAGGTTTGTATCCTGCAAATCTCTGGTTGAAATTTTTTGCAAAAATAGTGAAATAATGAAAAATGTTTAGTATTTAAAGAAATGTTTTATGAAATTAGATTTTCGAAAATATTTTGCCACCCAATTTTCAATTTACCGCTTCTTTTTTTTTTTTTAGTTAAAAAAAATAGGGTTGCGCTTTTTTTAAATTTTTGTTATTCGTTTACCGGCGCATCATTTAATTCAACTGCACCAGTGTTACCTGTTACAAAAGCACACCGGTGCGCAAAATAAAGAACTGGCTAGTGCAGTTATATGAACAGTATGCACCGGAATTACATTTAGGTATGTGCACCAAAGTTTATTGTTGTTTTGCTCAAATGCAGGGAGAAAATATCATATATTATATGAAATGGACAATTCTTCAAAATCCAGCTCATTCCATAATATTTCTCAAAGTCCATTGCAGAGTTCTCCCTATCGATGTGGAGATGTAATATTTACTTCAGATTTGTTTTATTTTTTCATTATCTAATTGAATTTATGTATGTTTTTTATTCATGTAGTCAATCATGCACAAATTAATTAAATTTATAATGTATACAAATTTGCAGATTCATCATCGAGTTCAGATGCACAAAATTATATTCAAAGTACTGCTCCAAAACATCAAAAGTTCTTATCAGTAGTTGCATACTGCAAGATGCATTTGGTAGATGAAAATGGACAACTGCTTCACCCTGCCAATTGTAACAATATTGCATCTTCTAGCCACAATCCCGGGACAATGATGGTAATTATAATTATAATTGTTTGGTATATATATTGATTAATATGTAATTATTTCAATGTCAAACCAATTTATAATCATGCAATATTGTCAATGTGGTTACTAATTGATATCATAATATTTTGTACTAATCATGTTCAAATTTTTTTTTTAATTATTAGGATTCTAGTGATGATGAACGACCTTCCTACCATCTTCTTTTTCACCCACAACAATGTCAAATCAGGAGAAGACCGAATTAAGAGAAAAAATCGGAGAGGAACGATACCAAGAATGGTTGAATCAAACACCAATTCAATTCCTGCTACATCCAGATTCACGAATTATGAATGAATACAACAATAGTTCTTCACAAGCTGGCAATGGAGACAATCAAATAGAGGTTGGTATGGATGATTATTTAAGGGATACAACTGCCATGGAGACAATTTTTTTAGATGCATTCCAAAATGATGATTAGCTAGGGGATGATGTTCATATCGCTGACACCTTTTTCAATAAATTTGCTTCCACCACCCCTCTCTTTGGACCTGGCGGTCAGTAAAAGTCTACCCATTTGGGGACAACGATGTTACTGTACAACTTGAAAGCAAATTTTGGCTTGTCGAATGCATGTTTCTCGGAAATTTTGAGGTAACTTACCATAAAGTACTTCCCTTATATATAAATTTGAAATATAATCAGTACACTGCAATGAACATTACAAATATTAAATTTTATGAACGTTATCGAAATTAATGTACATTTATTAATATAGTTTTCCATGATCAAAAACTATATTTTATTCAAAGATAAGGTTCTTCCGAGTGATAATGTCTTGCCCGGTAGCTGCGAAGAGGCAAAAAAATTGTTGAAAATGTTGGGTTTTGAGTACATATCATATCATGCATGTCAAATGATTGTATTCTATATAGAGGAGAATATGAAAACAAAGAGATGTGTCCGAAATGTGGGCATGACAGGTATGATAAATAAAAAAATAAGGGTAAATCACGTACTGGTCCTCCTTTTAAGATATTGAGGCACATGCCTATAATCCCAAGGATTCCAAGGCTCTTTTGTTGCAAAGAATAGCTATGTTTCAGGGATGGCATGCCTCACACAGAAGTGAGTTGGGAGTTATGCGAATACCAACTGATTCAATAGCCATGAAGCATATAGAGGATACATGGCCCAAAAAATTCAAGAATGAAGTATGAATTCTACGACTCAGCATAGCCATGGATGGCATCAACCCATATTCCCTCCAGAACACCAACTATTCTATTTTGCCTATAGTAGTGATCAATAACAATATCCCCCCATGGTTTTCCGTGAAGAATGAACATCTTATGTTGGCTCTCATAGTCCCTGGTAGAAGACAAGTGAAGAATATGGATGTCTACTTACAACCACTAGTCGATGAATTGAAGGAATTATGGGATGGGATAAATGTATACGATGTATCAAGACCCATCACAGGAGAGAGGAGGTTTACATTGTATGGCATATCTGCTTACATGACACATGATTATCCAGGCTTAGGAGTTTTCTCTGGTAAATTACATGTTTAATTTATTGATTTGATTATATATAATGTAATAATATTCTTTCACATATTAGTTATTTAATTCGTTGTAATATTATTTGTTCTTATCTTCATGATATTCTATAATGTGCCATGCATATTAATTAATGTATACAAATATAATCTCGCAGGTCTTGTAACAAAAGGGTATTTTGGATGTAAATGTTGTGGACCTTCTCTGAAAGCTAGGTGATCCAAGGACCTACGAAATCTAGTGTATGATTGCTCCAGGATATTCCTACCATAACAACCCCCTTACAGAAGAGCAGAATCCGCTTTCAATGGTAAACGAGAAAGAACCCAAAGGCCTCCAATAATGACACCAACTAAATGGCTTAGAGCATATGAGAGAGAGAATGAGAAGGAGTTCATAGAAATGTTCGATTCAAATGGGGAGCCTAAGTTTGATGATCTAGATTTCTTCAATGCATATGTTGAGAAATTTCCCATTGGGATGAAAAGGAAATCTATCTTTTATGACCTCCCATATTGGGACCATCTTAAGATTGCCCACTTATTAGATCCCATGCATATATTTATAAATGTTTCATCTTCTTTATGGAGGCACATATCATCGAAACAAAGTGACACATTGGCAGTTAGGAAAGATCTTATTACTTGAAAAACTAAAAATAAATACTGGCCAAGACGATTAGAAAGTACGGGATTACAGGCAGGCGTTGGTCCCTCTAATTCATAGTTTTTCAAAGAAGGTGATGTCCCATGGATTTTTAAAAAAGATGATATATCTTTGGCAAAGGAAATTATAATGGATGTGAGGGTGCTAACTTCATATGGGTCTTCACTACGGCGCTGCTTCACCATGGATGACCATTTGTCGGGGTTGAAATTGCATGACCATTTGAATCTTCTAAAAGTACGTATAATGTCAAAAGAATGATTTTATTATTTGTTATATTAATAAATTTTATCCCATACAGTGATCATAAAACATAACTAATTTTGTATATTATTGCATTTTTTTATAACGTTGCAGTGTCATTATCCTTTGTTTGTGCGTGGGTGTGTGAAACATGATTTCCCTCAAGACCTAGGATGTGCCATATCTAAATTATTTGCATTTGTACGTTGGATCACGTCAAAGGAGATTCATGTGGCTAGCATTCCACGGTGGCATCAAGAGATAGTTGAGATTGTTTGTATGTTTGAGAAGGATCTGCCGATGAGTTTCAAGGACTTACAATTTCATCTTCTAATCCACCTAGTAGAAGAGGTTGAATTAGTTGGTGTTGTTTCTTTTCGTTGGATGTTCTTCTTAGAGAGGTACATAAAGAAATTGAAAGGTTTTATTCGACAAAGGGAAAAACCCATGGTGTCTATGGCAGAGGGGTACATATCATATGAGTCATTCTACTATGCCAGTGAGTACATCAAGCAGATCGAAAACAGACTAGGTGCCGTGATTTTGGGCAATGAATTGGATGAAGACAAAAGAGAAGGAGAGTTGCAAAAAACAAGTGGAAAAAAGCACTTGATAAAGAGTAAGCTACTTATAATTTTTCAAATTTACAAAAAGTAATTAATATTCATGCTGAAATTCGATATAATGTATATTTTGATCTCTAAGTACTATATAATGTTGGTTTGATTTCATCAACAAATGCAGAAATTGAAGAAATCAATAAATTCATTCTTTACAATTCTGAAGTGACACAACCGTGGGTCACATTGTACGAACAAAAAAGAATGAAATGGGATAGTGACAAGAAAGAATTCAGAAAGTTGAATGGTAGAAGTGTGCATAATCCCGATCATTTAAAAGAAAATATGCCAAAAATATGCCCCAATAGTTGGGTTGCTGACCAAGTCAGAGAGAAATACGGTGCTACCAGTCGTTACCTGCATGCTGAAGAGGATGTGCTAAACGTAGGGATTGGGTTTAGCAACTCGGTAATAATTTATATGTTAATTTGAGACTTATATTAAGACATCTATATTTCATATTTTAACAGTTGGATTATTATTTATAAGACACATGACACTTATATGATTTTTTAAACTTTTTTATAATAGGCGCATTTGTTCCCATCTATGTGAGCATATGGACACCATTTTCGCACATAAAATGTCGATGCTGGAAACATCACACAATACTGTGGAGTGGAAGTCAAGTTCGATCAATCTAGTTGATCTAGCCACCGTGATCAACAACTAGTAAGAGGGACGTTAGGTTACGTTGAAAAGATACAAGAAATCATTGAAGTGGATTTTTCTTCTTTCCAATGTGTTTTTTTTAGGTGCAAGTGGTGGGACACCTTTGATCGGAATAATATAAAGGAAGATCGTGATAGTAGTAGGCTATATTGTATCAACTCTAGAAAGATGTGGGATGAAGCTAAGGAGCCCTATGTTTTCCCTAAACACTGCAACCAAGTGTTTTTCTACCCAGATGTGTTGGATAGGGATTGGTGGTTCGTATTGACACATGACCCTAGATCAAAACATATTTTTGAGAACAATAGTGTTATCATTCCATGCGAGCTAGAAGATAATGAGGGTGATCATGAGAACCGAGAGTGATATGGTACAATATGTGTTATTTCATCAATATTTATACTTTTTAAGATGAGTTTTTTGAAATATTAATGTAATATGTATTTTGAATTAATTGGTAATTTGCATTGTGTTAATGTTAAAATCAATAATTCACTTAATATTTTGGTATTATGTACTTGATCTCAAAAAAAATGGTGTACTGTATAATTAATTCTTTTTTTGTATCTAAGATCATAATAAAATAATGATAATTCTAATTAAGTACAATAATTTATTTGCATTATTTTCTAAATTTCCTTATGTTACAATAAATCATATTATTCTATATTTATTATTTTACAATTACTTAAAATTTACAAATTTACAATTTCACGTACAATAACAATTTTAGAATTTTACATATATACAATTACAATTTTACAAATTAAAAAATTACAATTACAATTACAATTTTAGAAATTTACATATATATCATTACAATTACAATTTTAGAATTTTAAATACAATTAGAGATACAAATATTTCAAATTTACAATATCATGATCATTTGGTATTTATAAATTAATTAATAAACATCACGTTCATGATAAGCATCGTACAAACATCATATTTGACTAAAAAACACATTCAAAATCGCTAACTGCATCATCGTGATCATGATCATCTAGCAAAACATAATTAACATTATATATTAACATCATCAGTACAACACAAACATCAAATATACATCTCATGCTATCACATACACATCTATCTACAAGCTGCACATTAAATGAACATTTCTAACATGACCTAACAACATACACATAATCATGATCACCAACATGTAAATTAAGTACAACTGCAAAATGAACATAAAATACATGGACCATATCCATATATATATATATATATATAACTGAATAATGTTAAAAATATACAACTGTAATATAAATGTCATGGATCAGCCGATGATCGAGCCTCATCTCCATGATGACTACTATTAGATGCTACTAGAGGCTCATGCAAATCTGGCAGCGGCGCGAGGCCGTGAACGATCATGAGATGTCGATGGTACGCTGCGCCTCGCAGATTGTCCATCATGTGCTGTGGCTCGCTCATAAAGTGTGACAGTCCTTGTCAGTCGCGTAAAAGCTGTTGTAACTCCTATGACATGCCGCATCAAGCTGTACATGTCATATGACATGCCTCTCCACATCTGTAAAAGCCTATCATTGGCCTCTATATCTCTAAACTCAGCGTGGCGGGTGCCCGCCTCAACCAAAAATGCAATGAGTTGGTCGCCCAACTCCATCCTGTATCTAGCATCACTTAGACGTCGACCGCGGGCTGGCACACCAACAGGAGCAGGGCTCTGATCTGCACCAACCTCCTGGTGATCCTCGACAATATCTGGCATCATGCCCTTTGCATCCTCATCAAGATCCACAACTGTATCAGGTGGTGGTGGCGGCATCTCCTCGCCATCATAAGAGCCAATGTCTGCAAAATATATACAAGTACGCAACAATAATTAGACAATTTCATTACACAATTTAATAAAAACAACTTAAATAAAATGTTAGAATAAATTTAAATAAAACAGTAATATTACCTCTATCATCGGCAGCTCATCATCTGTGAAGAGGATGTTGGCACACCCTCACCAATCCAACCCTGCATAAGGACAGGGGACCATAATGAAGGGATGCTCAAAAACACTGGCTAGCAACCCCAGTGCATCATCTAATATCCTCGCTGGAAATAGAGTCTCCTCCCTCTTGGGCATCATCTGCCCCCACATATGCATACGTGCCTCAGTAATCGGCCTACGAGGCTGCCGAAGAAAAGAAGGCCTCATCTCTGGAAACCTCTCAAAAAATAAACAAAAAGCTCTGAAGCAAAAGGGAATTTAACCCTCCCTTGTGCACGAGCACGAAATCTATCTAATACTGTATAGAACTGCCGTAAAAAAATGGAAGACCACCTAACAAGTCGTGGCTATTGTAGTAATGAATCAACATAATATGAAAGCTAGCAACTAATGCGTTGCCCGTCACTAGTGTTGTGCGAAATGGTCGAAATGATAAGTGTGAGACACTGGACCTCCTCATGACCAAATGCACCAATACATAACTGTCCTCTGGAGACCTGAAAATATGAAGGAGACAATGTATCTACTCTAATTTATCTCTGGGAGTAAACTAACTGATTCCTTGCCATACAGCTAGCTGGAACCTCGGGGAATGAGGGAAAATCCACCCCTCTCCTAAAAAGCCCTGTAATAAAATATACATCCTCCTCAGTGGGCATGTACCAATCATCGATACCAACTCGGAAATCCTGTTGCTGGACATTCCACCTTCGGATAAGATGTCTCAAAAAACCACTATGGGACTTTAGGGAAGTAGCCTCCTCATAGAACTTGAGGAGGCCTACCTTCCTTAGGAGCCCCTGCGTCGTTGTTGTAATAGGGCAAGGGTACGCATCTCTCTCCCTCTCACTTGCCTCCCACAGGCGAACCATGTTATATTGTTCCGCCTATTGTTGCTGTTGTTGCTCCTCTTCTCTCCTTTCGCGTCTCTAAATGATTGACATATTAAACACAATTTTTTAATTAAATGACACATGTATTTACAAATATAAGTATATAAATATTTTTTGAAAAATAAATAAAACAAGAGTCGGTGCACCAAAAACACAGTCACACACCGATAATGGTGCATCCGTCCACAGAGACGCACCAGCGACGGTGCACATAATGATATAAAAAGCACCGAGAGTGGTGCTCCAGAAAATATTTTTAGTGCATTGTTCACTAAGTGCAGTGTCAGGAGGCCGGTGCGCTGACTTCACTATACACCCCAGGGCTTATAGCTAAGTTAGCACACCGCCCTCCTGCCACCGTACATACTCGTACGGTGCGGCCAAGTATCTGAGCGCACCACTCTTTGTCATAAAATTTACAATTACACGGTGCACCTTTGGAATCCGCCCCGAAACCGGTGCGGATACACTTAGCACCGGTTTACCAACTCGAACCGTTGACAATGTCGATTTGTGGTTCGGTGCGCCGAAAAAATTACGTGCCCTGGGGCAGATAATTTAGTCAATGCACTAGGTGGTCGTGATTCAACATTGTCAACGGTGCGCCCTGGTAAATGACCGCACCCTAATTTTAAAAAAAATGAAAATAACTCCATGCACCTCACGGTACTACCCCGGAACCGTTGCGGACTTCTTCAGCACCGAGTCTGATGCGGCCTGTAAATTTACAGGTAGCACCGCAAACCAGTGCGAGCCGAACAGCTCGAGTGCACCGCGCAACAATTTTTTTTTTTTAATGGTTAATTTTAAGGGTTTTTCAAATTCTAATTCACTAAAAGGTTTAATTATGGAAAAACAAGAAAAATACCTGTACATTTATCTGTCGAGGAGGCATATTGGTTGTACAATTTAAAAAAGAAAATTTCTCTACTATTTTATAAAATTCAAGCTGGAGATTGGTGGCAATGTACAGGAGCAGTGTGTGAAATAAGTGCGATGGGAGCACAAAAGTCAGTGCGGCTCAAGCAAGGATAACTTGCATTGGTGCTTGAGAGCTCTATAGCACTGAAAAAAGTGAAAAATGTGGTACTTTTTTTTTTATTTAACCCTGATCCAGTGCGCGGGGTTTTTACTGGAGTATTGGTGCGTTGTCTTAATGTTGCACTGGGCTCTTTCTATTTTCGTGTGCTTTTAGGAGGCACCGGGGCGACATAACTATAACGCACCGGTGTGCTACAGTAATGTGACACACCGATAACAATGTCTGGTGAACCAGTGATTTTTGCGGTTTTTTGGCAGTAATTTTTTTATTTAACCCTATTTCGGTGCGTAGGCTTTTTACTGCAGTACCGATGCATTTCCTGTATGCCGCACCGGGCTCTTTCTATTTTCGCGCACTTTTAGGAGGCACTGGGGCGGTGTAATGTTATCGCACTGGTGCTCTACAGTAACATCACGCACCGGTAATGGTGTCTGGTGAACCAATGATTTCTACGGTTTTTTGGCCGTAATTTTTTTTTATTTAACCCTATTCCGGTGCGTGGGGTTTTTACTAGAGTACCGATGTGTTTCCTGTATGTCGCGTCGAGCTATTTCTGTTTTCGCATGCTTTTAGGAGGCACCGAGGTGGCGTATTTTTAAAGAACTGGTGCTTTACAGTAATATGACGCACTGGTAACAGTGTCCAGTGAACCAATTATTTCTGCGGTTTTTTGGCCTTAAATTTTTTTTATTTAACCCTAATCCAGTGCACAGGATTTTTGCTGGAGTACTGGTCCGTTGTCTATATGCCGCATTGGGCTCTTTCTATTTTCACACGCTTTTAGAAGGAATCGGGGTGGCGTAGTTTTAAAGCACTGGTTCTCTACAGTATCATGACGCACCGGTAACAGTGTCCGGTGAACCAATGATTTCTGCGGTTTTTTGGCCGTAATTTTTTTTTATTTAACCCTATTCCGATGCGCGGCATTTATGGGGACCCCGGTGCGTTTCCATCATTCCGCCCCAAGAATTTTATGTTCCACTCGCTTTTATGATGCATCGAGGTGTGGGGATGTGATGCACCAGGGCTTTACAGTAACCTAACACACCGGTAATGGTGCCCGGTGAACCAATGATTTCTGCGGTTTTTTGGCCGTAATTTTTTTTGTTTTAAACCCTTTTCCGATGCGTGGCATTTATGGGGATTCTGGTGCACTTCAGTTATTCGACACCGTGATTTTTATGTTCCACTTTCTTTTTATGAGGCACCGAGGCTGACGATATGACAGGTGCCGGTGCAGTTTCTGAATTAAAAGCACCGGGAGGGTCTGTACGGAGCGCACTGTTTCCGGTGTGCCAATGTTTTATGCGGTTTTTTTGCCGTAGTTTTTTTTATTTAACCATCCACCGGTGTGCATGTTTTTTAGGCGCCCCGGTGCATTTCATTTATTCCACACTGGGCGGTATCTGTGTGATATACATGTAAAGCATCGGTGCTCTATAGAAATAAAACGCACCGGGCATGTGTGTACGAAGCGCACGGTGTCCGGTGTGCCAATTTTTGTAATGCACCGGTGCTTTGTCATATTGAATGCACCAGTGTGTTTTAGGTTGATAAGAGCACTGGAAGAAATACATCTGCAAAAACCTTCGCTCGCCAACCTCCTCTAGGATCCTCCACTAGAAATAGACGTCTGGGGTATTTTTCTGTGGGGTTCCTCAAAAACATCCGCTAGAGGGTCTTTTCATTGTAGTGGAACAAATATTCAATTGTCTGCTTGGATGGCCAGATATAGTGTATTCCATGCTTGAATGGACCATCTCATAGAGTGGAGAATTACCTATACTAACAACAAGCCACTCAATGCATCCCTGACTACTTCATTGATCAAATTACTGATGGCCATAAATATTTGAAAAACCCTCCTCTGCTCTGAGTCTAGAAGATAAATTTAAAGAAGTGTAATGAATGAAAAATACTGATATGATCACATTATCTATTTAATAGACTAATTACCCGAAATATTTCAATTACTGGAGCCCATTTACAGTCAAACAAAATTTTTGATATAGAAGAACATTTTTCATTGAATTCTTTCAACTATAGTAAGAATTCCTCAGAAAAAAAAAGTGTCATGTCCATCTGCTTCAAATTGTATACCAATATCATATTCAATAGCCTTCTCATGTATATTACTTCACTCTAGTGGAAGTGAACACAACTTCCAAACCAATTTCCCTCAAGTACCTTTTTGAACCTCCATTAGTATAAGATGTTTTTATAATGCCCAATGTAATGTAATGGCACTCTTCATTGGAAGGATTCTGAACTAATCTTACTCATGGTGAACATTCTACCTTTTCATAGTTATATATAGAATATAAGAGATTCTTGACACAAATAGCAAAACCAGTCTACATTTTCTCACCATCAATTAGCTCAACACCTTTTTTCTCTCAGGATGAGATATAGAAATAAACTAGTCTATCTACATCACCATCCAAGCTTCACACCTTTTCAAAATTTTGCATTGTATTTACTATGTAATAGAAAAACACAAGACAAAGAAAAAAAGGTACTAGCTTCCATTATAGTAAACATAGAGGACATGAAAACCACCTTCTTCCAACATCATCCCCTCATAATCCACTGGGAGTGATCCTCTCTTTCTGCACAAAGTCAACCCCAAAATTATCATTGAGCCCTCCCTCGCCTTCCCTGCCAAAGTTCCTAATATTCACTTCAATACTCTCCAAAAATTGTTGTAATGTATACCACTATTTTGAACCTACTCCATTTACTCCATCTACCACCACTCCTTTAATACGAGGTCTCAACTTTTGCACTATAGGCCTTGTTCCCATAAGAATCTCGCATGAAAATGATTGTAATGAAAAATAAATGTCAATGATCTAGTATAAAAATATAAAACAATAGTCAAGACTCAATATTCATTAGTAAGTCATCTTGATCAACTTTAGAAACATTCCCAATACAAGGAATTCAAAGAACAAGTATAGATTAGAGAAATATATCAAATGTTACACAGAGTTCCTAGATTTACAAAATGAGAGATTAAACACACTTACTTGACTGAACTTGAAAGTTTCATATATGTAATGTGCCTGATTTTGAGAGTGTGGAAATTACTAAGAAGTTTTTCCTAATTTTTATGATATGAATAAAAGGGAGCAAACATTATTTTATTTAAAAAAGGGGAGGAAAATACTACTTTGGTGGAAAAATATTATTTTATTTGGAAAGTTAAACAAATATTATTTAATCAAAATGGAGGCAAAAGTCATTTAATGGAGAATGGCCCCCACTAATAAAATAATATTAAAAAGGGGAAAAATCTAGAAGCTTGGGAAGCTCAAATGGAAATTATAAAAAGAGGGCGGACTCATTTTGCTATTCATTCTATTCTGTCATAACTTATTTTCATTGGAAGACACTCAAGTTTGTTTCTATTTGAGGGTTTCAAGTAGAATCCTCTCTCCCAACATCAGTGGATTTCTTGCCACACTAGTTATATCCCTCCCTTCTTCAGTGGACACTAAGTGCCACCCTAGTTGGTTTGATTGTTTATTTGTTGGTTTTTTGGAGTCCTAATCATAATTTGTTACAAAAAATTCCTGACATTGTGGCTACAATTTGAATGCAAGTCTAGAGAAGCAACAAAGGCCGAGTTTCCTCAAGGAGTGAGCCATACTCTCTGTGGTATTAAATAGGTCGAAGTTTCTTCCTCAAGGAGTCAATTTTCACTTAAGTGAATAGGTCAATATTTCACCACATCTCTATCTAAGTTCATCACTTCCTTGGAGTACAAGTTTTTTTGGATTGTGGACCGAGAAAAAAATATCAGAAAGAAGGAGTTTCTATAGGTTGAGGAGGATTGAAAACAATTTATTGTTGGTTGCGTATCTTTCTACAAGTTGGACGCTTTGTGCTTGGGATAGCGCATTTATTTCCATTTGTGGTGTCTCTAAGGGAGAAAATCGTGGACATTTTCCTATCAATCCTAGAAAAGTGCATGAATGGTCACATTATTCTTCTGAAGGGGTCAAAATTCCACCAACAAACAACTGTACTTTCTGTTGGGGACGAGTATTCACAAGCTGACTTGTTTCATTACTGTATTTGATTTTTTGCAAGTCATGTTTTGGGAATTCCTTTGGAAGATAATTTATCCATGCAAATATGTCATGCTCTATCTTTCTAGTGCACTGTATTTTCCTATCAGATTTGAAGACGATTAATGAAGGGATGTCACATATTTTCTAGGTCTTCAAGGTAATGGTTTTGGGTGATAATGTACAAGCTATTCTATCATGTGATTATGTATGCCAATAATTTACTTGTTGTCTCTGAGTTAAAGACATGATACAATACTTAGTTTGAAGACTGGTTTCTATTTTTGTCCACAGTGTATTGCATATCAATAGTAAAAATTAAACTCATTTCTCTAACAATGTTTTCGTGGAGTGTTTGAAAAAATACTAAAACGAAAAGACACACTAAACTCAGTACCATTTAAAGCATATCCTAGTTGGGAACATTACAGTAGTATTAGAGCATGACTCTGGCTAGCTGTGGGTGATATCAAGGATGAAAATTCAGGGGCCAGAACTAAAAGATGAAGGTCAAATGGTTTCAAGTCATAAATTTGAATATTACAACCAATATTTCGAAAATATTTCAAAACAATTGGAAATGTGGGTATCATTAAAGATGGAAAAGAAAAGAGAAAACAATTACAAATCTGAAGACTTGGAAGTAATTGATACCGCACTAGTAAGGGAACCAGATATAGTGGAGTCTTTGAGAAATAAATCTGAAGGGCGCCAAAGGGTAAGTGATAATTCACATGGTGGTAGTAAAAATGTATCAATTTATGTTTCAAGTGCAGAGGTTTCCAAACCAGGCTTAGGAGAAACATATGGACCTTTTTCAATTGAAGTCCTAGTTGGCAAGGCCCTAAAACATTTTCCTCACAAAAAGGCTCAGATGGCAACTAAGTCTCGTACTTTCATGATAGGAGGTGCTTTCCATGTCAAAGTTTCAATAAAATATGGACACAAAACTAGTGAAGATCGTTTGAAGCATCTTGATGGTATCATTCCTATTTGCACGGGATGAGACTCCACTCAAGAAATGTTCACTATAAGAAAATTTCGACACAAAAATATGGCTTATTTTTCCGGATCCTGGATAATGCCACCAAAAGTTTGCAATGATAACGAGATGCAATCATTATGCTTCTATTTAGTACCTACCAATTCTATGGATATTCCTTCTCATAACCATTTCTAGAAGGAGTGAGGCTAGTGTTAGACAAAAGGTCATTGGAAACTTCCACTGCAAAGTCTGTCACAGAACCACCAAGGAAAAAAGAAACTATATCAGATATGCTTACTGAATCAATGCATACCAATCTGAGAATATCCATACCTAGATTTAATCAACCTAAGGTTCCAAAATTTCATGTTTGATGAAGGGAAGGCCAAGGCAGATTATGTGGTACTTGGAAGAATAATTGGAGGACCTTGTGCTGCAAGCCTTGTGGCTAGATATGGGAAAAATGTTTATGTTTCATAAAATCACGACTTACCTCGAGGCGCAGTACATTCATGTGCAATCAATGTCTATAAATTTGACTAAGGGCCATCTTTGTTTTCCAGCTTTTCATCCACTAGACCCCAAGCCAATCCTGTTTCTCAGGTTTTGGATACTTTGGGTGAGTCTTTTCCATGTGTTTCTTATGAATCCTTGGATTTAAAAGATCCATTTATACATATCTGGTTGGATCTATGTTGTTTTCTGCCTTCGAGATTAAAATTAGATGGTACACTAGTTGCAAAAATTGTATAAACGTTTGCAGAATGGTATAAGATAGGTGGTCAAGTCGTTGGTGTCAAGTTGTCAAGTGGGCTTTTCATCAATGAAAAGTAGGATTTCTTCAATAAGGCATCGCTATCCACAGTTTCATTTTCAGATACACATTGGTAAAAAGGGAAAAAAATTCCCCAATGTGACTCTTTCAAGCATCTCCATCTTGGTTTTAATGCGATGGATATTCTAAAGGACCTATAACCATATCCAATTATTAAAAACCACATGAAGCCAATAGTGGATGCTCAGCCAAATGTTGTGCTCATTTCAGTAGCGAGTATGGTAAGTCAAAATTCATTACCTAGGGGAAAGCATGTACTTCATACATACACCTCTAGAACAAAATCTTATGATTTGTGGTGTGGATTGGATTCTAGAAGTGCACAATAAAAGAAGCTCAAGCCTAAGCACTTTGATCTCATGAGGAGAGTTCTTGACAGTGTACTCGAAGCTATTTTTTCTCAAGAAAAATGTGAGGTGAAGTTGGTGGGTACACCATTGACACACCAATAGTTCCTTTAGCGGAATGGAGGTACATATAGGCCTGCGGTTCACACAGGATAAGTAATTCCTGGCATGGGAGTTTTTGACTTGGGATATAATGAGGCTGCAAGAGAAGATAAAGGAAGTACGGTATAGAAGATCATCCCAACTCCAACATTCAACCATGTGATGATGAGAGTAATGAAATTCTGAGACCTAATAGTAATCATGCACTCCATCCAAGTGATGGCAAGGCCCAGTAAGAAGGTTGGACATGTGCAACAGACTTCCAGCCTCTAAAATGGCCAAAAATATTTTTTTTAAAGATTAAATAGTGTTACGGCGTTGCTTCAAAATGTAATGGGGGTCGATACTTTTTATCAAAAAAATTTGATAATTAAACAAGTGACAATGCAAATACTAAAAACCACTACGACCCAATTTGAAGGCATGTCATTGGTGGTCCCTAGAGGAGATCATTTGTTGATGATAGGTCCAAGTGGAAATGGAGAAACATTCCTATTAAAAATTATTGCTGATATATGGTGCTTAGGTGAAGGAGCCCTTAGAATCCATACAAAACATAGCAATGAAGAGCCTGATAAATCTATTAAGAATGTTCAGCTAGGCCACTATCAAATAAATTTCTGGATGATTACTTGAAAAAATAAAGCATTACTAAGTCTAGTTTCTTAGAAGAAGTTTTCAAGAATAGTCAGTTACTTAGGCCATGTTGTGATATTGAGTCTATGGTGGTAGGCCATTATAATGCAAATTTTGTAGGGTGGAAAATCTAAGTTGCAAATGCAGAAACCTTTCCATTGAATCAGTCTCAAATTCGTTAATCAAGCCATACCTTTGTGGCGACATTTATGATGAGAATGTTCCTAAAATATTCCTACAAGAAGCTAGATATCTTAATCCATTAGGGGAATTTTGAGGTCTAAAATGGGCCTCCTAAGGAAATTATAAAATAATAGTGGAAAAAATCTAATAAGATTTGATGACATCATCAAATTTTAGAGGGAAAAATGAAAAACCTACTTTTTCAATTCATATTTTCAACTTATCTCCCAAAGTTTTTACTCAAATTTCAAGCGGGAGTACTCGTTGGATGCGGAATTTAATTCCCCATCTAAGGAGTACCCATGTTACATACTTTCGATGGGTCCTACTACACGAAAAATGATAAATACATAAAAAAACGTGATTACAATCACATTTTTTATGTATTTCTCATTTTTCGTGTAGAAGAGTTCATCGAAAGTATGCAACATGGGTACTCCTTGGATGAGGAATTAAATTCCGCATCCAACGAGTACTCTCGCTCGAAATTTGAGTAAAAATTTTGGGAGATAAGTTTAAAATACGAGTTGAAAAAATAGTTTTATTATTTTATTATTTTTTAATATTTTTACTTTTTTTACTCCAAAAATGGTGAATCATCCATTATGGATGACATCATCATCTTGAATCCTATTGGTTGTTATAAAGTTTATTTTTGTTGTACATTTTTCTTATGAGGCCCATTTTAGACCTCAAAATTCCCCTAATGCAATACTGCCCTTCAACCCTTCAACCATGTCAACCGATGTTAGAATTGAGACAAGAATTAAATAAAGGGATACATTCAGTGTACCTTATGATCCAATGATAACTAAACTATCAGCCCTAGAAGGAAACCAAGTAGCCTCATGGGTTAAATTGGATGACCAATTGTTTGTTGGTGTACCAACTAATGTTAATTCCCTCCAAGGCCTTGCTAGTTAATGTACCTTTTTAAATGGCCATGTTGAAACAAATTTTATTGGGCACCTCACGAGCAGTCTGTTTCCTAGATAAAACGAAAAGTTAGTAAATTGTGAGCTGAAGAATGTTAGATTTGGTGCAGCTTTTACTGTTGCGTGTATTTGTGAGTGTGAACAGCTAGAAAACAAAGGTATCTCCAAAGGGATATTGGGTTCACTATGTTATGCTACTCCAACTTTCCAAATTAACCATAAATGGGAAGATGGTAGAATTAACAAAGACTCTATACCAATTGTTGTCACACATGGGAAGAAGGAAATAGCTTTTCTTGAGATTGAAGATAGTTGTTACTCTAGAATAATAACTAGAGGCATTACATATGTTGGGTAAAAAAACTCTAATTACATGTTTATGGGGATACCATGAGTGTATCCTTGGCAGTCTATTCTCAGGTTTTTGTTGAACATATACATACTTGGTATGGAGACTACCACCACTAATTCAAGAAGAATACAATGAAATATCATGATCAAGAGGATGATGGTTAATTAATATGTTTGGTGTATGATGAGAACATTAGGGAATCATATATCAATGAGTTTGATGCAAAAACCAAGCCCATTGAGCCAGTTACTATTTTCTATCTTCCGACAAGGATACATTACAGTAGTAAGGTCACTGACATTAGACCAATCCAAGAGAAGGAAACTGGAATTTCAGGTAAGCTTGAAACATTTGAGGGTACATATATAAAAACACACAATTTCATTGCTATATTGAAGGGATGCCTTAAAGATCCAATCAGTAATGCATATGGGATGGCCAGTTTCTAGATATGGCCTTGCGATCCAGGAACATTTCTAGAATAAGGTCTTAACCATGGTGAATTATTCTATAGTATAACAGGGAGCTACAACTAGGAAGAATTTAATAGGACCAAGGAAATACACTACTTACGTTTGAAAGCATTCTATAGACATCTTTGGGACCCTAGAATCAATATACAGACTCTAAATTGCTTGAGGACAAGCAATTTTTAGTGGGGAGGATTGTAATTTCCTCGATTTTGAGAGTGCAAAAATTACTAAGAACTTTTTTCCCAATTTTTATGATACTAATAAAAGGGAGCAAACATTATTTTATTTAGAAAAATGGGGAGGAAAATATTGGCAGCAACATATTATTTTATTTGGAAAGTGCAGAAAATATTATTTAATCAAAATGGAGGCAAAAGTCACTTAGTGGAGAATGGCCCCCACTAATAACATTTTATTAAAAAGGGTAAAAATCTAGAAGATTAGGAGGCTCAAATGGAAATTATAAAAATAAGGACTCATTTTTCTATTCATTCTATTTTGTCATAACTTATTTTCATTGGAAGAGACTCAAGTGAGATTCTATCTGAGTGTTTCACTCTCTCAGCTTCAGCGGATTTATTTCCACCCTAGTTAGATATCTCCCTTCTTCAGTGGACACTAAGTGCCATGCTATTTGGGTTAATTGTTTGTTTGTTTGTTTTTTAGAGTCCTAATTATAATTTATTACAAAAAAATATCAGCATTGTGGTTACAATTTTATTGCAGGTCTAGAGAAGCTACAAAGGTCGCGTTTCCTCAAGTAGTGAGCCATACAATCTATGGTATTAAAGAGGTTGAAGTTTCTACCTCAAGGAGTGTTACACGGTAATTTTTCACCATGCTAATTTCCCGTCCCTGATCCCGAAATGCCCCATCATAGACCTTGTGAAATGTTTCCACCATGAAGAAATATGTTAATACATCCCCTTAAGATTCAAAGAAAGTTGCCTTGGAAGATTACTGAAGAAACTTGGTCAAAATCCTAGTTTCCTGGGTCAGCGTGTTTCCTAGTTTCATGCTCGCGCTGATGTCATATTGACAGTTCTAGCTTACCGCTTCTAGTGCCCTTATTTCTTCGAAAACCGCATTGATCCCTTTCTGGCAGTGTTTCCTCAAATGGAGGAGAAGCTTTGACCTCTAGAAGTTCCACGGCGTCGAATTGGTTGTTAAACATTGGTGATAGAGTCAAGTGCTCTAATTTTAGAGCTTTGATATCCTCCATGGGGGTTTATCCCTTAGAAAGTGGACCTTCCCCCTCCTTTCATGGGCTCCCAACCTCTTCTCCCTTCCTATAAATTAGTCTCCATACTTCCATTATTGGTTGGTCACTATTGGTCTAGTAAAATCATTCATTTCGTTTACACGCATGTACTGTGATAATGCCTAAGTTTCTTGGGAGAAGGAATGCTTTATAGCTTCGGTGAAGGACTCATATTTTCACCAAAGGGATGCCTCCAACATCAAGGCCTGGGTTGTAAGCTCTCTCTTATATATTCATTAATAAAAAATTTGATGTTTGCTTTCTATATTTGTCTAATCATTTGTGAAAATAATTTGGTACTCCATGATATGATATATGGCTAATGTTTATTATTATTATGTATTGGATTATGTTTTTTTTTTCTCTTGATCATCCGCAGGTATTCGTGTGCAATCAGTAGTAAAGAGTGAGCCGAAAAGGATCATGGATCAAGGTCATTGTCACCGGGTTTGAACGTAGCATTGGGAAAAATGTACTTCTATCTCTTTTCTTGTTGCATTTTGAATATTAGCTAAGAAATATTTGCATTAGAAAGTATCTCAAGTTGCTAAACCCACTCTAGGGCTAGAGATATCAGCTTTGTCCATATATGGGATTTATCTTGGCAACAAAATTGGTGACTTCGCTGGGGAGCTTAGCCTCTTAGCCTTCCTTTCCCGGACTGATCTTGGATCAACTTGAATGATCATTGAAATCTTAGCTTGCTTAGGTCTCATAGGGTTTGCATAGGGTTTGATAGTCATTTCACTGTGTCAAGTCTGGTTTTTATGTGAAACTCCATTTTTTTTCCTTGTTTTTAGACCAACTCATTTTCTCTTTGCACAGTCACACTACCAGCGTTGTTCTATATAGCACAACCACGTTGATTTTTCTTTCAACACCCTTCTTCTTATCACATAAGTGTTAATCTCAAACCTAGGAAAATTTAGGGTTTCCCCTTGATTTTTCAGTGTGTCATGCCCCCTAAAGAATGTCTGTAGAGTCTCAGTGAACTCATTCATGTGTGTTTGACATACTTGTCTCCTTTGAGCAAGTGCTTTTGTCTATTTGACTTTTTTATGAGGTGTGATATTTTTCACGATTTCAAACACCTTTTGTCGCATTGCTTCTAACTTGGTTTGAAGTATTTTTTCGTATGCACTAGTCATCACTGCATTTCTGATCTTACCTTAAACTTAGTGTCAAACATAGGATCACAAATTGTTTGATTCGCGAGTTTAGATGAGTGTATCTCTTTTCCAAAGTCAAAATAAATTGAAAGTGATTTTAATTTTGTTTTTTGATTTGGCTTGTCATTATTGTTTTGAAAAGGGAGTGAAAATAATTTCATTTATGTATTTTTTAAAGTGATTTTGATTTCCATTCAATTGAAAGAAAATTGAAAAGGATTTTTTTTGTGTTTCTTCATTCGTTTCGTTCATATTTTTTTCATTTCAAAGTAAAAAACAAAAATGATCATTTCATGCATCTTAGTGGAAAAGGTAAATGTTTTCATTTTTTCAATGAGTTTCATTTTTTGAGAAAAGTGAATTCGACTGGAAAGAATTGCATTTCGTAGTTTTGAACTAGTTTAGGGGGGATCATTGTTTGTTGCATTGATTGCACTTTTTCTTGCATCTCTTCCCTAAATAGTTTAGACTTCATCAAAATGGAAATATTTTCTTTTTACATTTAGACTGCATTATAGGATTCAGGTGACATCGATTTTGAGCCAAAAATGAAAATTAACTCAAGATCAACATTGAAATTTACCCATTTTACCTTAAGGAGCATTTGGAGCTAACGAGAACATTTAGTGGTCTAGGATAGAGACATGTTCTAGGGTCATAAAATGTAGGATCTGTCATTAATGGTCTGTGTTACAACCCGAAGGTTATATCACATCCCACGTATGGAAGTATATTGATGTATGATAAGTATATTTGGGGTTCTCTCATTGAATGGTTACGCATTAGACAACACTACTACAGACTGGATGCCCACGTACCATCGTGCCAAATGTTGTCAGTGTACAACCCATTTCATATCGACCACCACTTGACGATTCTCCTTGGAAGACATCATAAGACTCTAAGGCAAAAAAGCCCTAAACTGTATACATAGTTTATGATTTTTCCTAAAATATGCTCTTTGATCCATTTGTGGTGTCACCTCAAGAGGCTTATAGTCCTTTTAATCAACTCGAAGTTCCCCTTCTTGCTTCTCTAGTAGCATCTTGCTCTACTTCCCGTCAGTTATTTCTTGGCGAAATGGAATCCAATGCTGATGATGTTCCATTCGTGAGTGCTCCTCATAGTACTATATACGAAACCGCTGGCACCTATATCTCGAAAGCTTCCTCATCCGTATTTCCCTATAAAAACGAATTTTTCGGCTCCACACCTCACGATCCAGACAGTGGGACTGAAATATCCTTTAGTAAAGCTGCCTCTCCACTTCCACAGGGGTATAACTCTTTGGGAAATCTTATTTATGGAGCTTTCGGTGCCAAATATTTATTTCCTAATCTCGTTTGGTCAATGGGTATTCCTCTATCTTTCGACTTGTTCATTTCGAATGTGGCTGCCATGTCTCAACCTGTTTTTCGACCTATAGTCACTATTGGTAAAATGACAATTTCGATAGGATCTTATACCCCCCTTTTTCCATTTATGATGACTTCAGTTCCACTGTTGAGTGGAAAATATTTGGTTTCATCCGTGCCTGGGAGGCAGTCTAATCCTCCTTATGTACCTCCCCTCTTGGGTGGGGGACCACTGAACTTTGGACCCATTCCTGGAGTGGGACAACCTAATGTTAGTATAAGTGGGACAAGGTCTTCACAACAACAGAACATTGTCATAGGTCCCATTCCTTCGACTAGTCAACCTACTACAGCTGCATTAGTCTTTCACGAACCCCACACTCAGCATTCTTAAGTTCAACAGCCCCTTCAGCAACCGAATGTACCGTATTCATATGTTAAGCAACATAACATCCCTCATCAATATGTTGAACAGCCGAACGTGCAATATCAATATGCTCCTCGACCAAGTGCCTCTCAACAGTATGTCCAATATCCCCAAGTTCTCGCAGGTGCTATTGTGACTAACCCTTAGTTTGGTCCTTACACCTAAAATGGTCTGAATCTCCCTTTGGGTTAACCTAGTGCTCGATACCAACGACTTCCTCATGGTAATTACCAACAACCCCAGGATGGGCCTTAGTCTGGTGCTCAATATTAGCAGATTCCTCAATACCAGTAGGCCATATTTGGATCTCATGCTAGACCCTAGGTTAGACAAGTAATATAGGTTGGACACCATGTTCAGCAGGTACCATAGGCTAGACCTCATGTTCAACAATGGCCTCACCCTGGACCCTATATCAAGCAAGTTCCACAACCTCAAATATAGTAGAGGCTTTATCAGCAGCCCCAGCAGGGTCCCTATGTTCAGTAGCAGCTGCAGCAAGTTCCTTACCAAAAATGGGGGAAATATGCATATTCAAGACAGGATCTGCCTGACTAGGGGCATAATCTATATCATCCAGGTTGGAACCCCCAACCCTTTTCTCCTCATCATCCTCCCTTGAAATTTTTGGCTACATTGGAATTCTTGGATGTGTCAAATCCTATGAATAACCCTATCCAACATAATTTTCATTGGCCACCAATTCTAACTAAGATACTGGGATATTGTCCTAAATTTGAAGGAAAATCTAGGGAAGACCCCCAAACCCATGTCATGGCGCACCACTTACGGTGCTCCTCTAATTCTTGGGTTGACAATTCTATTCGTCTTCGTCTTTTCCAGCGTACTTTGACTGGTACAGTGGCCAAGTGGTCTATTGAACTCCCTCCAGGGATTTTCTTTGATTTCAACACTTTGGCTATGGCTTTCCTCTCTCATTTCCAGTTACATGTCGGGTATGAAACAAGCACCCACCTTCTCACTTCATTGAAGCAGTCAACTGTTACTCACATTTAGGATAACATTCACGAATGTTAACGTCATCTTCACCTCATAAAGTTCAAGATCCTCGATCATATGTTAACTAAATGGTTTACGAAATAATTCGTTCCTGGGATTACTAAAGATCTTATCATGGGTGGATGTATCATGGAAGAGGAAGTCATTTGAAGAGCCCAATATCTATATTTAGTTTATTCCCAATCCGAGACTCTATATGAGATCTTGCCTGACGCGTCATGACCTTCGACTGATCCCACATCATCTCAATCTCTTGCTATGCCTCCAGTTGATGGCATTCTCGGGAAAGTGGCTCATACAGATAGTAGTGCACCCGAAACTTCTTTGAAGTCTAAGTCCACTACTTTCGTTGCGCCCTCCACTCCTTCCAATAACCAGAAGAATCCTTGTAAAACCTTTGAGGTAAATTTTTTATAATCTACCACAACAGAAAATTCCTCGAAAGGTAATAATAAGGGTAAAGTAAAATCCAAATCCGACAACCCTAAACAGGATTAAAAAAAAATCATCTGCTAACGATTCTTCTACGTGAAAGTCTAAATATCCTTGTCTAATATGTGATGATGATCATTACACCAAGGATTTTCCTCAGCGTGCTGAAGTTGCACGTCTTGTGAAGGGCGCACCTGGGACTCCAACTGTCTTCAAAGAACCTTTCCCTTCTCAGGAGATGCAAATGGTAGATCAACCGCAATCTTCTGGAAAATCTTAATTTTTCATGGCTGGAATAGAGCTTATCACTATTAACACGAGATCGAAAGACTACACCAATCCATACAAGGCTCCTATGGAACTGGAAGTCACAGATCACACTTCCTCTTCAATGCCTCTTACTTCTGGTCCTCTCCTTAATCCATCGTCCGACCACCCCCAAAAGGTGTTCTTCGGAAATCATCCTATAATCTAAATTTGAGAGTTGCACAACACTACAATATTGTATAGGATCTCTCTCAAGCACCTTCAGTCATGTCCATCACGACGGAAGGCACTACTTTCCAATATTGGAGGGATTGATCCCGTAGATTCTAATCTTATTACTTTCGATCTTGAGAACTTTGTTCCTCACCTCCCATCTCAAGTGGATTTTCTGATTCAAGTTACCATGATGGGAAAAATCATTCATAGGAATTTTGTTGATTAAGGCACTTTGACCTGATCATTTCTATTGCGTGTTAGAAAGCCATCGACTCTCCTCCATTGAGTCAGTCCCCAAATACTTTAGAAGCTTTCGACTGTAGAGGTTATCGACAGTATGGTATTCTAAAATCATTACCCATCCTGTTGAAGGGAAAAATAGTAACTTTAGAAGTTGAGGTGGTAGACGCCAACTTGAATTATAATCTCATTCTTGGACGTAGTTGGGCTCATGCCATGGTTTGTGTGGTCTTCACCCTTTGTTGTGTCATGTGTTTTCCTCATCAGGTAAAAATCATGGCTATTGATCAATTAGCTTTCTTTTCCTTTGATTCTTCAACAGGAAACATTCCATTTGTTGGGAATACCACTACCCCCTCTGAGAACATTCGGTCGGGTCTATTCAAAGACTCATCCCTTATGGGAATTTTTCCACCACTGCCTTTGAATGTCACAACTATTAATATGATATCGTTTGTTCACGATCCATGGATTGTTCCCAATCTTGACCAGCTCGAAAGTTTTGGTGATGTTATTCCTCTGAGCCACATTGAACAAATGTATCAAATTATCCTCATGGCTTCTAAGGTTGCATCCAGAACCAATGATAATTTGGTTTCCTCTCTAGACACTTATGCGTAGTCTCCATGGTTTGGTTCTTGGAAATTTGATGATCCCTTGAATGATATTTTCCCCACTGATGAAATTATCATGGACATAGTCTCTTGTAGAAACTCCATAGGATGATGGACATCATCGTTCCTCATTTCTCCCAACCCTAGGTGACATCTCGGCCTGTCTAGAATCCCATGCTTCATCTGTCCCAACTGGCCCATTTTAGAATCTGATCTTGATTCATGAAGTGTTATCTGAAGGGAAAATGGGAAATATTACTCCAACCATTCCGATTAACATCTCTGTCAAACCAGGTATTTTCGAGAATGTTCACATTGGTGCATATTTTTCTCTCGATTAGCTCAATATCTACACTGATATTTTTCAAGAAGCCTATAATGTCTTCGTGTGGTCATACGAAGAGATGCCTAACATTGATGCTTGTGTTGTTGTGCATGAAATTCCTACCTATCCGGATTTGAAGCCTGTTCGCCAATGGCTTCATCCCGTGCATTTGAGAAAGGTTGCTACCATAAAGGGTGAGGTTGAAAAACTTCTCAAAGCCGGTTTTATTTACCCTATACCATTGAAAGATTGGGTCTCAAATATTGTTCCCATTAATAAGAAACAAATGACCATCCAGGTTTGCGTTGATTTCCATAATATCAATTGAGCATGTCGTAAGGAGAATTACCCCACTCCTTTTATCGACTAGATCATTGATGAATGTGGCGGGAGAGAGACTTTTTCCTTTATAGATGGTTTTTCTAGCTACAACCAGATTAATATTTCTCTAGTTGATCAGCACAAAACTGTGTTTAAATATCCATGGGGGGGATTTTCCTATAAAAAGCTCCCTTTTGGCTTGAAGAATGCCAAGAACATCTTCCAGTGACCTATGTCTTATAATTTTCATGACATCAAGCACATAGTTCATCCATATCTCGACGACCTTCCTACTCATTCTGTGAAACTTTGAGATCACCCGGAACACTTCAGAACCATATTTATTCGATGTCGACACTATAATATCAAGTTGAACTCTCATAAATGTGTCTTCTACGTCGAATCTGGTCGGATCTTGGGCTTTGTGGTGTCCAAAGAATGCATCTGCATCGATCCTCTTAAAGTTGAGGAAATCGTCAATTTTCCTCCTCCCTCTTCTATTCATTATCTACAAAGTTTGCAGGGGAAATCCAATTTCCTCCGTCGCTTCATACTGAATTATGTTGAGCTTGCCAAAGGCTTTACTCGGTTATTGAAAAATGGAATCACGTTCATATGGGATGAAATTTCCCAAATCTCTTTCTATGTGTTGAAAAGAGCCCTCGTCACTGCTCCTCTACTGCATCCTCCTAATTATCACCACAATTACTGCTTGTATTTGGTCGCCGCCAACAACACTATCGGTATGGTGCTAGTTTAGGACAATGACAATGGTCAAGATAATTTCTTGTACTACTTGAGCCACAATATCTTTTTTACTGAGACTCATTACGCTTATGTATATAAACTCATGCTAGCTATTATCCATGTTGTTAAGCGTTTTCATCACTAAATTCTCCTACATAAAACTTTGGTGATTTCTTATTGCAACCCCATGACTTACATTCTCACACGTCAGTTTCTGGGGGGAAAGTACTCGAAATGGATTGTCATCCTTCAAGAGTTCAACTTACAATTCATTGTTACTATGTCTAAGAAATCCCTGGTCTTTATTGAGTTGATTTGTGATCTTCCTACCGTGATTGATCCCACCCCTCTTTAATGAGTCACTTCTAGACGAATCTCTCTTTCTCATTAGTACTCTTGATCCATGGTATGGAGACATCATTTTTTATCTCTAGACCCAAAATTTTCTACCAGAGCTATCACACTCTAAGCGACGACAGATTCGCTATCAGTCCCAACCTTACCGTATCATTGGAGAAACTTTATATCACACTGGTATTTACTCTATCCTCCGTCGATGTTTGACTCTAGAGGAATATGAGAGACTTATCAATGACTGCCACTCCGGGGCCTATGGTGGTCACATGTTTGGTTATGCTACCACCCAAAATATCCTTCACACATGGTATTTTTGGTTGTATATCTTTAAAGACTGCATTGTTGCAGTACTAAAATGCCATGATAGCCAAGTCTACTGTCGGAAAGAGTGCACCCACCCTCACCCTTGCACCCAATTGTGATAATCGAACCTTTTGTGAAATGGAGCATAGATTTCATGACCTATAACCCTCGCTCAGTCGGGGGGCATGATTATATCATTGTTTCCATCGATTATTTCACTAAATTCACTGAAGAGATTCCTAAATACAATAATGAAGGTCTAATTGCGACAAAATTCTTGTTCAATCATGTCATAGCTCATTTTGGTGTCTCAAAAGAGATTGTCACTGATCGTGGCTCTCATTTTCACCACCATATGATGACAGATTTTGTTGCTCAGTTGGGGTTACATCATGATAGCTCCACTCCTTATTATCCACAAGCCAATAGCCAGGTTGAAGTTGGCAAAAAAAATTTCGTCACCATGCTTCAACGTACCATTGGGAATAAAAAAAAAGATTGGCATCTCATGCTCTTCTCAGATATGTGCGCATACCAAAATTATACCAAGACTTCCACTAGATTCACTCCATTCCAATTGGTGTATGGTCTAGAGGCCACACTCCCCATCGGGTGTGAGATTCCTTCTCTGAAGCTAGTTGTCGAAATACTTCATTGTAATTCACTAGAAAAGGAACTTATGCTTTACCTCGATCATCTCGATGAGACCCAAAGACTTTATGGTTTAGTTATTGAAGGATAGAAAAGACGAGTTAAATCTCAAAATGACAAATCCGTCAACCTTCGCATTTTCTCCGAAGGTGACTTGGTCTTGCCTTATGACCAAGCCCGCGAGAAATTGGGAGTAGGAAAACTCGAGAAAATGTGGCATGGGCCCTACATCATTCAATGATTATTGGAAAGAGGATACTATGAGCTAGCATATTACGAAGGCAATCAATTGCTTGAGCCTCGAAATGGGCTCTATCTGAAAAATATTACGCTTAATCATGAGTGTGATACTTTGTGCATTACTGTTTTATTCATTAGTGTGCTTTGATTGGATTTTTTGTGTGATTGTTTGCTTTCCAACCATTTTTCCTCTACTCACCTTGTGTTCCACTTGGTTTGCAGATGTCATCAAATCACTACGTCGGTTTTGCTGATGGCGCTTGTCGTAGCACACAGAACCTGTCTTCCACAGTATGGGTGCTTTTTTCCTCAGATGGTGAGTTGATTAATTTACAAGGTATTTGTTTGGGTTAGAAAACTAATAATATTTCTTAATATAGTGCGGTAGCTATTATCGGGTTTTATTGATATCTGGATTAGAGATTTGGTTGTTAAATTAGACTCACAACTCATTTTGTTACAGTCAAATGGCCATTATTCTATGCGAAATCCTCAAATTTTTCATATGTATTTGCGTGTTCGATTATTGGAAAGGAATTTTGATTTTATCACATATCAACTTATTCCAAGAGGTTTAAACACATTAACAGATACATTATAAAATCATGTATTAGATAGAAATTTTTGCAACATGTAAAAACCAACACATCATTACGAATACACAAGTAGTCGTAGAAACATGCATATATATATATATATATATATATATATATATATATATATATCGGTTTTTTCAAGTTTGTTACATCCAAAATCTCAAAAAATATGTGTTCTATTACAAAAATGGCTCTTTGAGCCTACATCAATAAAAAAATGTAAAAACAAGGCTCTTATCAGCCCACATGGTGCTCGTGATAGCAGGTGTCTACTCAAATCACTTGCCAGAGTAGATGACACAATCTTCCTGGAACCCCGACCATATTCATTTGAAAGCGAAGAGGAATGTCATCAAAGGTAGCATACAATGGGATGCCTCGACTCGTAAGGCGTACCAAGTTCTACTCTATCTCGGCTAATGGGTCAGCTCCCTCCTCATAAGGGACATCCTCCATCGGGTAGACTACCATCCTCACAATCGGTCACATACTCGGCAGTCTTTGAGGACCCATATCTGTAAAAACATCATAATTTTACGTCTCAGAATACATAAAAAAACATTCAAAAATTAAAAAATGTCAAAAAATCATTTTTACCTGCATTAGTCCACTGTGTGCCTAGCGAAATGGGTATGTCTTGATCTCCCCTGAAGTCGATTCCTGCATATGCAAAGTCCTCAAACATGATGAGTTAATGATGCAACTAACTGAAAAATGTTGTAGCGAAATGCATGTGTTGGCCCTGACCCTTTCAGGGGATGATCTCCCACCACCTCATCAGTATTGGGTCCCTCAAGGCTGGATAATGGATCTCCAACCATTTATACTAAAACAATAGTAATCTCTCCAACAAAAATGTCACTAGAATGGACCTGTACCCAAATTTTTCCAGTCACCCTATCTTGCACTTGGTTAATTGGCTCTTCATGTTGGCCAATAACCCCTCGCACCAGTTGAACATTGTAGGGGCCAAACATTCCACTGCATACTGCAATTGGGATTTCGTTGCCTCATGCAATGCCTGGGCTCCCACCACTCAAGTTATGCAGTGAAGGATTTGCACAAGGGAAGGACTCTGATAGAGGATATATCCATCTTCCCACTCTCAGTCTTTCAAGCCCTAGGACAATGTCTCTAGATGAGCATACAGGTACTCTCACCCCCTATGCGAGCTCCAGAGATTTGGATTCTCTCCCATATCCTAGACAAGCCTGTGCTAAAATATATGTCCATGAAATATAATTATAATTACTGGTCCCCAATGATGAATATATGTCGATCCACATCACATAGTCCAATAAAATATCAGGGCAACTCCAGCTGAGCTCTTAGCCATTATGTTTCAAATAATTTCTGTAATCCAAAATTGCACAATGCATTTACACATTTTTCGTCTTGAAGTTCTTGGTGGTATTCCACCTTGTGGCCTCATTCTCTCCATTCGATAACCATCTTTGCTGAAAACACCTGCAAAACATGTTCAAAGAAATTTTAGGAGCTTTCATTGGAGTAGTTTTTGAAATCATCCATGGAAATGGGTAGAATTCTTATTTTAATTTTTTCTCGCAACTAACGTGACTGTTCAAATTAATTTAGCATTGGTGGCCTGCTTTCCTAACAGGCTAAACTCGACCAACGTGGGTCTGATAGCCTGAACCCGCACTAGCCACGAGAAATTTTTAGGTTTGAAATCCTCCCCTCATATCTCTATTACTAAATCTAAATGATAAAAGAATGAAATTAAAATGAAGAGGAGGCTTAGGGATCTTGCCTGACACTAACAGATCGTTGAATGGTGTCTTGGATCAACCGCATCACTGATCTGAATTTCGGAGGGAAAATGGGTAAAATGCACTTCTCCAATTTACTCAAAATAGAAAGGTGAAAATTAATTTAATTTTTGTCTATTTATAGATTTTTGAAATATTTTATTATTTTTCCTTGATATCAGTGATTTTTGTCATTTTTGTGCAATGAGAGGACCTTTAAACTCTTGGTGATTATTCCTGATGTGAACAAGTTTTATTTTATCTCTTTTTTTAACTTGGTAAAAAATTACGAAAAACGAACTCCCCTGTAGTCAACTTTCAGCTCTTTTCTGACTCTTGAAAATTGAAAATATTGTCGAGTACCTGTCATTTCAAACTCGTTAAAGTTGAATGAATTGACATGGTCTCAATATAAATTTACTCCTTTTTCGGGCTGAGATTTACTATTTACGAAAAATGAATACCTTGATCGAACATGGTCAAGAGGTTCTCTCGGATATTGTTTTCTACCTTTTAGGGTTCGAGAGATGACTTATGAAAAGGGACATGATGGAGTTTTATTTATTTTTCTTTTCAAAATCCTTAAACATGAAAAGTTATTGAGTTACCCTTTCGTTGGACTCATTAAATATTAAATGATAAAAGACTTGTCACCATGACGAGACCAAGTTCCTCCTTCCTAGGTCTTGTTAAACTTACTAGGATGGATTGATTCGAAGAATGAACTTACACGCTCAACATTTTTTATCCTCTTCGCACTGGCTATAAAAAATAAAGTGGTACTCATTAGCAATAATGAGGGAAAATTGAAATTAAACATCCTATGTGTATTTTGGGAAGCTTGTCACTCTTGAACATGACACTCATCTACAGTTCGTGTCAGGTTGGGGACATCCTACATTTTTCACTTTGACTCCGTGTGTTTGGGAAATCCATTTTCCTCCTATTCGATCAGGTCTGCAAGATAATGGTTTTAGGTGACAATGTACTAGCCAGTATATCCTGTGATTATGTATGCCAATAATTTACTTGTTGTCTCTGAGTTCAATACATGATACAGTGCTTAGTTTGAATTTTGGGTTCTATTTTTCTCCAACTTTTATTTCATATGAAAAATAAAAATTAAACTTATTTATAAAACAGTGTTTTCATGGAGTGTTTGAAAAAATACTACACAAAAAGACACACTAAACTCAGTACCATTTTAAGCATTTCCTAGTTGGGAACATTACAATATAATAATAAGATTCTATTATTGGCATGTCTTTGTTTCTACTTCAGACCATCTAGTGAACTTGTGGAGTAGTCAAGATACCCATGTCAACTTCCAACACTCCTTTTACAACCCCAATGCCCTTCGTAAGTTGCCACCATTAACCATGACAATCTGGAAAGAGAAAAAAAGTTTTTTTCTCAGTCATATATTTAGCATCTATTCTACTGTGACTCTAAAAGTATGAATTTCTTACTTAATGGAAACACTAAGTAGATTTTCTCCATTAGGCCTTATGTCTTTTTCCACAAGTACAACCCCAAAATATGCCTGCCCACATAACATTCCTTTTTTTTTTTATGAACTCTACAATCAACTAGAAAACCCAATGAAACCAATGGGCTAGAGAAATTCAAGGAATGATTTTGTAACCAAATACTAATAGAGCACAAATAAGGATGTCAGTTTACTAAACTTGAAAATACTACCTCTATTGGATACACACAGGTACAAATAACTATGGTGCTATTTTCAATAAGCCAAGGCTCACCTATACAATATTCCCTGCATTGACAACATTTCCAATGAAATATGTAAAGGGATCAAATTCTTGGATCAACATGCCACCTCCCATATCCGCAACCTACATACCATTATTAGATGCTAGATTATGTCAATATGTGATCATTAATCCAGTAACAGATCCAGTTTTCAATGAACTTAGAGCAGCCATAACACCAACAATGAATACAATTGATGACAAAGGAAATCTATCGTATCGAAACCCTATTGTCCCATAAGAAAATTGATTCCTATGACATTGTAAACAGAGTTAGAATAAGAAATGGAAGGAACCATCGTGACACAGCTCCTAAGGCAAAAATGGCCCTAAAATCCCATTTGCAGAAACATTCGAATCTGGAATTTAATATTTTATTTTCTACACAATAAAAACAATATATGGGGCTTGATATCATAAAAATTTGTGGTTAAATGTCAACCACTAATTATTAAACATTTTTTTACTAAAGGACACATTCAACATCACATGTAGGGAAAATTCCATCAATAGTTGTATTTCTGTGTGTGTTTGTGTAACACTTGGGTATCAAGTGGGAAATTCAACATCACAAGTAGGGGGAGGGAAGGTCCATCAACAATTGTGTTTGTGTGTATTTTCTTGTAACACTTGGGTATATTTCAACATCACAGGTAGGGAAAGGCAACGTCCATTGACAATTGGATTTGTGTGTGTGTTTTTGTGTAACACTTGGGTGGACAAGTTTTTAAAGAATGTTATTTTTTTAGATATATCTCAAGGAGGCCACGAGAAGAAAATTGGGTCAATGAAAGTGGCATAGTGTTATAGCCCCCAAAACAGTTTGATTCCTAAAAAAATTGGCTGGAACACTCCCACAGGGGATCCATTGATAAGAAATTGAGCCAACATGGCTTCTTAATTAAGTTGAATTATTGATTGGTCACATGCCAAAAATACCATGTGAAAACCTTTGTTTCCATCAAATTCCATTAAAATTTTTTTAGATACATTGTATTTTTAAATAGTAGCATGTGGGATAAAATTTTAAGGAAGTAAAACCAACGATAGTTGAACTATGGAATGAGAATATTCAAACTTTTCCACGTTTTGAATCCAAAAAATTATCCTTTTTCTGATTTGAAACATCAACAGATGTTAAATATAATTGGGGAATTATTTATCTACAAAACACAACACCACTATGGAGAATCCAAGTTCTTCATCTAAAAAAGTACATCGTACAAACCTAAAATATACAATATTCAAACCTTCCCATGCGAAGGACTGCAAGGGTATTCTTACATCTAGGGGCCTCGATTAATAATCTCATTCTTGGTTATTTTTTATGGAAGGGTGCACCTTGAGAAGATTATTTTGGACTATCACTCACAGCCCTTCCCAAGTGAAGGATATCATGAATTGAGGCTCTAATATTGAGTATGCTAGTCTTTTCCATAAGTTTTGAGATGTTTTAATTATTTCTTATTTTATTGAAAGGGTACTCCTAGAAAGAATCATTCTAGATGCAAAAAAAACCAACCCTTCCCATGTGAAGGACTGCCAAGGTATTCTTATATCTAGGGGCTTCGATTCATAATCTAATTCTTGGTTATTTTTGTTGGTAGGGTGCACCTTGAGACGATTATTCTATACTCAAAACCCTTTCCAAGTGAATAAGATCATGAATAGAGGCTCCTAGATGTAATAATACCTTAGTAGTCCTTAACCACTAGACCCACGAGATCTTGGGTAACAAAATATCACAACTTCTACAACTGATTTGAGTTGATTTCCTTGGCCCGCCCATCAATTTTGGACAAATTTGCAACAAATTACCACCACTTTGGGGATATTTATTTGCAAAGAACATAAAATATTTTTCAGGTCTTAGCCTTAACATCACATGTATGTGTGGGTAGCCTCTCCCAATAGTTCAGAAACTCACGTAGAACTGGGCAGGTAGCAAGATGCATTGCCAACCAATTCATTGTATCAATTTTCCAATACCTACTTCAACTACCAAAAATCGTGTCCCATCACACGATGGGTCAAGCCAAAATAAAAATGGTCCCACCCTCACAAGCCCCTTCCATTATGTGTGCTATGTGTGTTCCAAAAAGGGAGTGTGTATGAAATAAGCTTTGTGTATGAGGAAAAGTGACAATGTGTCCAAGTTTCAAACTGCAAAAACCCCAATTCCTAAGATTTTAACCTTTGTGGCCTTATGGGCAATCCACCCTAACAAGTCGTCAACTCCCAAGACCTCTAATATTTGTTATAGATCCTTGCATACAAGGAGTAGTAGCCAACAAGACCACTCTCTTTTATCATTCCTAAACTCTTAAGAATTGCATTTGTTTGTAGATATCCTCTTGAAATAGCCATAGAAAACCACCCTAAAGTATTTTTGGATTGACTGTCCTTTCACAATTCGTTCTAATTTTCTTCAAGACCCTTAGAACAATGAGAGATACATACATGATGAATTTGGTTGATGATGAATTTGAATTATAAGAATGTCTCGGGACTAAAAAACCTCATCATAAAACACAATGTCCATTAATTGTTACTTCCTCAGAAAAAACAGATATTCTTTGTTCTAGAAAAAGATTGAAATTTTGGGTTTGATTCTCCATACTATGCTATTAGTGATTCAGCCCAAGACTGACGTATTTTACTTGGATCATATTGATGGAAAGGATGGGGGTTCACTTCAGCCTTTTCTTTCTGGAAACACAAAATCATCTCTAATGTTTCTGCTGTTGAAGATGCGAAAGAATTTCTCTCTTCCTCTATATTTATTATTGTTCTATCGTTTGATGTTGGCCCTGAAGGACCTATATCAATGCATTCAACTCATTCTCGATGTGAAGTGGGAAAGGAAAGTGTATTATTGAGGAATATTTTGTTAATATTCAGTTGATAGTCCTACTGTGTTGGGAAGCAACATCAAGTTGCTTGAAAGACCCTAGAGGTTTGTGTTCTTTTATGAACATGTGAAAGTATATTATTTATTGTGGTTGTGTTTGTGCAAGCGAATCTATCAAAAGTTTGATAACCATAATGGTTACCGTTCAGTTTCATTGGGATAGATTTGTTGTTGAGGATTTGCGAGTGAAGCATTGCCTAGAATGACATGGGGTTAGCACTTTGTTTTGATGTCTGGTAGGGAGGGTGGAATCGGGTGGATGTGCCCCTAGTTCCCTGAGTTGATGGTTAGTAAGTACACCTAATGGTACCTATATATGTTGAAAGCTTTAGTCCATCTTAGTCTCACTCGAATAGATTCCCCTGGTTAGGAATCTAGTCTATGGCATTGTGGTGCCTAAATTGTTGAGAGACCAAATTGGGAGGAATCATCATTTCCTAGTCGGGGAATCTGATGCATGACATTCAAGTCCCTAAACTTATTATATATATATATATATATATATATATATATATATATATATATATATATATTCTAATTTAAATTATTAAATTACAATATATTTTATTTTTTAATGTTTAATTTTCAATTTTTAAATATTTCCATGTGTTTTAATTCTTCACATGTTAAATTTTCAAATATTTAATTTTCAAATTTTCAAACATTTCCATTCAATATTCCAATTTTTTAAATGTTTAATTTAGATTTTTCACATGTTTAAATTTCTCAATGTTTTAATTTTTAATTTTTTACTTTAGTGTTTTATTTTGAAATTTTTAATTTCATGTTTAATTAAATTTTGAATGTTTATATTTTATTAAATTTTATGTTTAATTTTAAATGTTTTAATTAATTAGCAACATGGTTGCATTGGTTTCGTGCTTTCATGATTGTTGTGTATTACCTGCCTGGTCGCTGAAGCTTTGCTAATCAGTTTTCCTTATTAATATTTGTATTATTGAAAAATAATGGAAATTTCAGTATTATTTTGGTAAAATTTAGTTAAACATTTTGGAAGTTTAGCTACCGCTGTCAAAGTTTTAGATTTTGAGTGTTTTTTGAATTTTAAGATTTTAGATATTCTAGGAGTTTTAAGATTTTGAATGCCCTATAAATTATAAATTTTTAATACGTCTCAATCCATTACTATCATAAAAATAAGATTCAAACACTTTTACCATTAGATTTTTTAAGAAAAAAATAACTAAATTTTATTGTAAAGTTTCATTTTTGTTTGCTTCTGCTTCCTAACACAACAATCCTGATTTTTTTTTATTTGAGTTTCTACTTCTCTTCCTCCACCTACATCAATGAAATCCAGTGATCTTCCAACAAAGAAGAAGCAATGCCTTCTTGTAGGAAACACTTATTTTTTCCATTATGGAAAAGAAACAATAAAAGCCTTGTAAGAACCATTTAGTTTCTTGTAGGAACCACTTTTTTTTTCCATTATGGAAAAGAAACAATAAAAGCCTTGTAAAAAACATTTAGTTTTTCTATTTTGGAAAAAAGCAATAAATTTTAATAGGGCCAATTTTTCAAATGTTTCAATTTAATTTTCAAAATTTTTAATTGTTTAAATGTTTAATTTTTTTATTTAATGTTTAATTCAATATTTCATTTCAGTAAATTTTAAATGTTTCAATTTTAATGTTTAAATCTTTAACATTTTATTTTCTTTATTTTTACATGTTCAATTTTTAATGTTGAGTTTTTTATATTCACATTTTAATGGATAAATTTCAATGTTTTTTATTTTTATGTTTAATTTTTTATTTAATTTTAAAGTTTTAATTTTTAAATGTTTAATTTTAAAATTTTCAATTGTTTTAATTGAATATTCCATATTTTGAAATGTTAAATTTTAAAATTTTAAAATATTTAAATTTAAATATTTATTTTTTATGTAAAAGTTTTTACTTTAATTTTTATTTAAATTTATTTTTTTTATTTTTAATATTTACATATTTTTTTCACATGTTTGATTTTTCGAATGTTTCTATTGAATCTTCAAATTTCCGAATTGTTTATTTTTAAATATTTCACAGATTCACATGTTTAATTTTTAATATTTCTTTTTTTAATTAAATGTTTATTTTATTAATATTTGATTTCATTAATTATTAATGTTTAATATTTAATGTTTTAATTTTTTTAAATGATTTATTTTAAATGTTCAATTTTTAATATATATATATATATTTTTTTTCTAATGATTAAATTATACTGTACTTTATTTTTTAATGTTTAATTTTCAATTATTAATTTTTAAATGTTTTATTTTTAAAGTATTTACATATTTTAAGTATTCACATGTTTATTTTTTAAATTTTCGAATTTTTCCATTTAATATTACAAATTTTTAAATGTTTAATTTTGGATTTTTCACATATTTAAATTTCTAGATGTTTTAATTTTAAATTTTTTATTTAATGTTTAAATTTTATTAATTTGTATGCTTAAATTTAAATGTTTTGATTAATTAGCAATATTTTCATGATTCTTGTGTACTACTTACCCGGTCGCTGAAGCTTCTGCTAATCATTTTGGCTTATTTATATTTGTATTATTTAAAAATAATGAAAATTTCAGTATTATTTTGGTAAATTTTAGTTAATTTTTTTGGAAATGTAATTACAGTTATTTAGATTTTAAATGTTTTTTTGTAATTTTAATGTTTTGAGTGTTTTAGGAATTTTAAGATTTTGAATGCTTATAAATTTTTGATATTATTAAATCCATTACTATCATAAAAGTAAAATTCAAACACTTCTATCATTAAATTTTTTAAGAAAAAAATACCTTTAAATCCATTACTATTATAAAAATCCATTACTATTATAAAAATAAGATTTAAACACTACCATCAAATTTAAAAAAAAAAAAAAAAAAAAAACTAGATTCTTACAAATTTTAACTCTGCTGACAAATTTACCACTAAATAAACAACCCCGGTAAATAAACAGCCCCGGTAGATATGCTGCTGGCCAAAAATTCTGTCTTTAGGAGATTATCACCGAGAATAAAAAGCATTTGATCGAAACATTCAAAATCAAAAAGTAAATGAAACTCTTAAAGACTTTCAAGATTACAAAGAGGTTAAACGATTGAACTCACAATTATTCATAAAATTTTGAGATATTCTTAAAACCCGCAATGAGAAGCCCCGTCGTGTTCATTAATTATTAATTTTGGATTTTATGAGTTGTGATAATGTTTGTCCATAATTCGAATTTGAGTTTATGCATTTTTGGTATAGATGGTGTTACAATTTTAGTTATTAATATTATTCTGAATTAAAATTATTTATGTTCGGTTAGAAGTTTGATTTTTTGGAAGTAATAAATAAGTTAATAGTTCAAGATCTAGAAGTTTTTGGCCACAATAAAAAGTTGTGCTTTATGGATCATCAATGGTAATTTCAAATGACATTGTTTCCCTTAAATAACTGAGAGCCACCTATATTATTAATGAGTCAATCTATATTATTTAATAGAAGTGAGTACGTAATGCATTCTAAATGGGCTTAATGTTTAAGAGTAATTGTTTAGACTATATATGTCTCCTTAGACTTAGCTTGGCCATGACCTTAAAATTAGATAATTATTATTATTATTATTGGTAAGTCAACCTATATTATTCAATAGAAGTCAGTAATAACCATCACAGTAGAATTATTGGATAAGAATAATTATTAAATAAGAATAAGAGCCTCACCATCCCCAAACCAAAGTCGTAGTCGTTCGGCTCCTTACTGCCCAGAAACAGCCTATTCCAAGCCAACTTCATCCCCTTAAGCTCCCAAAGAGACCTAACCCACTAACATAACATAATAATGTAATGAAAGACGAAGGGGGAACCATGAACATACCAATATTTCACCGTGTCTAGAGGTCGATGGAGGTTTTCCTTCCTGCTATCACGCCTGCACAAACGTTCGCCTTCATAAAAAACCCCACACTTTCTTCCACCCAGATTTCATCACCGTGCTCAGGCCTCCGTCCTGCCACCTCACGTCACAATGTAGGTGCCAGTACTGCCTGCCACCCTTTCCGCTCATGTGGAGGGTGGTGGGCTTTAATCCCGAAGGCACTTCCATAATTGTTGATGGGAGGGTCGATCCATTTCTTCACACCCTGATCAGGGATTAGTGTCGTGGGACTTTGGGTGAGCTCCACTCTGAACCCTATCCTGCTTTATGATTCTCTGCAACGGGGTCCAGCGATCTTCCCTGACATTGGGTGGCCAGCTTATTTCAAGGGGTTCATCCTGATGAGCACATCCCCAATTCGTGAGTAGGTCCACAACTCTGTTTCCTTCCCTCCTTACATGGGTGATAATGATATATTCAAATTTTTTTATTATATCTGCTAATTCCTCCAAATGCCTTGCAGTGTGCCATCTTTAACTGAGTTTGTCCCACTTCATTCCTTGATTTAGTTTTTTTAGGATGTTAGCTACTATCTGAGAGTCCCCTTCGATTACCAACTTCTTGTAGCCTAGCTTGGTGGCCATTAGTAGACCTTGGTGCACTCCTATGAATTCTACTTCATTGTTGCTTGCATAGCCACAAGAATCCGCATAAATGAATCTTGCAAGCCTCTATGATCTCGAAATATCCCTCTGGCTCCTGCTTGCCCCGGATTTCCTTTCGAGGCTCCATAAAATTTTAGCTTGATCAATCCTTTTGGAGGGTTTTGAAGGTGCCGATGGTATCCCTTTTGTCATGGATCACTTTCCAAGAAGCAGTGGAAACCATGCCTGGAGCTAGGTGGAGGAACTGTAGGATTCTTGCTTCGTTTTGTTTAATTTTAATGTTTAATTATAATGCTTAATTTAAACATTTTATTTAAATCTTTTATTTTAACGTTTATTTTTTTACATGTAATGTCTAATTTTTTACTCTATTGTTTTAATTTTTAATGTATAATTTATCGTTTAATTTAATTAAAATTTTCATGTTTAATTTTCAATATTAATTTGTAATGTTTAAATTTATAATTTCTTTATTTCTTGATTTTTTTAATATTCACATGTTTAATTTTTATTGTTTTGTTTTTTAATTTTTAGTGTTTAATTTTTAAAATTCGACACTATTAATATCGAACGAGTTTTTCAAAGCCATAAGCTAGAAACATATATCACATATATTATCCCTGGGGTGATGATGTGTGAGCCATATAACATGCAATATTGATAGTTGTTTAATTTATGACACATGATGCAATTTTATCTCATGATGTGATTGATATAATGAATTCTTAAGTACTGAATAGTGGCTATGTTGTCATGGTAATTGTGTGACTCGATTTACCACCTAGTGCACAGTACCAACCGAGTGTTGAAGGAACTATTTTGACTCGGATTAAATGTAACTTTAGTCAATTAATATGCCATGCCTCAAAGGTGGTAACCAACTCACACTACCGCTTGCGAACTAGCCAAATTCGAGAACTTTCTAAACACTTAATGATGAAACATCTGGTTGCTCTAAGACAGTTGATCTCAATTTCCCCTAATCGAACGATGTCAATGGTTTAGCGGCAGCTTAGGGTAAGCAACCGGGTTTGTCCCTCTCCCTCTAGTCATTCAAGCTTTCTGTCATTGGGTGAATTTCACTCTGCAAAACCCTAGCTATTGTATGTTTTTGTGACAGTTGCAGACGCATGATACCCCTTCTCACCAGTCTTTTTATTCTTTGCTCACCCTATTAATTGTTAGAATTTCTGAATACAATAAATAGAGGAAATGCGTTTCCCTCGACAACACACAGACTGCAAATATAAATGCAAAAATTAATAGCCAATACACAGACAGCGTAAAAATGTAGTGCGGAAAAAAACTTCATTTTTTTTTTATTCCATCACTCTCTCTCTCTCTCTCTCTAAAACATATGGAAATTACATTGCTTATATCAAAATGGTCGAAGCCTATAAAAAACTTAATTCTAATCAATGTTGCTTCAATGTTGAACGGACGTTCAAGAAACATTTGTCCTTGGGCCAGAAAAATACCCATTTCTTCATTTAATCGACACACAGGTTGTATTCTTGCTTATACAAAAAAAACACGCGAAAATGTATTCAAAAACACAAACTGCAGGATCTCAAATTTTATGCAATGCGGTTCTGGTCCACATCCAATCTGCACAGATCGGCGATTTTAACTTTTAACTCTCGGCGCTATCCTTTAAACTTTGCGGGCTGCGATTTACGATAGTGATGAGGCACTTATCGCATCGCACCCAAAATAACTTAGCCTGTGGGCGGTTCGGCGGTAAACTTAAATCTTGGCGATTGTGATATGCGATAGTGATATCGCATCGCAATGTAAATAAAATAACTTGTGAAACTTTTCGAGTAAACACAAAAACTTGCAATGTGCGAAATGCACTATCCTCCTGAGCTTGACATGTGCCCTTCTTGTGATCGCATCGCAAGCAAAATAAGATAACTTGCGGGCATCATAAAGGTAAAACTTAAAACTTGTGAAGTGCGCTCTACGAGCGAAATAAAATAGTGGGTTCCACCAATATTGCATCGACGGAGAAATAACATAACAAGTGGGCTTAAGAGTTAAACGATAAAAGTTGTGATGTGTGATATGTAGACGGTAAAGGTTGGTAAGTGTGGTGAACAAAATACAAAGGAAATGAATGCAAAATAAGGTTTGGTCCAAGTGGTAAGGGTAAGATGGGTCCCGTTGATATTATTATCAACGGGGATTTAACTTAACAATGGAAAGGATTACAGGTAAAACATAAATGTTATGAAATGTGTTGTGTGGGAAAAAAGGTAAGTTGAATAAGGTGGTTGAGAAACAAACACAAATTATTGCTTTTTACTTTGTTTTTTGTGGTTGCGTGAAAACGCCTCCGACTCTTGGATCTATTGTTGTCCTTCTGTGCAATCAAAATTGATGAAGTGTGGGTTTCGCCACTATTTATTCATGGCAGTGGTTGGTAGTAAAATTCCAACACTCCCCCTTAATCTCAACTATCACTATATATCATTTCCAGACGTTTTCTGAGACACTCAAAACTCTTCTGTGCTAATGGCTTTGTGAGGATATCAACAAACTATTCCTCTATCCTGCAATGTTGCAAAACAATCTCACCATTGTTAACTAATTATCTTATAAAATGATATTTTGCATCAATATGCTTTGTTCTCTTGTGGAAAATAGAATTCTTTGACAATGCAATTGTTGAGCTATTATCACAATAAATTGTGGTTCCCTTTTCTTGCTCATGACACAAATCTCTCAGCATCCTTCTCATCCAAATAGCTTGACAGGATGTTATTGTTGCTGCTACATACTCTGCTTCTGTTGTTGATAATGCAACTATTGGTTGCTTCTTGGAAGCCCATGAAATGGATCCCGATCCCAAATAAAACACATACCCAGATGTGCTCTTTCTATCATCTACACTTCCATCCCAATCACTGTCAGTGTAACCAATCAAATTAAAATGATCAGTTGAGGAGTATAGAACACCATAATCCTTCGTTCCATTCACATACCTCAATATTCTCTTGGCTACTTGCCAATGTGTCTCCTTTGGTGTCTCCATGAATCTAGAAATTAAACTTACAACATACATAATATCAAGCCTAGTTGTAGTCAAATACATTAGACTGCCAACTATGCTCTTGTACAATGTCGGATCAGCATTCTTGCTGCAATCTTCTTTGCTTAATTTTAACCCCATGACATTTGGATTTACTGTTGCTTTGTTGTGCTCCATGTTAAATCTCTTTAAAACTTCTGCAACATATTTTGCTTGGGAAATAAAAATTCCTTTTTCATTTTTCTTTACTTCTATGCCCAAGAAGTATCTTAATAAACCCAAGTCATTCATTTCAAATTCACTCTTCATGACTTCTTTAAAATCAGCAACGAGAGAAACTTCATTGCCTGTGAAAACTAAATCATCTACATATAAAACAACAATAAGGATCTTACCATCCTTTTATTTAATGTAGAGTGTGGGTTCACCATCACATTTTTCAAACCCATTTTCTGTCAGGTAAGGATCAATTCTGTTATACCATGTTGTTGGTGCTCATGTTCTTGGTGCTTGCTTCAGCCCATAAAGAGCTTCCTTCAACTTGCACACCTTGTGCTCTTGGCCTTCAATATCATAGCCTGGAGGTTGTTCAACATATACCTCATGTTTCAACACTCCATTTAGAAATTTTGATTTCACATCCATTTGGTAGACTTTCCACTTTTGTTGTGCTACAATGGACAACATTGTCAACATTGTTTCCATCCTTGCAACTGGTGCAAAGGTTTCTTCATAATCTATTCCTTGCTGCTGCTTGTAGCCTTTGAAAACAAGTCTTGCTTTATGCCTTTCTATTTTTCCTTCAACATTGCTCTTGGTCTTATAGACCCATTTTACTCCAATGACTTGTTTACCTTTTGGGAGGTCCACTAACTCCCATGTATCATTCTTTTCTATTGCACCAATCTCTTCATTCATTGCTTCAATCCATTTTTCTTCTTTTACTACATCTTCAAAATGAATTAGGTCATCAACATGAAAAGAAAAAACAAATAAAGAATTCAAACGATTATTATTATCAGCTTATTGCTCATAAATTTCACTCAAATATTTTAATTTTGGTCTTCTTGGTGTGCTTGGAGTTCCACTTGAACTCGAGGGAGTTTCTGATCCCTGTGGTGTGCTTGGAGAAGCATTTCTTTGATTTATCAAGGTTGTTATGTTTCCGTCTTGTGGTGTGCTCTGTTGTGCTTATGTAGGTGGAGGAGAGGCCACCGTGGAGGAATTATTTTCAGTAATCAATTCCTCTTGCTCTTCGTGAGACACACGTCTTCGTGTTCATTGTTTTCTCTAAGCTTCCATCCCAAGCTTCTTCTTCAATAAACTGCACATCTCTGCTAATTATAACTTTCTTGGTGGATGGATTATAGAGTTTGAATGCCTTGGATTCATCACTGTATCCAAAAAATATACACTTCTCCCCCTTACTATCCAACTTCTTCCTTAGTTGATCCGGGAGATGTGCCTATTCCACACATCCAAATACTTGCATGTGAGTGACAAACTACTTTTTTCCACTCCATGCTTTTTCTGAAACTTTGTTCATAATAGCTTTGGTTGGGCATCTATTCAAAATATATGCTCTGTTGTGCTTATGTAGGTGGAGGAGAGGCCATCGTGGAGGAATTGTTTTCATCAATCAATTCCTCTTGCTCTTCGTGAGACACACATGTCTTCACATTCACTATTTTCTCTAAGCTTCCATCCCAAGCTTCTTTAATAAATTGCACATCTCTGTTGATTATAACTTTCTTGGTGGATGGATTATAGAGTTTGTATGCCTTGGATTCATCACTGTATTCAAAAAATATACACTTCTCCCCCTTGCGATCCAACTTCTTCCTTATTTGATCCAAGACATGTGCCTATTCCACACATCCAAATACTTTCATGTGAGTGACAAACCTCTTTTTTCCACTCCATGCTTCTTCTGAAACTCTGTTCATAAAAGCTTTGGTTGGGCATGTATTCAAAATATATGTTGCATAATTTACAGCTTCAGCCCAATACTCATTTTGAAAATGTTTTGCCTTCAACATACTTCTGACCATGTCCATAATGGTCCTATTCTTCCTTTCTACAATGTGATTTTGTTGTGGTGTGTACCTTGTGGTAAAATTATTTTGTATGCCATTTTCCCTACAGAAACATAGGAAATATTTGGAGATATATTATCCACCTCTGCCAGTTCTTAGCACTTTGATGTAGTGCCCACTCTGCTTCTCAACAAGAGCTTTGAAGTGGTAGAACTGTTCAAACACTTCACTCTTTTGTTTCAAGAAATAAATCCATGTGTTTTTTGTATAATCATATATAAATGTCAAGACATAATGGCTACGAGCTAAAGATGGTGTTTGCATTGGTCCACATAAATTTGAGTGGACAATCTCCAAGGGTGTCTTTGCCCTCATACTCTTTCCTGCTGGAAATGATTCTCTATGTTGTTTTCCCAAGATGCAGCCTTCACATAGGCTTTCTGGTTTCTCTATGAGTGGTAATAATTTTACCATCCCTTTTTTATGCAAGAGGTTCAAACCTCCAAAATTGAGATATCCAAATCTCAAATGCCATAACCAGTTTTCGACTTTCACTTATTCTTGAAAGACCTCTTGTGTGACTGCTACTACCACACCTCCTTCCTTCAAGTCTGTTCTGAGCTTGAGAGGAAACATCCTATTCTTTGTCTCAATGACCCTTTTACTTGGAGGTATGTCCATGATTATACACACATCATTCTTAAAAAATACATTATAGCCCCTGTTCACGAGCTGTCCAATTCTTATAAGGTTACATTTTATGCCGGGTACATAATATACATCTGGCACAAATTTATTTTCTCCCTTCTTTGTGAGTATTGATACTCTTCCTTTTCCCATGACAAAGACTTTTCTTTCAGTACCCGTTGTCACTTTAGACTTCACATTTTCATCCAAATTGGAAAACATTGTTATGTTTCCAGTCATGTGGTTACTACAACCTGAGTCTAAGAACCATACATCTTCTTGTTTTTCTTGTGCTACATTACATGTTAAAAGCACATTACTCTAGTTCTTATCTTCTTTTTCAGAAATTTCATTTTTCCTTTTATTCATGTCATTTTGTTTCTTTCTACATTCATTGGCATAATGCCCATACTTTTTACAATAATGAAATTGGACTTGGGATTTTTCATACCTTTGTCCTTGTGATTGACTCTGGCTTGAGCCTTCACTTTGATTCTGGTTGCTGCCCCTTCCACTTGTGCTTGCAGGGTTGTTTCTTCCACCTCGCTATGGGTTTCTTCGTCTTCCTCGGTATTTTGATCTTCCTCTACCTCTACCTCAACCAAAAGACATTTGTGTCTTGAATGCATGCTCCAATGAGGAGTCCGTTGTTCTGTTCAGTCTATGTTCATGAGACATTAGGGATGCATGAAGTTCATCCACTAAAAATTGTGAGAGATCATTTGTCTCTTCTATTGCCACTACTATGGCATCAAATCTTGAGGGTAGACTTCTCAAGATTATCTCCACTATTCCTCTTTCCTCAAGTGTCTATCCATGAGACCTTATCTGGGTAACCAACCCAATCACATCTGTGAAGAATGAGTCTATGTTATCAGACTCTTTCATACAGAGAGTTTCAAAATCTCTCCTCAGCATTTGTAGCTTTGTTGTCTTCACCTTCTCCATGCCTTGACAAGTTGTCTTGAGAATATCCCATGCTTCCTTGGAATTTTTTGTTGTTGCAATCCTTGGAAAATACTCTCGTGTACTGCCTGAAAGAGATAGAAGAGGGATTTGGAGTCCTTCTTATTGTCTCTCAACAAGTCTCTTTCTGTTGTTTTCAAAGCAACCAACGCTGATGTGTCTGCTAGTTCTTGGAATCCTTGTTCCACTAGGTCCCATATATCTTGTGAAGAAAACAGGGCCCTCATTGTAATGGCCCAATAATCATAATTCTTCCCATTAAACTGTGGTAGTTGGGGATTTGTCAAGCTTGTGCCTGTTGCTTCCATTGTGACTGTGTCAAACAAGCAATCTTCTTGATTGTGTAAAACAGAAGCTTTCTCGCTCCTGGATAAATCCAGTTCTAAAACCAATATTATAGCTTCTTCAGAAAAGAGTGAGCTCATGCTTCTTTCACCGAGAGCCTAGACCTGCTCTGATACCATGCTGGAATTTATGAATACAATAAACAGAGGAAATGTGTTTCCCCCGACAACACAGAGACTGCAAATAAAAAAGCGGAAATTAACAGTCAATACACAGATAGCATAAAAACACAGGAGCAGAACAAAAATTCATTTTTTTTCATTTCATCACTCTCTCTCTCTCTCTAAAACATATGGAAATTGCATTGCTTATATCAAAATGGTTGAAGCCTATAAAAACCTAATTATAATCAATTTTGCTTTAATGTTGAACGGACGTTTAACAAACATTTGTCCTTGGGCTATCAAAAGACCCATTTCTTCATTTAATCGGCACACAAACCGTATTCCTGCTTATACACAAAAACACGCGAAAACGCATTCAAAACACAAACTGGATTCTCTCAAATTTTATGCAATTCGGCTCTGGTCCACATCACATCTGCGCAGATCAAATATTTTAACTTTGAACTCTCGACACTATCCTTTAAACTTTGCAGGTTGCGATGTGCGATAGTGACGTGGCACTTATCGCATCGCACCCAAAAAAACTTAGCCTGTGGGCGGTTCGCTGGTAAATTTAAATCTTCACGATTGTGATATGTGATAGTGATATCGCATCACAATGTAAATAACATAACTTGTGAAACTTTTTGGGTAAACACAAAAACTTGCGATGTACGAAATGCGCTATCCTCCTAAGCTTGACACGTGCCCCTCTTGCGATCGCATAAAAAAAAAATAAGATAAATTGAAGGCGACATAAAGGTAAAACTTAAAACTTGCGAAATGCGCTCTACAGGTGGCTTAAAATGGTGGGTCCTGCCAATATCGCATCGGCGGAGAAATAAGATAACAAGCGGGCTTAAGATTTAAATGATAAAAGTTGTGATGTGCGGTATGCGGGTGGTAAAGGTTGGTAAGTGTGGTGAACAAAATACAAAGGAAATGAACGCAAAACAAAGTATGGTCCATGTGGTAAGGGTAAGGTGAGTCCCGCCGATATCGCATCAACGAGGATTTAACTTAACAATAGAAAGACTTACTAAAAAAAAAAAAATTGCGAAATAAAACATAAAAGTTGCGAAATGTGCCGTGTGGGAAAAAAGGTAATTTGAATGCGATGGTTGAGAAATAAACGCAGATTATGGCTTTGTACTCTATTTATTGTGGTTGCATGAAAATGCCTCCGGCTCTTAGATCTGATGTTGTCCTTCTCTGCAATCAAAATTGATGAAGTGTGGGCAACACCATTGTTTATTCATGGCGGTGGTTGGAAGTAAAATTCCAACATTAATTTTAATTTTTGTTATTTGTCTTCACTTCGGCCTTGATCAACGAGTCAAGTATTTCGTGTCTGCAACAAGCTATTAACCATTTCAACCGATATGGTTATTGTAAAGTTTCATTTTTGTTTACTTCCACCTCCTAAAACAACAACCCTGATTTTTGTTGTCACGGTCGCAGGTATGGGTCTCAGACATTCCCTCCAATTGCTCCAGGCTTCCCTCCATGGCGTGAATTTCATGTTCAACGTCCTTGAGGTGCTCTTACTACAATATCTCCCATGGTTCCTTGCCGAGATGCTAAGGGTTTCCACCGTATTTCCTCAAGCTTCCAGGTGTGCCTTTCACTATCACCTCTAGCCATGGAAAAAGGTTTTTTCAGAAATTGTATTAACTATTTTTCGGCCCTGAGAACTGTTCTCATTTTAGATTTAAAAGAGTTTCAGCTAGGTCAAGTTCTAACAACTAGATTAGAAAAAAAAATTATGTTTTTTTTAATTGTTTTTTCTCTGGAACGAGGGTGTACACCCTTAAAGCGTTTTATCCCTTACTATCGAGTACTTGAATCAAACGCTCAGTTGAGCATAGGAGTTCTCTGTGTTTTGTTTTATTTTAAACTATGGCTCTTAACTTGAACGTTCTGAAACTGTTGTTAAAGTTATAAGCAATAATTCTCAAAACTCTTGTTAAATTTATAATTTTTACCATTCATTTGCACATAATTTTATGTTTATGTTTTACAAATGCCTTTGTTTTATTTTCTTAACTGTACACTTGTTAAACTAGAAATGCCTGATACCATTCACCCATTCAATGTTTGTATTTACTTTTACAGTTTTCCCTCTCCAGATTTCGCTCCTGCATCACAAGTGGAGGGACTGTTCTAGGGTCCTCGGGAACAACTTAGCCCACGAACTAACCCTCCAACCTACGTCGGTGTTTCCTACATGAGATCTACACTATGCATAGTTGAGTTTACAACATTCCACCCAACACTTATGCACACTCTGTTTGTTCAATATTTAACCAAAAAAAAAAGAAGTGAATATTCAATATTTAAAAAAAATATTTAACAAAAAACAAAAGTGAATATTCAATATTTAGAAAAATATATACAAATGTTCAACATATAATATATAAAAATAGTTGTAAAAGAAAGATTTTTTTCCTTCACAATTCATATTGCAAAATAAAAGCAGAGAAAGTCTCCCCCACCTTTTTAAGCCACCGAACAACAAAACCAACTCTCTTCAACTCGACCTAACCAACAATCTCTGAATTCCACCCCACCAATAATTTTCAATGACCCACAAATGCTACCTAGGAGAGTATTACAAAGGAATGTGCACAATAATGCTATTCCGGAATGCAGAGCTATCAATGTAATTTCCTGACACATCAATCATTTGAGTTCTACTTATCTTCCTTCGCCTGTAGTAATGAAATCCAGTCATCTTCCAACATAATAGAAGCAACACCTTCTTGTGAGAACCACTTAGGTTTTTCCATTTTGAAAAAGAAACAATAAATTTTATTAGTCCGAATTTTTCAAATATTTCAATTCATTTTTCAAAATTTTCAATTGTTTAAATGTTCAATTATTTTATTTAATGTTTAATTTAATATTTGATTTCATTAAATTTTAAACGTGAATTTAAATGTTTCAATTTTAATGTTTAACTTTTTATTTTTACATGTTTAAATATCCTAAATGTTTAATATTTAATGTTATATTTTTTATGTTCATATTTTAATGGTTAAATTTTAATGTTTTTTATATTTTTATGTTTAATTTTTAATTTCAAAATTTTCAATACTTCATTTTAAAATGTTAAATTTTCCATATATTTTAATTTTTTACATGATTTAATTTTTAAATGTTTAATTTTCAAATTTTCAAATGTTTTAATTCAATATTTTATTTTTTGAAATGTTAAATTTTCAAATTTTCACATATTTAAATTTTATTTTAATATTTTTACTTCAATTTTTATTTAAATTTAATTTTGTATTTGTAATATTTACATATTAATTTATTTATTTTTTCATATGTTTAATTTTAAAAATGTTGTAATTCAATCTTCAAATTTCTTAATTATTTATTTTTAAATATGTGAGTTCAAATGATTAATTTTTTTATTTTTCACATGTTTAATTTTCAAATGTTTAATTCTTAATATTTCATTTTTAATTAAATGTTTATTTTATTTTTGTAATGTTTTTAAATGTTTAATTTTCAAATTTTCAAATGTTTTAATTCAATATTTTATTTTTTGAAATGTTAAATTTTCAAATTTTCACATATTTAAATTTTATTTTAATATTTTTACTTCAATTTTTATTTAAATTTAATTTTGTATTTGTAATATTTACATATTAATTTATTTATTTTTTCATATGTTTAATTTTAAAAATGTTGTAATTCAATCTTCAAATTTCTTAATTATTTATTTTTAAATATGTGAGTTCAAATGATTAATTTTTTTATTTTTCACATGTTTAATTTTCAAATGTTTAATTCTTAATATTTCATTTTTAATTAAATGTTTATTTTATTTTTGTAATGTTTAATTTCATTAATGTTTCAATTATAATGTTTGAATTTTTATTTTTTAATGTTTTTTTTTTTTAAATGGCTTATTTTATATATATATATATATATATATATATATATATATATATATATATATATATATATATAATTTTTAATGTTGAATTTTCAAATTTTCAATGTTTTATTTTTAACATTAAATATTAATATTTCAATTATAATGTTTAAATTTTTATTTTTTAATGTTTTTAATTTTTTTAAATTATATATATATTTTAATGTTCAAATTTCATGTTTCAACTTTTCAATTTTTATTTTTAAATGTTTCTATATTTTTAGAATCTATGTTTCTGTGATCCATATAAAATTGTAAAATCTTTTTCGGTAATAATCACATATAATGGAACGTTGACGCTTCGAACCAACGAGTGTGGTTCATCATCAGGACTGGGTGAGAGATCAGATCAAATCAATAAGCTTAAATAGATGTAGAGATGTTTAAACTAGCCATTTTCTAAACGGCTAGTTTGACTTTTTAATAATTTAAAATGTTTTTAATTAGTAACTGCTAGTTCCCTCCTACTATTAAACCAATTAATAAATTTATTTGTTTAGTTAATAAATTAGTAAACTTATTAGTTATAATTATTTTTTATATCAATTTTATTAATTAATTAAAGTGAGAGGTTAAAAAAAAAAAAAAAAAAAATAAATAAAAATAAAAATAAAATATAAAAATAAATATAGAAAAATAAAATAATAATAGAATAAAATAAAAATAAAAAGAGAAAAATAAATAAAAAAGTAAAAAATAATAAATAAAATATCAAACTTTCCAAAAAAATAAAAATAAATAAATAAATAAAATATAAAAATATAAAAATAAAAATAAGATAAAATAAAAAATAAAACAAAACAAAATAAAATAAAATAAAAAATAAAAATAAAAATAAAAAATAAAATAATAAAATAATAAAAAAATAAAATAAAATAAAATAAATAAATAAAATAAAATAAAAATAAAAAGGTAAAATAAATAAATAAATATAAAAATAGAAATAAAATAATTAATTAATTATTTAAAAAAGAAGAAGAGAGAATTAAAGAAAATCAGGGACATAAGGCAGGTATCCAACACATGCTGATGTTCCAACAGAGATGATGGTTGGAACATCATCAGCTGTTAGATACCTGCCTTATGTCCCTAATTTTCTTTAATTTTGTCTCTTTTTTTTTTTTAAGAATTAATTATTTATTTATTTTATTTCTATTTTTATATTTATTTCTTTATTTTACTTTTTTATTTTTATTTCTTTATTTCTTTATTTTTTATTTATTTTATTTTATTTTATTTTATTTTTTATTTTTAAATTTTATTTTATTTTATTTTTTATTTTTCGAAAGTTTGAAAGTTTGATATTTTATTTATTATTTTTTACTCTTTTTATTTTTTTTCTCTTTTTATTTTTATTTTATTCTATTATTATTTTATTATTTTATTTTGCTATATTTATTTTTATATTTATATTTATATTTATATTTTATTTATTTTTTATTTTTTTATTTTATTTATATTTAGATTTATTTATTTATTTATCTATTTATTTATTTTTATTTTTTAATCTCTCACTTTAATTAATTAATAAAATTGATATAACAAATAATTATAACTAATAAGTTTACTAATTTATTAACTAAATGAATAAATTTATTAATTGATTTAATAGTAGGAGGGAACTAGATTTGATCTGATCTCTCACCTAGTCCTGATGATGAACCACACTGGTTTGTTTGAAAGGCGTCGACAACATTCCATTATATGTGATTATTACTGAAAGAGATTTTACAATGTTTCTACATGTTTTAATTTTTCACATGTTTAAATTTTCAAATGTTTAATTTTAAAATTTTTGAATATTTCTATTCAATGTTCCAATTTTTTAAATTTTAAATTTTTCACATGCTTAAATTTCTAAATGTTTTAATTTTTTATTTTTCTTTTTGAAATGTTTAATATCATGTTTAATTAAAGTTTGAATGTTTAATTTTTATGTTTTAATTAATTAGCAACCTCTTTGCAATGGTTTTGTATTTTCATGATTCTTGTGCACTACTTGCCCGGATCAATTTGGGTTATTTTTATTTGTAATATTGAAAAATAATGAAAATTTTAGTATTATTTTGATAAAATCTAATTAATTTTATGTTGGAAATCCAGTTAAAGTAATCAAAGTTTTAGAGTTTAAATAGACTAAGAGTTTTTGATACCACTAAATCTATTACTATCATAAAAATAAGATTCAAACACTAAGATTTTAAAAATATTTATAATAACTAGATTCTAACCAATTTTAACTTTTTTGACAAATTTCCCACTAAATAAACAACCCCTCTATATTACTGTTGATATGCTGCTGATTAATTACTTGGCCAAAAATAATATTTGATCGAAACATTCCAAGTCAAAAGGTGAATGAAACTGTTAAAGACTTTCAAGATTACAGAGGGGGTTAAACGACCCCTCTATATTACTGTTGATATGCTGCTGATTAATTACTTGGCCAAAAATAATATTTGATCGAAACATTCCAAGTCAAAAGGTGAATGAAACTGTTAAAGACTTTCAAGATTACAGAGGGGGTTAAACGATTGAACTAACAATTATTCATAAAATTTTGTGATATTCTTAAAACCCGCAATGAGCCTGTGTTCATCCATTATTAGTTTTGGATTTTATGAGTTGGGATAATATTTGTTCATAATTTGAATTTGAATTTTAGTTTATGTATATCAGGAATAGAAGGTTTCCAATTTGAGTTTGGAATAGTATTGTGAAATAAAATTATTTATGTTTGGTTAAGAGTTTGTTTTTTTTAAATTAATAAAGACAATAATAATTTAAGATTTAGAATACTATTAATGACTGAATCTATATTATTCAATAAAATTTAGTAATACAATGTGATTGAGTGAGTGAGCCTAATGGTTAAGAGCACTTATTTAAAGCATATATATTTCCATAAATTTAGCTTAGCCGTAATTTTAAAATTAGATAATAATTAATAATAATAATAATAAATCAATATATATTATTCAATGGAAATGAGTAATAACTATCTCACTAACATCACTTAGTTTAATAATGACCTTAAAATTAGATAATAATAATTATTATTAATAATAAATCAACCTATATTATTTAATGAAAATGAGTAATAATTATCTCATTAACATAACTGAATAATAATTATCTCATTAACATCACTAGCATTATTGAATAAAAATAAGTCATAATTTTCAACCTATTTTATTCCATAAAAATCAATAATAACTATCCACTAGCATTATTGAATAAAAATAATTATTAAATAAAAATCAGTCATAATCAACCTATATTATTAATAGAATTCAATAAAAGTTTTATAAAAATAATTATTAAATAAAAATAAGTCATCATTTTCAACCTATTTTATTCCATAAAAGTCAATAATAACAATCCACTAACATTATTGAATAAGAATAATTATTAAATAAAAATCAGTCATAATCAACCTATATTATTAATAGAATTCAGTAGTAAGGTTGATTATTAATAAATAGGAATCAGTATTGAATAGGAATTATGATAGGAATAGGAATTCGGTGGTCGACATTTCTGGTGACAACTTTCAAGTCAAATTTGACGGGCAGTTGTGTGAGATAACTTACCAAGAACGTAAGCAATCGCGTGTTAGGTACTCCGGAAATAAACTATTTTGAAGTTGCCCATGTGTTCCAAATTCAGATAATTCACAGCTATTTGTTGGCAGGTGCCCAGTTTATCAAAATAACTCCTACTACTTGTTTCTGAGTTAGGACGTTTCTCTGCAACTTGACACGCGACATCATTACTCTGTTTATACTCCTCGGGCGCGGGCGCGGATGGTAGTTGTGAGGACAAAGAGAATTGCCTGATTTGATTAATATCTCTGGCCGCAATGGAAGCAGAGCTGGGATTCCACCACTGGCGCTTCTTCTCTGCTCAGCTAACATGCAGTTTGATGTTTCTGTTCGCCTGCAGCCATGTTTCGGGAATTTACATTTCCAACAATCAGTGCAACATTAAAAAAGATGTGCTGAACCTCGGTTCTTCACTCACTCCTCAACAGAACACAACTTGCTTGGTTTCTCCGAATGAAACTTTTTCTGCTGGATTTTACAGAGTGGGTGACAATGCTTATGTTTTCGCCATTTGGTATACACAAACACTCGACCGAACAGTTGTCTGGGTGGCAAACAGAGATCCACCCGTCAACGGAAGAGATTCTCGTCTTCTTCTGAGAAAAAAAGACGGGAACCTCCTTCTGTCGGATGCAGATGGATCAGTTGTGTGGAGCACCAACACCGGCAGTAACTTCAATATTGTAAAGGAGGTTGCCCTTTTAGAAACGGGAAATCTGGTGTTACGCAGCTCTTCGGGAGATCATGTGTGGGAAAGCTTCCAGTATCCAACCGATACTCTTCTTCCACTCCAGCCCCTCAGGATTAATATGCAGCTAATATCCAGATTGGGTAGGGGCACGTTTAAACCAGGCTACTATCGTCTCTACTTTGATAGCTACAACATTCTTCGACTCATTTACGACGACGGATCAGGATTGCAGGACAAATACGGGCCTTATGGCAGCCAAAACACATTATATGTCCAAGCTATGTTGAATGGGTCCGGTGATTTCAAGTCAAACGACGGGTTTAACATTGAGGCATCAGATTATGGAGCAGGCCCCAAGAGAAGATTAACTCTGGACATTGATGGAAACCTGAGGCTATACAGTTTGGTGGAAGAGACAGATACATGGAACACTGTTTGGATGGCGGTCTCTGATCAATGCAGAGTTTCTGGCTTCTGCGGAATCTATGGTCTGTGCATATACACTCCAAAGCCCAGTTGTACATGCCCCCCTGGTTTTCACACGAAAGATTCCACCAATTGGTTCCAAGGTTGCAAGCGCAATCAGCAACTCACTGGGCATACAAAGTTTCTTCATTTTCCACATACAAATTATCCTGACTTCGATCTATCTCGCCTTGTTGGGCTTACGCTGGAAGACTGTAAATTTGTCTGCATGAATGACAGCCGTTGTGAAGGCTTTGTCTACCAAATGGATGGCACCGGATTGTGTTATCCCAAGTATTTACTGCTCAATGGATTCCGATCTCCCGGTGAGCAGAGCCACATGTATATCAAAGTTTCCAGCGATGATTCTACTGTTAATTCTAATATTACCAGTGTGTCTCAGCCTTTGCCATTAAACTGTTCGGCTTCGAACGACCAAAACGAAAGGCATAAGACAAGAAGCATTAATGTCAATTCTCCGCTAAAATATTTTGCTATTGCATTTGGTGTGGCAGAGCTGTTTTGCGCTATACTTGGATGGTGGTATATGTCCAGAACATATAGAAATCTTGGCTATGAACATCTAGGCTACTCAGATATCCCCGGGGGATTCAAGAAGTTTAGCTTCGCAGAATTGAAGAAAGCAACAGATAACTTCAAGATAAGACTGGGACAAGGAGGCTTTGGGACGGTGTACAGAGGCGTGCTGACCGACGGTGAGGCGGTAGCGGTGAAGCGACTGGAGGGAGTATCCCAGGGTCATGATCAGTTCTGGGCGGAAGTGAGTGTGATTGGTAGAGTCCATCACATGAACTTAGTTCGTATGTTTGGCTTCTGTGCCGAAGGAAATCACAGGCTACTCGTTTACGAGTACGTTGAAAATGGGTCTCTAGATAAGTATCTGGCCGGCGCAGAAAGGCAAGAAGCTGGAAACGACAGAGTTTTGGGTTGGAAAGAAAGATTTGGGATTGCAGTGGGCACAGCCAAGGGGTTAACCTACCTTCACGAAGAATGTTTGGAATGGATTCTGCACTGTGACATCAAGCCCCAGAACATACTTCTGGACATCAATTTTTGTCCCAAGGTTTCGGATTTTGGGTTGGCGAAGCTGGTAGATAGGGATCACTCATTCTCCTTCTCCACAATTAGAGGCACGCGGGGTTACTTGGCACCGGAGTGGGCAATGAATCTCCCAATCACGGCCAAGGTGGATGTTTATAGCTTTGGGATTGTTTTGTTAGAGATGGTGACCGGGAGAAGCTCGTTATCCAGTTCAACAGGACATCTACATCTGGTTCAGTGGGTTTCTGCCAAGATGAAGGAAGGGAGAGAGATTGAGGAAGTGGTAGATCCGAGGTTGCATGGAGATTTTAACTCGGCAGAGGTGAAGAGAATCTTGAAAACAGCACTGCTCTGCGTCGAGCAAGAAAAGGATGTGAGGCCATCCATGAGTCAGGCCGTCGAAATGCTTTCTCCACCTGATTCTATTTCCCCGAACGATTCAGCCGAAGCATTTCCAACTCTATCTTCCTCTTCATTAGCAGTTGAGAGTCAGCAACCTGCGGCAGAATCATGACGGGTATAATTTAACCTTTGTAAGAGTTTGTATGTTGGGAACAAGTACGATATGCGGTTAGGGTATAATATTGGTAAGCGTTGGTATATTATGTACAAGTAAGATAAAGATATCAGGTTAGGGTTAAGTATTCCTAAGAGTTTGTAGGTGAGGGATATGTAAGATTTTTTCACACATGTCATGACAAGATAGATATGTTGTTAGAATTAATTTTATCTATAATAATAAGTAGGATATTATTGTTCTTGTTCACACATGTGATGACAAGATAAATTTGTTGTTGAATTAATTTTATCAATAATAATAAGTTTAATGATTGGGTGTGTGCAATAAGTAAAGTAGGTGTGAGAGGTTCAAATTTATGTATGTTTTTTATATTTAGCAGTCAAATAGTTGCTTGGAGGTGGGTTGTGACATTAAAATTAGATAATAATCAATATAGATCCATCTTAAATAAGGATCTAACATGAGCTAAAAAGACAAAGAGAAATCAAATTTCTTCATATACAAACTCTCTCATCTTCTTATACTAAGTTATAAAATAAACCTCTTTGCTGAAAAGTAATAATATTAAATATATGATTAACATGTAATGAAAAATATTATAAGCATGTTGTTAAATATAAGCTGACAGACTGCAATATTGAATATGTAGCAATAAAATAAACGCTTTCATTCATGCAGTGTAAGTTGGTGATGAACAGGCTTTCATTCATGCTGTGTAAGTTGGTGATGAACAAGGAGTTCCTATGAACGCTTATTAGTTTACAACATACATGGTTTAGCTTCCGATGGCAGGAGAGTCGCACAAGTCGTGGAAACAAGTTAACGATATGCTGACACAAAATATGGAATTTTCCTAACAAAATCCTTTGAGCGACTCCGTGGTAATCCTGTATAATGCAGAACTAAAGGACAATGAAATTTCTTTAGACTGGGATCTTTAATTTTGATAAGAAATTCATCAGCTTTGCAATTTTCCATTTTCTTATTTTTAAATGATAACTGATATTTAAATATTATTTTAAATTTATGAATGAATAGTAATTAATATATGTAGAATATGTAAGTCTTTTTGAAATAAATTATGTAATTAAGATTATTGAATTGTGTATTTTGTAAAAGGATGTGAATTTATTTGTTATGAATGTTTTTTCTCACATAATCATGTCAAATTATTGTTAAAATTGGAGTAGATATCATTTTCAACAAAAATTGTGTTGTGAGCTCTATCTTAATTAAATTTTTTGTTTAGATAACCATGTCAAAGTTTTGTTAAAATTGGAGAGTAGACATCATTTCCAACAAAAAAATGTGCTGAGTGCTCTGCCTTAATCAAATAGTGTTGCACATATAAATACACAATTGTTGTCTCAAGATGAACAAAGTATTATGGACAAGATGAACAAAGTTTTTTTTATGAAGGGGGAGTTTATGGTCATCAAAAAGGCCATGGTGAGATGTAAAAATATATTTTGAATGTGGGTATACTTATAAATAATGCTTACATTAGTGAATAGGTAGGATTGGTTTGTTGAGATATTTTCTCAAGGGATTGTGTTGTTGAGATATTTTCTCAAAAATAATCTCTTAGTTTAGAAATTTTTGGATCTCATGAGCACTATTTATGTTGTATTTTGTTCTTGATTGGTAATTTACAAATATTTTTTGTGTGTAATTAATGTAAACTATGTGTTCTCCTCAAATTTCTTATTTGGTATTAGAGCTAATTCTGGATTGACTCTCTCAGAGAGGGCCAGAAAGATGTGAGAGGTTGTGATAGTTGATTCCCTCTAAATATGTAAATATGTAGGTGTGTGAGATTATCTTTATTGTTCATGAGTTTTATATTTTTATGTATGTTTGATTACACATATTTGTGAGTTGTACAAACCATTACCAATGTTAAAGAAGTAGCAGCAGTGTATGATTTTGCAGCGTACCAGAAAGAGGAGTGATCAGCAACAGGGATCTGCACCAGGGAGATGTCGTTGATTGTTGACTTCTCAATTTGGGGGAATCCATCTGTTGGAAATCTCGTGGGTCGAGCCCGGTGTATTATATGTGTGAACTAGTGTGGAGAAGTTGCGTAACTCTTGCCCAATTGAAAATTGTGAATTTGGAAATTCTTCCTGAGGCGACGCAGTCCAATGTAAAGACACTCAGATGGAGGTGAGTTTGCATAAGAGTGTGATGTGTGCACGCATGTACCATGAATGGGACACCATTGATGTTGGAGAGTCACGAATTGGTGTGGTGGGTGTGGAAGGTTACGAGCAACATAATTCCAGAGAAGAATGTGGGGTTTAACTTACAATATACACGAGCCATGAAATATTGTAACAACACACAAATATTCTCAATGAGGATCAGTAGAAACATATGGCTTGCATGAATAAATGAGTAGATTAGGAATTAGGCACTAATAAATTGTTGGTGAACGTAACAGTTGCACAGAGAATCGGTTTCCTGCCTGCATTACTCTCCAAAGATGTCATAGTGGAGGATGTGATTAAAACCACCCTTGCTCTCTATGCCAAGGAATGACATAAGTCATTTTTCAGCAATCTTGCTTCGTTGGAATTTTTCTTGGTAGGTTGGTTAGATATCAATATTATTAAGGGAAAGATCATCTTCTTTTCTTCTCATTTATTATGTTAACAAGTATGTCAAGGCTTTAATGCCTCTTTGAAGTTGTGTCATCAAAATTAGAAAAGCTTGACACGATTAGACTATTCATTACATGTTCCTTACACATCGAGTCTAGTGCAAAAATGGCGATAAGATAATTATTTTGGTGTTACTACTTTTAGTTTTGACTATGTTCCTTTGCATGCTATGAGTGAGGTCTCTTTCATAGTGTAGAATTTATGAGCTAGGATTGATAGGTGAATGGAAACTTATTGAGTTGATATAACAAGAGGTGATTTTCCATGTCTTTGAAATCTTGGATTTATTAAAGCATATTGGGATTCACAACCTCAACATTAAGTTATTTTATTAGAATTTGTGACTCTAAAAAATGACAGGGAAGTATGGACATTCAAGAATACAATCAATGGAATTAGGGTCTAGGATAACATATAACAGGAATGATGAACCTCTTATATTTTTCTAAAGCGTCTATGAGTCAATTATTTGTATATATATTTTTTTTGTTTTGAAAAACGGTGCAAAACCAATTATTGAATAGTGTTGCACATAATTCTAATTAGTGGTTCTTAGCATTGGAAAACCCTTAAACACATCACTAGTTTGATTATGTTTATAATTTTATGGTTTTTTGTTCTTGGTGCTCGGAAAAAATGACTACAGGTTATAATATGAGATCCTTGTGTGATAGACGGTCAAGTTGTTTGATCAGGTTTTGAATACATTCAGTGTCCAGGCCTACATCCTAATAATCGACGAATAATTGAAAGAGAAATATACAACATATGATGCTTGGTCCATAGGATGATTCATTTCTTGACAACCCTTATTGTGGAAGCCCCGATGAGTCGAGATGTCAATATTGTTGATCTTGCAAGTTCATCAATAATGGTCAAAGGAAGTTACATTTTAAATGGAGGTCAAGTGACAACTTGAATATGTGGTGGTGAATAAAGATCGGTGTTTGCAAGATTTCAGAGTGGATATGACTGTTGATGAAGACAAGTCAAACAAATATTAGTTATTGACACCACTCGATGTAGGTCATCACCAACTCAATCCACTAGGAAACCCCTTCAAATAAAATAGACTGGCCAATGAACATCGACCAATTTCCTTCATAAAATCTAATCAAGCACACAATCAACAAAGATCTTCAATGACAGTGCAAACCATTAATGGATTGTCCCTAATATAATCAATGAATAGCTTGGAAAATAAATATCCCCCTAGACTAATTAATGACCCCAAGAGACTCCTTCATGATAAAATTCAAAATTGAAATATGTTACATAATCCACCAATCAAAATTAATGCACTTATGTAGTAGTAAAGATCCTCGGAAATCCTCCTATGGACCAATCCCAAGCCAAAGAGGAGTAGGAAGATCCATAGGAGGAAAGGTTTAGAAGAAATACCTTGTAAAAAAACCAATCAGTGTGTCTCAGATAGACCATAGAGAAGAACAACAGGTAGCATCTAAGATCCTCGAAAATCCATTGATTGACCGTTCCCAAACCAAGGAAGGAGCAGGATTATTCACAGGAGAAAATGTTTAGAATAAAGACAATGTAAACAACCAGCTAGTGCGTCTGAGATAGACCACAGAGTATACCAACAACTAGAGTGGAAAATAAATTGTTATTAGTGTACCTTGAAACAAAATAACCAGTAGATATCCCTGATATCATTCAAAATCAGGATAAATACTGAATCTAGCACAGATAATTATGCTTAGATGCATTGCACCAAACAACACTAGTGATTGAACTAGTAAATGCTACATTTAATATATCTACCTCCACACCTACAATCAAAATTACTGCCCTTGTGAATTTTGTGACTGAAGCTTCCACAATCTTATGTTTTATCCTCGGCTTCTACTTCTCAAAAACGTTGTCATAGAGATTTTGAAGTAGGCATATTTTCTACCAACAGATATTCTGTAATTTGTCTCGACCATCCTTTAAGTGAATCTAATCCATGTTTTCGATGACCTTCAGAAGTTTCAGCACAACAATGTATTGATAGCAGCAACCAATAGGTAGAAATAGCATTCAAAATAAATGAAACAGTCAAAAAACACAAATTAAAGCACTATTGATGGAGACCCCGAAAAGTACTCAAACTATGTCACTGCCTATCCATGTTCAGCGAAAGTGCCTCCCTCGCTCATCTCACCAGCCACCTCTATTGTCGGCCTCCATTGCCATAAATCCCATCAGTTTTTTTAGGCCTCCATCACTTTACTTCTTGAATAACCCATCAACAACATAAAGACAAACCCCTAATCCTTACTTTTGCCTTTTTTACTAGCGCCTCGTATCAAAAATTTTACAACAAAATATTTATTTTGCCTTGAAATCCCCCTTCATGTAGTAGTGTCAAATGCAACGACATACAAGTTGTCTCTAATCGTATAAATAGAGATTGAAGGGACATAAGAGTGAGTGATGTCCAAGAAATCTTGCCAGGAAAAGTTGTTGCATTCTTTAGAGACAACTACCCCATTAAAACGAAGAGCCCAACAAATTGTTGTCTTTATATAAGATAACGTGAATGATAAGTGGAATAGTGACCTCGATATAGATGCGAGACAGTAGTAGCCTGCCTGCATGCTGACAGACTTAGGGTGCACTATCTAAGTCAATTTTGCAAGTCATGTTAGATAATATTGTCTTCAATTGCTATGGTTGTCTTAATTGTTAATTGTCTTAAATGAATTTCATCTTAATTCCCATTGTCTTAAGAGACCATTGTCTTCATATAAAGTTTCATCTTAAAACATTTTTGTCTTAAATATAAAGTTGTCTTAAAATTTTTTTGGCTCAAACGATTTTTGTCTTAAATATAAAGTTTTGTCTTAAAATATTTTTGTCTCAAACTGTTTTTGTCTTAAATATAAAATTTTATCTTAAAATATTTTTGTTTTTGTCTTAAATATAAAGTTTTGTCTTAAAACATTTGTTGTCTTAAACTCTTTTTGTCTTAAATTTTATATTTAAGACAATTCAATTGGAGCTCAATGGCCGTGGTCCCAAAAAAAATAAAAAATGTGAACGCGCGTTGATACTTAAAAAACAATGTTCACTGGTTTTTTAATTTTGATAAGGAATTGATCACCTTTAATTTTTTTTCATGGCTTCAAAATAAAATAATTAATTTATATAAAATTTAGCATTAGTTAAATCATTAATTTCAATGCTGTAAGGAGAGATTAATTTTAAATTCCAAAAGTGTATGCACAACCTTTGGAGCTTCAGGGAGGACGTTTGAGTCACACAGTAGGAAGGAAAGATGGATAATAAAATTCTTTGTATTTTCATGATTCTTGTGTACTAGCTCGGTTGCAGAAGCTTTTGCTGATCAGTTTTGTTTATTTCAAAAAATAATAGAAATTTCAGTATTATTTTGGTAAAATATAGTTAATATTTTTGGAAATCTAATTACAATTATCAAAATTGATTTTGGATGTTCTAAAAGCTTTTGATAAAATTAAATCAATTACCACCATAAAATAAGATTCAAACACTTCTACCCTTTTTTTTATAAATAATTATTTTCTAACAAATTTAATTCTCCTCACAAATTTACTACTAAATAAACAACCCCAATTTACCACTGGATAAACAACCCCTGTATCACTGTCGATATGCTGCTGATTAATTACCTGGCTGAAAATTCTCTGCCTTTAGGAAATTATCACCGAAGATAAAAAAGTATTTGATCGAAACATTCCAAGTCAAAAGGTAAATGAAACTTTTAAAGACTTTCAAGGTTACAGAGGGGATTAAACGACTGAACTCACAATTATTAATAAAATTTTGAGATATTCTTAAAATATGTGATGATCTTAATGTGTTTATTAATTATTAATTTTAGATTTTATGAGTTGTGATAATATTAGCTGGTTAAACGTCAATCAAATAATAATAATAATGTGATTAATGTGAAAGACATCTATCTACTTTATGGATCACAAAAGTTTTAGACGTGGCATAGTTCTATTTAAATAAAAGTGATGAGACAACCTATATTAGTATTCAGTAGAAATCGGTAATAACTATCTCACTAATATTATTGAATAAAAATCACTCAATAAAAATAATTATTAAGTAAAAATAAATCATCACTATCAACCTATGTTATTCCATAGAAGTTAACAATAAATATCCCACGAGCATTATTGAATAAAAATAACTATTAAATAAGAATTAGTCATAGTCAACTTATATTGAATAATATTATTCAATAGAAGTTACTAATAACTATCACAGTGCCATTATTAACATTATTGAATAAGAATAATTATTAAATAGGAATGTGTCCTAACTCTCCCCGACTCAATAAATTATTATTGAATTAGGCATAAGGGTCTCACTACTAGTTTAATAACTGAATTATAATAATTATAATGACGCTACTAATTTAATAATTGAATTGAATTATAATAAATTGTACTTAATACAAATAATTATTGAATAGGAATCAATCTTAAATAAAGCAGTTATTTTTAATGCCACTTTGAAAACAAAAAATCACATTAAAAACAGGCTAAATAAATTGATCTACCACCAATAGGATATTTCTTTCAATCTGTTATTTCTCTCCTATCAGCTCTACATCCTATAAGAATAACAACCTGGATAAGAGTTGTCCTTTCAATTCTTTAGAAAAAGACATCCTCCACCTAAGAAATGAAGGTAACATCCTTTTTCTGGGAGACTTTAATGCTAGAACTGCTACTAACCAAGTCATTATATTAAGTAACAACTCTAACCCTGACCCCTTGTGGCTTGATGACAATAGTAACTTAGCTAATAAATTCAAGAGAAAATCTGAAAGCATTATCGAGAACTTATTCGGTGCCGAGCTCTCAAAACTTTTCAGTTCCCAGGACCTAATTATTTGCAACTGTATTACCAAGTGGCCCCTCTCCAGTCAGATGACATGTTTCCATGCGTTGAGTAGCAGTGTCATGGACTATGTGATTTCTAACATCCTCATCCTCAACCGTATTACAAACTTTGAGCTTCTTAATGGATTCGAGTCTGGTTCTGACCACAGACCTCTGTCTCTATCCCTCAATCTTACTATGCATACCACCCACATGCAAGAGACAAATGAAAGAAAAAGACACATTCGCTTCGATAGAAGTAAAACCAATCTCTTCTTAAGGGACTTAGAGAGGGATTTAGGCTCCATGAACTATAATAATAACAATGATCAAATTTATTACCATTTCACTACTATCATTTCCAATACCATTAACAACTTTTCTAATGAGATTTTGTTTAAGCAGTCTAATAGAACTTCCAATCCATTGTATGAAAAAGATTGTAAAATTGCCAGGAAAGAGATTAGAGACGCTCCTAATGAAATCATTAAGCTGCAGAATATCAAAATATACAAAAATCTCATCAAGAGTAAGAAAATATCATATATTAATAAAAGACAGGAGTATCTTCTCCACCTTTCTAAAGTTGCACCCAAAAAATTTGGCTAAATGTTCTTGTCCATAAGGCTAAAGATAACCATTCTATCCCCTTAGAAAATTGGGACAACTATCTTAAGAAGTTATATGACTCTCCAGACACTATGGGTACCACCTTAATTACTCCAACTAAGGAGGATGTATTCTCTATAGACGACATTGAGTCTGGTATTAATAAGCTCGATAATGGGAAAGCTAAATATATTGAAGGATACCAAGCCGGGATCCTTAAAATGGGAAGATTTATACATATTCCTTATCTCCACAAGCTTCTCAATTTGATTGTTACGCATGGTTTCCCTCGGCTTTGGATGCAAAGCCTTATTGTGCCTATCTTTAAAAATGGGGACAAGAGTGTTCCATCTAACTACAGGACCATTATGATTAGCCATATCATGGCCAAGCTTTATGGACTCATTTTGGAAAAGAAGCTTAGCCTTTGGCTTGAAAGCTAGGGGAAAAGAGCTAAAGGGCAAGTTGGTTTTAGGAGATAGCACTCGACTATTGACCATCTTGTTACTCTTAGAATCATTGTGGAATAATGTTGCAATAGTAAAGTCGATCTCTTTTGTTTCTTTGTGGACTTTAGAAAATATTTCAATATTGTTCCTCGAGATCAAATTTGGGAGAGGCTTAAAGTGATCATGGTCCCTCCTGAGCTGAGGATTGCTATGATCCATTTCTATGACACCATCACTCCCAAGCTCAAGACCAATGAGGGGTATTCTAAAGACATTAAATGCAATATTGGAGTTAAGCAAGGGTGTCCCCTATCCCCTACCCTTTTTGGCATATACATCGATAAGCTAGAAGAGTGTCTGGAATCTATGGGGTGTAAGGGCACTGAGCTTGTTGGTGTTCTCGTTACTCTTCTCCTCTATGTCGATGATACCGTTCTTCTTGCAAAAAGCCATGATGACCTTGACAAGAAGCTTCAAATTCTTCATGAATACTACTTCAGGATGGGTATGACAGTTAGTATTGACAAGAATAAAGTCATATCATTAAATCTGAAAGGATCACCCATGGTAGTTTCATGTATAATAACCAGTATTTAGAGCATATTTCTTCTTATAAATATTTGGGCATTGACTTCACTCATCAACTCAACTGGAATTATGGCATCGAGAAAAGGATTATTAGGGGTTGGAAAACTTATTATGAGCTTGAGAACAATTATAAGTCAGTCGATCTTTACATTTGGAGTAAAAAAAGGTTCCTCTTTGAGACCCTCGTCACCCCTATTGTCTTATACGGATGTGAAGTTTGGGGTTGCAGTATATCCAGAGAGTCATGGAGAAACATTGAGATGATTAAAAAAAGAAATCATAACCTACAACCTTAAGATCAAAGGTAATACTCCCTATCCTATCCTCTTGATCGAATCTGGTTTGTCCCCCGTTGAAAGTACGATTATGTTTAGATATCTAATGTATAAGAAGAAGCTTTACAACATGGATTCAAAAAGACTCCCAAAAATTTCTTCTGGCTATAGTCAAAGCCCCCACCTTCGCTTCAAGCACAGGTGGCATAAGGATGCAGAATCTTGGCTCAACCATTGAGCAATTAAGGAAGAGCTCAGTATGGGAAGCAAAGATAATGTCAAAAATACTATTACCTCCAAGTTTAAGGACAAGCTGTGGGAGGATTAGGAGCTAGAGGGTAAAAGGAAGCTAAGATATTATAAAGAGGTGATCAATCCCACCCGCGATAATCAGAATTATCTCTCTGTGTTGTCTAGTACTAAGAAAAAAATGAACATTGCTAGGATAAGAACTAATTCCCATGAGCTTCAAAGTGAGACCGAGCGGTAGTCTATTCCCAAAACCCCTTGGAACGATAAAATATGTCAAATTTGTGATTCTAAGCAAATAGAAAATGAAAAACACTTCCTTTTAGACTGCCCAACACTTACCCACATTCGCTCTCAATTCCCTAACATCTGCCACACTTCCAATCTTCTTGACCTATTAAGTCAGCCCACCTATAGTGATCTTGGGGCACTTATTACCCTTCTATTTTATCACAAAAACTAGATTTTGAAAAATCAAACTTAGATTCTTCTCTCTTAAGATCCCATAAACCACATTGGTTTTCACAGATAGTAACCACCATCATCATCAATAATATTGTTGATATTAATAATATTTTATTTAATAATTTAATTTTAAATTTAATATTTTTCATGTATATGATGTTAAAAACTAATATCTATAAGTTCTAATTTTAAAGTTCAAAGTTTAAACTAATATTTATAAGTTCTAATTTTAAAGTTCAAAGTTTAAACTTTAAACTTCCCTCTCCAGAAAGTTAATGTTGGTAGTGCCAACATAGCCCAACTGGCCCGGGGTCAAAAATTTTGGCATAAAAAATTTAACCATAAATATTTTCAACAAAACTCCCCACCGCCCCAGCCATCGATATCGAAATCAGACGAAATATATTCTCTTGGAGCTCAATGGCCCCGATGCTTAAATTTGATATATATATATATATATATATATATATATATATATATATATATATATATATATATATATATATATATATATATATATATATATAATAAAATAAAATCAACGTGTCAATACATCCATATGGGAGGTCATGAGAGGTCGATATAGAGAAATCTATCCACAAACACTTAAAGTCAACATCCATACATCCATAAAATATGTGGAGCAGAATTGAAAGTCGTGGAAACAAGTATCTCCACACAAAACATGAATTAAATAAATAATTTATATATATATAATTTGGTATTAATTAAATTATTAATTCCAATGCGTTAAGGAAATATTAATTTTAAATTCCAAAAGTGTAGGCAAAAGTAAAACCTGGTAGGAATTGAAATAAGAGTCTAGACTGTAAGTGAACAAATAAACTGGACTAACACTGCCATCACAGGATTAGACAAAAATGTTGCTAAAGCTTTTGTTTTAAAGAACCAAATGGATCAATAAATTGCAAGTTTCTTTGAATGATGTAAATAAGGCATTGAATTCTGTACAGTACAGTTGTTCAGTAGTTAAAGATTTTTCTTTGAAGTCTTTACAGAAGGTTGATGAAGTATAAAGTTGTATTATAGATCAGTCTATTTCTACTCGGCAATTTGTGACAGACTTGTCTGATAAAATCCATAAGGAGAAAGAAAAGAAGCCAGAAAAGCCAATCTCTTCAGGATTTCTCCACAAAGGGAAAGCTGTACAAATCCAGAAAAGTGTTGATAGATTTCCCAACCTTTTTCCCAAAGAATCTGTTCCAGAGTCTCCAAAGTTTAAAATAGCCATTGCCTCTCTGTTCCATGAGTCAGAATCTGAAGATCATGTCTTACCTGTATATGAGCCCCTTGAAGCCCAATATACCAGGTACTCTCCTCCTGACTTAAATGGCCTTGGAAAAATTCTTGCAAGAGAAACCTTCTATCCCCAGAGCCATAAAGAATGGAATATAGATAACTTATCCTCTGCCCAGATCAAACAAGTCATTGATCAGATGATCACAGAGTATAAGTTGATGTGCATAGATGGTAAATCTGAAGTAGAGGCATGTAAATCCCTCATTCCATGTTTTATAGGGACTCTAGCCAGATGGTGGGAACTAGAGTCTTCTCCCGCTCTCATAGCATCCATGGAAGCTGAGGTGTTGAAAGATGAAAATGGAGATGTAAGATTTCATGAAGATGGCAAAGCCATGAATAATATGATTGGTGCCCTCACAACACTAATTCAACAGGCATTCTGTGGAGATGACTCAAACATTTTAGATCAAAATGAAATGATCCTCATGAATCTGAAGTGTCGCAATATCAACCAGTATGAAGATTTCCATAGAGATTGGATGCAAAGAATCTTCATGGTTAAGGACCCCAAGAACATTCTCTGGAAGCAAGTCTACCTTGCAGCATTTCCTTCCAAGATGGTAGACATTCTCAAATTACAGGATGCTTTCCAGTTGCCACTGGAAACATATTTATGGGGTCAGATGTACAGTATAATAACTAGAGTATTGATTACTATTTGTACCAGTTCTAAAATGAATAAATCTATTGATAAATTGAATAGATTGCCTGGTACTAATTCTTTTTGCAGCAGGTATGGGATCACAATTGATGACCCATTAGTAAAAAGGTGCAAAATAAAGAAAAAGGCTAAAAAGACTTCCAGAAGTTATCAACCTTATACTTACCACAGACACAGCAAAAGACTGTCTGCTGTTGCAAGGCCTCGCAAGCCTTACCGAAAACCTGCTCACAAGGGACGCTCCTCTAAATATGTCCCGAAGACTCATTATTATGAGCCACATGATATTCATCCTAAAGATGTCAAGCTGAAAAGGATGCAACAGATAACTTGTTGGATATGTGGAAAGACAGGACACACAGCAAATTTATGTCCTGATGCTAAAGAATCAAGAAAAGGTTTGGGACAAAAATCCCAACAGAAATATAAAGGCAAACAACAAGTTAAAACTAAAGATAAATGTGGCAAATGTGGCTCTAGTTTTCACAAAATAGAAGACTGCCCCCGCTTGATGATCCAACAAGCCCAAGACGATTCTTCTTCTGTTTCTAATTCTGACTATTCTTCTTCTGAATCTGATATTGAAGAAGTTCATGCTTATTGTGAATGTCCTGATTCAGATAATTGTCAATGTGAACAATGTTCTTCATCAGATTCCGGTTTTTCCTCTGATGAACAACTTGTAGGAGAATTTACAGAAAAAGTTAAAGTTCTCATGGCTCAAACCACAGAAGATGATATGAAAATTTTTTCTCAGATCCGAGCCATGAATGATGGTGATTTGAAGACCAGGCTGCTTGATTCTTTTATGCAGTCCTCGGGTGCTTCCTCCTCTATAAAACCCTCTAAGAAGTCTTTGTTCTTGGATACTTCTTATGAGAAAAACACCAAAAGTTATATCCGTCAATATCAACAAAGCAAAGTTCGTGCACTCACTTTGGGGGAGGTGAGTAGGGAGATACACTTACTGAAAGGTGAAATTTCTGCCCTCAAATTCAAAGTATCTGAATTAGAAAAAGGCAAACAGGAATAAGTTCATCCTGTTTCAGGCAGAAATACTAATTATATTATTCATGGAACTCCTTCATATTCTGCTCCTGAACAACCAAAGGTTGAAATTGCTGAAGGAAAAGCTGATCCTGTTTTTGGATTCAGAGAAATGCAGGTTCTCACTGTCCAATACCAGCACTATCATGTCAAGGTAAATGTTTTGGTGCATGGTAAGACCTATAATGTAACTGCATTAATTGATTCAGGCGCAGATGTAAATATCCTTGATAAGAAGGTTGTCCCCTCAAAGTTTTAGGCTAAAGAAAAAAGAAAAATTGTGGGATTAGGGGACAAAACACTTGAATATGAGATTCCTAAAGCCATGGTTTGTTTTGATTCCCATTGTTTAAAAGCACAATTTGCTGTGGCTGATATTCCTGTTGACTGCATCTTAGGAAATGTTTTCCTTGCAGCTGTAGAGCCTCATGGTTCATGGAGAACCAAAAATAATAAGGCAAGATATTTCAACACAATGCCTACTTTTGATGGAAAAGGAAAAAGAATTGAGCTGCCTTATGTTTCCAAGCAGAGAATATCCACCATGGTACAAGCCATGCAGGAACTCAAAAAAGCAAAAGACAGTCTTGCAGAACTGAAAGACCACAAGAACCTGATTAGAATTGAAGATCAGTTAAGTTCTGCAGTAGTTCAGAAACAAATTGCTGAACTACAAAAGCAGTTTGAAGAACAATGTTGTGCAGAGGAGCCAAATGCATTTTGGCACCGCAAACAGCATAGTATTGAGTTTCCCTACAGAGAAGGATATACGGGCAGACCATGCAAATCCAGAGCAATTCCCATGAACAAAGAATACTGAGAGCTCTGTGAGAAAGAAATAAATCAGCTGTTGCAGAGAAAGCTGATCAGAGAGTCAAGCAGTCCCTGGAACTGCTATGGCTTTTATGTGAATAAGAGGAGTGAACAGATAAGAGGTATCCCCAGGTTAGTCATTAACTATAAACCTCTTAATTCTGTTCTTGCAGATGATACTTATCCTATCCCACATAAGGGAGATCTGTTGGGAAGGATAGCAGGAGCCAATATATTTTCTAAGTTTGACCTTAAGTTTGGCTTCTAGCAAGTGGCTATAGCAGAAAAAGACAAGTGGAAAACTGCATTCAACATTCCTAGAGGCCACTATGAATGGAATCTGATGCCATTTAGACTAAAGCATGCACCTTCTAAGTTCCAGAAGGTAATGGATTCTATTTTTAAACCTTATGCAGAATGGCTCCTTGCATACATTGATGATCTCCTAATATTCTCAAAAAATCTTCAAGATCACTTCAGGCATCTAAAGATTTTTATGAGATTAGTAAAGAAAAATGGCTTAGTCTTAAGTAAGAAAAAGATGGAATTGTGTAAGACTAAGATCAAATTATTGGGGCACACTATAGAGAATGGATTAATTGCTTTACAGAATCATGCTATTGAGTTTGTAGATAAATTTCCAGACATCATTCTGGATAAAACCCAACTGCAAAGATTTTTGGGTTGTTTAAATTATGTAAGCAATTTTTATCCAAATTGTGCAATTGACAGGTCTCTCCTCAACCAGAGACTCAGAAAGAATCCTAAGCCTTGGACAAAAGCTCATACAGAATCAATCAGACAAATCAAGGCTAAGGTAAGAAAGCTCCCCATTCTTCATGCTGCAGAAGATGGATATTTCAAAATTGTAGAATCAGATGCCAGCAATATTGGTTGGGGAGGTGTGCTCAAACATAGACCTACTGACAAAAGTATGAAAGAAGAAGAAAGAGTTGTGCGGTATGCATCTGGAACATGGAGTAAAGCTAAGAAGAATTACTCCACAATAGAACAAGAAGTTAAAGCTGCCTGGAACTGTGTCAGTAAGTTCTCTATTCATCTAGCTAATAGATTCTTCTTGCTAAGGACCGATGCTAAGGCCTTAGATAAAGTTTTGAATAAAACTATCAAAAACCCTGAAGATGCTAAATTCGCAAGATGGCAAGCTTTGTTTGCTAATTTTCACTTTAAGGTCGAGCATATTAAGGGAATTGATAATTCTTTGCCAGACTTTCTCAGCAGGTATTATGTATTAAGTTTTGTTTGATAGTGACATTAATTTTTTTTTATAAACATTAAAATAGAGAATTTTTATAATTTTATATAGTTTAACATTAATATTTTTTATTGCTTATTTATTTAAATTATTTAAATTTATTTTTCTTAAATTCTATTGTCGGCTAATTTTCACATGTTATTGCAAATGGCGTACGAAAAAGGTTTCAAGCCTGCCAGCGACGGTTGTACGAGGCGGCTGACAAGCACTTGCATGATGGCGTATTAAGTCATTGTATTTTCTGCGTTAAACATTGTGAAGACCAATAAAAATAATTACCACGTAATTTGAACAACTCATATGAAGCGAATGCTTTTGCAATCACCAATGCCATCAATTTTCTTACGACCATGTATAAACAACCTTTAAGGTCCACTAATTTAATCATTAAAAGAACACACGATATTCAGTGGGCTCGACACAAACATCCTACCCTTTCTGTTTTTTTCCTGGGAAATAACAAGATGTGTAGGATAACGGGCACGCAAAATTTTTGTGCAAAATATTGATGTCAATCCTGCCAAAATTTTAATTCTCGCCATTATTTCTTTATAAGCTTGGGTAGAGCATTTTTTTAAGGGACTTTGACTTTTTAATTTCTTTCTTGCCAAAATTTTGATCCTCGCCATTATTTCTTTATAAGCTAGGGTAGAGCATTTTTTTTAAGGGACTTCGACATTTTAATTTCTTTTAAAACCTAATAAATCGATGGAAACTTTGTTAATCGTATTTCATTTTCCAATATATTTAATATATAACGTTAAATAGTTAACATTATTACAAAATAACCCAAAAAAATGATTGAATTTAAATATATGAACTTGTAAGAATTAATAGGCATGTCTTACTCAGAAAAGAATAAGATTTAAAAAAAAGAAAAATTTCCGTTGAAAACAATAGATTTATTGAATGAGTTAAAGCCTCTTCTATAGATGGCATGCCAGGCCCAGAACATAGACATCCTTAAATTCAAATGGCAACATTTAGCAAATCCTCATAGACATGCTCAAACTCAAATTGCAACAATTATTTCTAATTTAATTTAATTATACTTTATTACAAAACAAATCTTCATAAACATGCTCAAACTCAAATTGCAACATCTCTATAATTACATTAAGCGGCATGTAATAGCTACCCATAGACATTTCCAAAATCACATTGCAACATTACTATATTTAAATTAAGCGACAGGTAGTAGCTACCTTGTAGCCTTGTTTATTATAAATAACTATGTTCAAGCGCTAATATAATCAAATCGGCCCATTGATTTGTTATAACCAAATATATCTAAAATTATAAAACAAGAAATAAGATTAGATTACATATAACAACTCTTTTATTTTAGTAATAATACTAAATAAAATGGTGACCTCAGTTAAAAATCCAAAAAAACAATTAGATTTGTTTGCCTTAGAAATAAAACTTTCTATCATAAACCTATAGAAATCCCTTTGAAAGAATATTGCGAAAATCTTAAGTTTATGATAGATTTTACATAAACCTTTCTTTGAACAAAATAATACATCCATAAATAATATACCTTTGATAAAACGATTTATCGCAGACGAGCAGTTGTATTTATTAATTGGTTAATGAATATATTTTGGCGCTCTTTTCAAATATGCGCTTTTGTACTTGCGTTATGCGCCTTTTCAAATATGCGATCACAAGTATTTCGCGATATTGCGTTTTTGTGATTTTTGCGATATGCGCTTGCGCTTGTCATTACGCAATTTCGTTTGTGCTATTATGACCTGATGTGACGATATTGTGATATTAATAGTGATGTTACAGAAGACAAGGCAGTTGTAAATCGCCAGATCGCAATGTCGTGCATTCATGTAGCGCGCGGCATGCATCCTGCAAGTAATTCTTTCCATATGTCAAATCCGTTATGCGCTTAATGATTGATTGATTATTAATGTGAAATGAGATTGTGTTTAGAGTGAAAGCGTTTCACAATTAAAATATTATATTCTTCATCCGCGTTCTGTCATATTCAAAACAAAGCCTCATCACCTTCTAATATTTATTCTCATTTATTCGTAAAACGCAGTAAGGAAGGAGCGTAATTACTATACAAATCTTCCCAAGAGATAATAATTATGGGTAAGAAGGAGAAGAGCTCAAATTTCGAGAACAAAGAAATGGGTTTTCACATATACTTGCATACTTCCGTGGAATAAGCGATGCCGTGACATTCACTTGGGAAGGAATGTACAATCATAGAAGATGAAAACCCGTGGTGATAAAAGTTGTAGCTACTGCAGTTCCAAAGATTCGGGTTCGAAGCAAATCTTAGAGACTTGGCTTGCTCATTTCGCATAGAATAAAGAAATAAGGCCAAGGATTTCCTCCCATATACGTAGACATAGAGATGGTCCTCGGGATACTAACATATTTCGTATGAAATTCAAGACTCCATCTCGAAGAGCTAATTGGGTCATTTACCATAGAAGATGTGAGATTAATGTATAAGCTCTAACCACAAGCAGCGACTTACACAACAAAAATTCATGAAGATTTGCCGCAGAACACGCAACTTGGTGGTATCGCACAAAGGAGTGGACTAAAAGAAGTGAACTGAAGAAAAACAAGCAAGGTATGTACAAAGACGTTTGCTTACCTCCTATCGTTTTACCGCTGCCATGTTATGCACGATTTTGGAAAGCCCTCGACATAAATATGGATTTTACCCGAATACTCGTTGTTGAATGCGTCGTTAATTCTACACCAGATCAAGCAACCTATCCGATACACCATGACCACTCATTCTTCTTCAATACTTCGGGATCAAACGTAAATGTTCCCGCCAAGCTTATCCGCCTTTTATTTATCTCCATATGTCATGGACGCCATCTCATGTTCTACCCCTAATGGGTCGAAATGGAATATCCAAGACCCTTGCCCATTCATGTGTACCATAAAGAACCGTGGGAATCTAAATTGCTCCCCATTTTTACCAAATTCTGTCATGGAATCATGTCATTGTACAAAACATTGCATAATAAGGATCCCCCCAGGTTATCCTTAGAAACAAAGGCTGATATTCTCCCCGTCGCAAGATGGTTTGGGGAGGAATTGTTCACCATATTAGGGTTTTTGTGCTATGCTTCTCCATGTTTTACCCTTATATGTTCCCCTATAGACTTCAGTTCCTAGAAATTATGCTTATCGACTCGTAGCTGTGAGGCATGGACAAAAGATTTAAAAGACAAGAAAAGGGCATTTCATTGTCAATTTCCCCTAAAATGTGGAACATTTTCACCGTTGATTATTGGTCATGCATTTCAAGGAGACAGGGCAACATTACATGCCTGCTGTACCGTTCAAATTTTCAAGAAGGTTATTTGACCAAAATGATATTGTTAAGAATTTACCAATGCAATCAAAAGCTGAATTTGTCGCAGAAAGATCTTTTGATGATATGTTCCAAAAAGAAATCTTATTTAAAGAGGTTTTGAATTCAGCTAGAGAGCAGCTGACCCAGGGGATTTTCAGAATTCAAGTCTCTGCTGCAGAAAGGAGACTTCAATTCCTATTCCTTTGGATAATCTACGTGATAGAACTCCGTAAAGGAGCAAACTCCTAGTGTTAGTCTGAACAATAGTTCAAGCACAGTAAACTGTAACCAAATCAAGCGAGATTCCGAACACTCCACATCCAAAGAATGTGGAAGATAAATGGAAGAACCCATCAAAAGATTCTCTCGCACAACAAAGAGCTCGCTTCAACAACAAATTTTGATTTCGTAAACAAACAAATCCTCCTCACCCAAATGCACAAGAACAACCACCATCATGGAGTTAGATAAAGAATGGGAAAAAAAAAAAAAAAAAAAAACCTTAATCAATTGATTAATGTGGAGGGACGTAATGCAATAAGCAACCCCCGTCCAAACAACCAAAGTTTTGAATGGTGAACAGCGCACAAACACAAGAATAGTAGCACATTCCAATCACACTTTCCTCCGAAATTGTACTTAATGTAGAGGATATTCCTCCTCTAGATGTGTATTTTACAAACAAAATACAAAAGCGTAGTAAAGAGACAAAGGAAAGAGAAAAATAAAGTGCAATTGCTAACAACTGCATCAAGTAGATGTTTTGTGGAAAGATCCTCACATAGAGCCTACTCATAATCTCACTAAATTATCTCAAATAATGAGCGATGGGTTTAAAAATTGATACAAAGTAGTTGATACAACTTTTATTGGATGAAAGAAGAACAGATAAAGGATCTAACAATTGCAATAGGTACAAAGCCATTACAGCGCACAATTAAAAACTCTCAAAAGACAACAACAACTTCAAGAAATCCAAGAACAAAGATAAGATGATCCTAAGCTCCTTCCACCATTCTAAACCATCTCTTTGAACAATCAATCATCGCAACAAGAGGAATTTTTCTCAAAAATATCGCAATGGAATTTCAGCTAAGAAAGCGATAAAATCACAAGTCATGTCACAGATCTACGAAATGATTATGATTTGATTAACGAAAAGATCAATGATTATTTAGCATGGCAAAAGACAAAAGAAGGCAAAAAGTCAGCACCCATCATTAATGAAAACCACAAAAGAAATATTGTTCGCACTGGGATGAACAAATCGTGGCGGTAAAAGGGCGCAGAGGAGGCATCTACAATGCTGCAAACACTTCCCCTTTACCGATTGTGTAAATGACAATTTACACAAAAGCTAACTTGATTTCGAAACTGCTCCAAAGTTATCTCCCAGCTGCAGTAAAATCGACTGTAACCGAATGAGGCAAAGGTAGAAGAAAGAGAAATCCATCTAAGGGTCACAAGATTAAATTGGGACTCACACTGGATGTATTTGCAGTTACACAACAAGATGTCATAATCAATTGTATTATCAATGTTGGTTGCAGAAGATTGAGCCCTATGCTTGCCGATCATTTCTCGTAGCTGAATTGTCGGTCAAATCGTATCTTCAAAAGTATGCGTAGCTGCAAGATCAAAGCATCGTTCATACTTAGATAGATTTAGTTTTAATTTCATCATTTAGCCTAGGAAAGGATGTACCATTGAACCGAACTTTATTTTTTGTAATAAACTATTTTTAGAGTTAAGTAGTATTTAAACCCTCTCATGCATTTAGAGAGGGGTCCGGATCTTATTTTTGGACTTGGAGATTTCATTCTCCATTGTCTTAGAGCATATTTTTTGGAAAAGGATCACATCCGTGATTTTATGCGGAATTATCTTTGAAGTGTTGCATTTCGTACCTTTGGAATTTGGTTTCTTGCATTATAATTACCGGATAGAGTATCGAATGCATTTGAAATTCTTCAAGATGAGAACAAGGTATTTCTATCTCCGTTCACCGTTGATCTCTTTTTTTATGATATTCGTTTTAAAATTGCTATCATTTATATGTATATTTGCTTTAACAACGCTTCCTTTTATATATCATTTTGTGCATAATTGAAACGTTATTTTTCATACAAGCAAATGGTATACAATGATGAATGCATTACAGCGTTTATATAACTCTGCTTAATTTCAAATGCAGTTATCTTTATTTGTTTCCGCACATTTCAATTTGATTACGAATACTTTCATGGTTATTGTTGAATTGGAAATAATCTTAAGTTGTATTCACATATACAACACCCAAGTTAGTAGGTATTAGAATTTCTTTATTAGTATTTAGTTTAGATTAGATAAGCCTTATTTCAGCTTAGTTTGACCTGCATTTCCACCCATCCAATCCAATCTATTCGCCACAAAAATGGTCCTCTTAAATCCACTGCAGCCACCATACCAATGAAAGGAGTCGCCTTAAGGTCCCAACCGGTGGTTTTCCTATTGCTTGAAGAGATTTTCTAGGCTTCAAATATTTTTAGCGCTAGAAGGAGGGCCTGAGCCAGGAATGGCAAGTAAATCTTTATCTGACAAGCCATTCCCGAGGAGCAAACACCCCGCAACTTCTTCAATTTTCCGAAATTCAAAACTTGCAGAAGAAATTGCAGAAAATATTCCGACACCCACTACCAAAATTCCAAACATTCGCACGATCAACATCCCGAGTCTCCGAAGTTCAAGATCTAATCTACAAATTGAAAGGATTCTCATTATCTCTTGAAGAGTCTCGAAATATCCGAAGGTAGTGTAATCAAAATTTGTTTCTTCCAAACCTTACTACCAAAGTGAAAACTCGGGTATTTCTCCCAAAGAATTCCCTTTACCTAGTAGAGTCAAAACAAAAAAAAACCAATCGAATCGCCAGTTCAACTTCTAATATCCAAATACCTATTTCCGAAATCCCTTCTCAACAAAGTACAAATATTTCCATATCATCTCCACAAACATCTTCTCCTCAACCTCATCGCCTCCTGTAACATCATCCATTCCAACAACTTCTATTCAAACACCACCTCGTAGCTTTCACTATCCTCTAGTAGCTGTTCCGATAATGGCACAGAGACCATGGTCTACCTGTGGAGCAAGCCAACATGGTCGCACCTTTACATGATTTACCAGACAATCCTGGAAATGGCTTCCAAAGTTTAGAACATCTTTAACATTCGTCAAGAAATATCAATAACTTTATGGTCAAGCACACTCAGAATGAGTCACACAGAAGATGTTGTGGTTAGGATTATTCCTTATACTCTTCAAGGAATGCAGTTACAGATCATGGTACTTCTCATTACCATCGGGATTCATAACAAGTTGGGACATTTACAGATACTTTAACCAAATTTGGAGATGACCGATCAATCGTTAAACTTACCTCCAATGATCTCTCAAATTTGAAAATAGAACCCAAGGAACCCATTTTCAGCACCAATGCTGATTCAACAAAATTCTGAACAAAAATTCACGTAGATTCATGCCTCAAAGGAACAGTTCTAATTGAATGGTACATAACAAATTTTACCCTCAAACATAGCAATTTGTGGACAAGAGTCACAAAACCTACATTAGCCGAGAATATGAAAGAAGGCTATTGCGTGCTGGAAAAACGTATCACCGTGAAAAGAAAAAATTTTGAAGAAAGGAAAACTGAAGAAGGTCACTTAGGATGATTCAAAGAAAGGCTGCAATATCCAGTAATATGGAAGGTTTACAAAAAGTTCTTTAAAAACTATGTCAAATGAAATGGTTGAAATTAAAAACAAGTGGTCGAAACTTCTACCCTTCAAGAAACCATTCCAAAATTCTTCGTAAGAATCAAGTTGAATCTAAACTCTCAATATGTACAATTTCAAATGGTATCGTATCAAGAAGAGAAGAAGAAGAAGACATATCCGTAGTATCGATCAAGAAGACGAAAATGAAGAAAATAGTCGAATTAAAATGAATGTGGGATTTTATTCTCCCTAATTCGATAGTGAATAGTTGCTGCCTCGTAAGTACTAGGAGTAACCACAAGGTAACTGCAAGAAGTTCAAAGAAAATTGCACCGTAAGTACCAAGACAAACCTATCAAGGAAGAAAACTTCTTCACTACCTACACAAAATCAGCCATCCTCTTCTAATCCTCTCACATCAATGTCAAGACTTTGTGTGTCGTAACCCATGGAATACAACATTGTTGAGGATATAAAAAAAATCAAAGCTAACACATTTCGGCGATGAACCCGCAAACTAAAACACCGCGCGAAAAAGTTTTTATTAAAAAAGAACTTGTACTCACACCAATTTCTCCTCGTACCATGGTAGTTGCAAAGGCCGAGAGGAACTCCGGTAAACCACCAGATAAGGCAGATGCTATCGATACCGTGCTTAATGGGGAAAATTCAAATTCTCAAACTCCTCCCTTTTCTTTTTGACTTATGAGATGTACACAATAAAAAGTCACATAATCATTTCGATCGATTTCCGGGAGCTTCTTCCAATATTATGCCTACTTCGTTCCACAATTGAATATTGAACCACGTAAATCGCCAGCTTCATATCGTTCGCCTGATCGCCTAAAGTTCAAGTGGTAGGAGAAATAAATTCAAGCATTATCGTATTTGCTCGTATCCTAGAATTGTCCAAAGAATATATTTTGATTGTTGATATCCCGAATTTTATGGATTAATTCGAGTAGGACCGGGTTCACGAAACTTAATGGTTATATCTCACCGATTATTCACACATGTATTTCTATAAAGGAAACCAAATCAAATCAAAAATCGAACGAGAAAAACATATGATTTATTAATCGTCACCGAATTTGAATGTACCTAATGAACCTCTCGTGGCATTCAACAACAATATTCTTGGAGGTTATTATTCTCGTTCGAATATATTTTTGAAATTTCAAAGCTCTCAATCACCTTTTTTCTGTAAATACTTTTGTTTCTCGTATAGAAATTTTTCATACCGATTCTTCCAAAAATTGTAAATATTTTCGATGTAATTATAGATAAGCCATTGTGATAACCTTTATTTTGTCGTTATATTTCAAGGGATCGGCTCAGGTGATGGAGTCGAGCTGATGTGTCTTAATTGATCCAAATGGGGAAACCATGCCGTCATGTTGTAATTTGAGTGTACTAAAATAACATCGTTAGTAATATGAAGCCTTGTCTTTCAAGGACTTTATAAAGCTATAGGGTTAGATGTTAAATACTTGAAAGTCTTTGGTGATTCCGAAATTGTAATTAAACAAGTTAGAATACTATTCATTGCCTTCGCACATTCAAACACTATCAAACCCTAGTGCAAGATCTTACCACTCATTTTTACATTCAATATTTCTCCTATTCTCAGTGAATCCTAATACACCGCCTGACTTGTTACCAATGTTGCATCTAAACTCCCACCGCCTAAGATTGCAGCCCGATAGGTTTTCTCAGAATTGATTTTTCGTCCATCTCGTCCTTATGCGTATAATGTTACAAATTGGAGAGAGTTTTCTCTATCATGATCAAGATATTCTAAATTTCCACACTCGCAGGAAACGTTATATGATGATCAAATTATTGACGAAGATGATCATGATTTACAAATTTCTTCAAAGGTAAATGAAAACCCTGACCCAAAAATCTCGTTGTTAAATTAGAGATTTTATATGGACATTAGAGTATTTATTCCGAGTTGTTAATTCTAAACTCAAAAGTTCCACTTTGAAGTTTGAATTAGTAAATCTGGTTCCTGATTCTAAACCCCCAAACATTAATTTAGGACCTTCAATTTAACACTGCAGGAAATGAGTGCATTCATTAAACCGCCGAACACGTATAAAAATGTGTTTTCTTGGAATTAAGGAGATCTAAAAACGTATGATAATTCAATTATCCAACACACAATTCCAATGTTTCCTAATGTTAAACCTCGTCTACCGTGTTGAGAAAGATCCATCCAAATCTCGAGAGTCAAATAAAATCAACTCAATAAACTTTGAAAGTCAAAAATTGCTTTTTTCCAAATGTGCACTCTAATTGGGTTTCCAATATGGTACCCCGTAAGGAAGAAGAATGGTGATATAAGAATTGTATTGATTTCAGAAATTTAAACAAGGCATGTTTAAAAGATACTTCATTGCCAACCAAGGGAATGTATACTTCAAAAGGTAGCCGGCTCGAACTTATGTCTTTTCTCGATGGGTTTTTCATTACAATTCCAAGTTTTAGTTCACCTGCATACGTATTGAAGACAACCGTAACAAAATGGGGAACTTACGCCATCGTAAAATGCCTTTGGTCTAATAAAATGAGCAATTTTCTGTACAGCCATGGACATAATATTCAAAGGTCTGATCAATAAATCAAGCAGTTGTTTATCTTGATGACATACGTATTTTCAAAAAAGAGAGTCAATCATATACATGACTTCTTAAAACAAATATTTGAAAGATGTAGTTGGTTTGGTATTTCCTTAAATCCCAAGAAATATTTTTGTTTTCATAGACAGCGAAAAAGCTCTTAGGATTTGTTAAAGTCAAAAGATGCATACATATTGATCCGCATAGAGTGAAAGAAATTTCCTCGATATTTTACCACATAACAAAAATACATGCAATCATTTCTCGATGTATCAATTTTGTTAAAAAGATTCATTCCCCGATTTTCTTTTACCTTGTTTTACCTAAGAAAATAGATCAAGAAGAATTACCATTCAAATGGGGCATAGAAGATGAAAGAAGTTTTGCTGCAATTAAACAAGTGATTATTAATGCACCACATTAATACCCTGCATTTTTCTAAAGATTTTACTTTGTATACTCAAATTAAATATCCTATGCAAACAAGCTTTAACACAATCCCCACCCATCAAGAAATCGAAGTACCACTTTTCTTTAGCTTCAAATCTACAAGAGCTTAATTATTCGATGTTGAAACAAGCCTTTGCCGTGTTTAAATCAATTAAACATTCTTGTACCTTTTCTCTTGAAAACACATACATGTACTGTTGTCCTATCATAGTTGAGGCAATTATTAATTCGTGAGAGAAGTAGGAGAAAAGAGAGTTAACTGCACAACCTTGCAAGAATATGATATTGATATTAAATCAAGATTGTAGAGGACAAGGTTTTTGCGATTATTAGCAGTGGAGCTCATAACATACCGTGAAAAGTCAAGATTCAAATCAAGATATTCATGCAACTGACAAGTGTTACAAAAGGCCGAATCTCAAAGATGTCGATCTCATTTATTACTTGAAGAATGGGTATTCTCCTTCTAACCTCGCCATAAGAGAAAACGGCTTTAAGGTTATGTCGATAAATATGAGATCACTGGAGTAATGTGTTATTTAGAAAAAATTATGATTCAATTTTATTAAGATGTCTTGAAAAGACTGAAGTCGAAAAGGTTTTGCAGAATTGACATGATGGGACCAAAGCAGGAGGTCAGCTTGGAGGTGATACCATGGTCACAAAATACCTGCAGGCCGGTTATTACCGGCTCACCTTTTAAAGATACACATGGATTACGTAAGGAAGTGCCAGTTTGTCAAACCGTAAGTGGAAGACAAAGGAAACCAACTTCTTTTCTCAATCTCAAAGAACTATTGAGCAACCATTCAACAATGGGGCTGACGTTATTGTAGAGATAGTACTATTCTTCCAAATGCCATCTCACTTAACCGATTACTTTACAAAATGGGTAGAGGCAATTCCGTTGAATGTGTTAATTCGATGCAATTATTGATTTCATAGATCAACTAATACAACTGCAGTTTGGTGTACCTCAAGCTCTTGTTTTTGATAATGCATCTTACTTCTCCGAGAAATAGTTTAATTGAATTTGTAATAAAAGAGGTTTTTTAAAATTAAAATATCTTAAAATTATTATCCACAAGGTAATGGTTCAATGGTCCACTAATAAAAACCTATAAAATCATTAAAGAACCGTTGATCAAAATCAAAAGAATCGGCATAAATCTTAATCTTTGCGTTATGGCCGATCGTATCACCGAAAAAAGCTTCAATAGACTTCACCTTTCAACTGCTTTATGGAAAAGAAGTCACGTGATACTTTCAAATTTAACCTTCCATCATTAGCCCTAGTATGTTTATTGAAGAAAATCCTTCATCATCCATTCAATTGAGATACATCAAACTTTAAACTAGAAGAAGATAGGGATAGCTGTAAAAAATTACTATGAAAACATCAACACAGGGAAATCTTCTTTGATGCAAGTTCTATCGGCTCAAAACTTTTATCAATTATGATCTCGTTTTTGAAATGGGATAAAGCACATGAAGAAAAAGGTAAACATACCAAATTTCAGAAAATGAAGCTTGGACCATTTCGCATCGCCGAGAAGATAGGCTCCAAACATATTCACACTGTTAGTTGATTCAGAAGTTAAAAAAGAGAGAATCTCTTCCCCGTAAATGGGCTTATCTTGAAGAAATTCTTTTTCCTCAAGAGGCAACTCTCTCTTAAACTGCATATTTCTTTATGCAGATTTTGATTATTTTTTTTATTTTCAAAAATAAAGGTTGTTTATGAGTCTTTGATTGATCGTTTACTATTTAAGAAAATTTCTTTTCGAAAAATATTATAAATATTTATTTCGTGTAAATAAGAATTTTTAAAAGTAATGATTGCGTTTTTTGAATAGTTTAAAATAAGATGCTAAGACTTCCCAGAAAGATTATTTCAATCATTTTACATGATCTTTGAAAACTTGAGGGAAATGTAAATCATCATAAGTTTATCAAGGTGAGAAAGGTTATCTCAGAAAAGCAAGATATTTTTTCAAAGTTTCAGAAAAAGACTTAAAAAATTGTCATCCATTGACTTTAAGGATAAAACTATTTTCAGCCCTATCCATTTAAGTTGTACTTTAGAATGTAATTTAAGAAATTACACGAAAAATTTTAAGAGATAAGAGGTCTCATTATGAGCCGATTTTACTATATGTCTTCCTATAAGTGAGTAATAAAACCGACACACACGAAGCATCGCATACCAAAATGGTATGTATTTACAACATAAGACAAGGGGTCTCATCACGAACTCAAAATACCTACGACCATATAATCGTAAATGGTATTGTTATCAACTGCCACCAAAACTTAACAATGGTTTAAATAAAAATAAATAAAAGACAAAAACATGAGATAATAGATCTATGAATTTATCTTTAAAAAGTCATACTGTACTGATGGGACAATGAATGGTTAATGGTTTAAAGGTAACTCCTGTCAGAGACTATAAACGCTCACGCAACAGAGGCAATACTGGTGGTAACAGAGTATATTATAAAACCGAAACTTGGAGAGATCCACTTACTTCATTATTAATACCAATCAAAGCTTGAAATAACCCAAAATGTTTTTATTTTTTCTTTATAGGAATTAGAAAGAAATTATGAAATGATTTTTATTTCCCTTTCATAGTTACATTCATTTCCCCAGAATTATCCTAAGATAGTTTTCATCATCTTTAAAAATATTTACTTACTAAAGATAGAATGTTCATTTTATTTTTTCAGAGATACAATCAGCTTCTTCCATGAATCGCCAATTGTTGTATATAACAACTTCCTTTTATTTTAGTAATAATACTAAATAAAATGGGGACCCTGAAGCTAAAAATCCAAAAACAATTAGGATTTGTTTTCCTTAGAAATAAAACTTTCTATCATAAACCTATAAAAATCCCTTTGAAAGAATATTACAAATCTTAAGTTTATGATAGATTTAAATAAAAATCGCTCTTTGAACAAAATAACAGATCCATAAATAGTCAATATAGCCTTTTGATAAAAAAAACGCATTGGTCGCGCACGAGACATAAAGTGAAACAGACTACGGAATATATTTTACATTTTTCAAATATGTGCTTTGCGATTTTGCGTTATGTGCGCTCTTTCAAATACAAGTATCATGCGATTTCCACATATTGCACTTTTTGTGATTTTATGTATATGCGCTTTGCAGTGCCATTGCAATTTCCCGTTTGCACTATTTTTTTATGACCGTGATGACTTTTCATATTGCGATATTGCGGTATATTGCGATATTAAGTATATTGCGTGTTGTAAATCGCATCGCAATGTCGCATTCATGTAGGCGCGCTGGTATCCCAAAAAAATATTTCCATATGTCAAATCCGTTTATGCGCTTAGTCAGATTATATTAATGATTGATCGTTATTAATGTGAAAATGAGATTGTGTTTAGAGGAAAGTCGTTTCACAATTAAAATATTATATTTCATCCGCTGCTCATATTCAAAAAAGTCAGCCTCTATCACCTTTCTAATATCATTACCTCATTTATTCGTAAAAAGCAGCACTAAGGAGCTAATTACCACACAAAGCTTCTGCATACACTATGGGTAAGAAGGAGAAGAGCTCAAATTACAGAACAAAGAAATGGCTTGGCACGAGACACCGTCTCGTAACAAGGATGCCGTATATTCACTTGGGAAGGAATGTACAATCATAGAAGAAAACCCCAGGTGATAAAAGTTGTAGTTACTAGTGTTCCAAGATTCGTCTGGGTTGGCCCAGAGACTTGCTTGCTCATTTCGTACAGAATAGTAGCAAGGCCAAGGATTCTCCCACATGACATGGTGAGAGGGTCTTGGATGTACGATATATTTCGCAAGAAATTTAAGACTCCATCCTGGGTAGCACACTGTCATTTACCATAGAATATGGAGATTAATGTATAAGTCACGTAACCACGGTGCCACCATAAACAAAAATTCATGAAGATTTTGCCAGAGAACACGCAAATTTGCGTGCACGCACAAAAGGGAGTGGACTCAAAGAAGTGAACCATTGAAGAAAAACAAACAAGGTATGTGGGCCACCAAGTTCGCTACCTCTCCTTATTACCTTACTACCGCCATGTTATGCAAAGTGGAAAGCCCTCGACATAAATATGATTTTTGCCCCGAATGGCTTCCTTTGTTGAATGCGACCGTTAATTCTACAATTGTAGATCAACAAATCCTATCTCGATACTATGACCACCGTTATTTTTCATCAATGCACCAACGAATGTTTCCCAGCCTAGTTGTCTCGCCTCTTTATTTATCTCGCTATGTCATGACGCCATCTCATATGTTGTTCTAAATTTCCCGTGAGTCATCGGAAATGGACTATCCAAATTCCTACCCATTCATGTGGGTGTAATTAAGAAGAACTCATGGGAATCTAAATTGCCTCTATTTTACCAAATTCTGTCATGGAATCATGTCGCCATTGTACAAACATTGTATAATAAGGATCCCTCTCGACACCGTAAACAAGAGGCTTGATATTCTCCTTCGCCTTCTAAGATGGTTTGGGGAGGAATTGTTCGACTCATATTAGGTTTTTAAATATGCTTCCACAGCCTTTACCCTTATATGTTCTGAATAATTTGTAGTCTTTAATTGCTATCGACTCCGTAGCTGTGAGGTATGACAAAAGATTTAAAAGACAAGAAAAAGGGCATTTAACACACACTTCTCATACAAAATGTCGAACATTTTCACCGTTGGATATTGGTCATGCATTTCATGAGATAGGAACATTAAATGCCTACAAATGTTTCTAAATTTTCAAGAAGGTTATTTGACCAAAAGTACACATATGTAGAATTTACCAATGCAATCAGCAGGTTAAAATTTATTGCAGGGACTTTTTTTACAGTGTGTTCATGTAAATTGGCAGTAGGCTTTGAATTCAGTTGGGAGAGTACCATTCTGTGATTTTCGTGAACTAAGTCTCTGCTGCAGGAGACCACCCTATTCTGTGGAATTCACGCATAGAACCCGCAAAAGGAGCAACCCTAGTGTTGTCTTGGCCACAGTCAAGCACACAGTAAATCCAAATCAAAATCTGATAGAGATTCTTAACACCCACAGCATCCAAGAAATGGAAGATAAAATGAAGAACCCATCAAAGATTCTCAGACAATGAAGAGTCAACAACAAATTTTGATTTCCTCAACAAACAACTTCCTTCTCCAAATGTACAAATAATAATGCACCAAATACCATGAGTTAGATAAAGAATGGGAAACCCTTTAATCAATTGATTAATGGTAGAGGGACATAATGTATGCATTCTCTATTCAAACAACCAAAGTTTTGAATGTAGAACAAGCAAAGCAGAAGCCAAGGAAGCAGAATGCAGACAATATCCAATCACACCCTCCGAAACTGTACTGTATCGTAGAGGACATTTCTCCTCTAGATGTATTTTATAGCCCAAAATACAAAGTGAGAAGAGACAAAGGAAAAAGAGAAAAAAATAGAAAGTGCAATTGCCATCGAACTTAACAAGAGATAAGCTGAATGATCTTCTTTACAGAGTTTACCAATTCTACCAATTATTCAAATACCAGGAGCTTATGCTCGCAACAATTGATAAAGCGCTGAGATACAACTTTTGTTGGATGAAAAAAGAACAGATAAAAGGCTCGTAACAGCACTGCAACAGCATGTGCCAATAAGGAAGCAGCACAATTAAAATCAAGAGTTACAACAACAATCTCAAGAAATCCAAGAACAAGATAAGGATGATCCTGGGCTTCCAAAAGATTCATTTCTCTTCGAAACCATCTTGAACAATCAACTATCGCAACAAGAGTAGCAGTTTTCTGCCAAAAATATCGCAATGAAATTCTTTTTTATGCCAAGAAAGCTTATTATAAAATCACTACAAGTCATGTCGTAGATCTACTTAAAATGATTATGATTTGATTAATGAAAAGATCAATGATTATTTAAAGGCATGGCAAAAGACAAGAAGGCATAAAAAGCTGGTGCACCCATCATTAATGAAACCACAAAGAAATACCGTTCTCAAGAATTGGGATGCAACAAATCGTAAGGTAGAAAGCAAGCAGCAGAGGGAGGCATCTACAAATGCAAACACTTCACCGATTGTGTAAATGACAATTTACACAAAGCTAACTTGATTTCGTGAAACCTGCTCAAAAAGTTATCTCCACAGAAAATCAATTGCAAGAAGAATGGAGGAAAAAAGGCAGAAGAAAGAGAAAATCCATCCCAAGGGCTTCATGTGATTAACAATTCTATACCTGATGTACTTGGTAAAGCCACGAAATAAAGACAAATAAGTAATTCAATTGTATTATCAATGCCAAGGCAGAAGATTTCCTCCTACGCTTGCCGACTCGTCTTCTCTCAAAGACGCTGAATTGGGAAAGCCCACAACCGCATCTCTTCTCAAAAGTATGCTAGATGCCTCGCAAGACTGTACACTGTCTATACTTAGATAGACTTAGTTTTAATTTCAACGTATTTTAGCCTAGAAAAGGACTATTGAAACGTAATCCTGCTGGTAAACTATTTTTTAGAGTTAGTTGGGCAGAATAAACCCTCTGTGCATTTAGAGAGGGGTCCTAGATCTTAATATTTTTGGACTTGAGATTTCAGTATTTCTCTGCATCTATCGTCTTTTATATATTTTTTGAAAAGGATCACATCTCATGATTTTTTTATGCGAATTATCTTTTAAAGTGTGTTGCATTTCGTACCTTGGAGTTTGGTTTCGCATTATAATTACTCTGACAGAGTACTCTATCGCATTTGAAATTCTTCAAGATGAACAAGGTATTTCTATCTCACTTTCACCGTTGATCTCTTTGTTTTATGATATTTGTTTAAATTTGCGTAACAATATATGTATATTTTCAATAACGCTTCCTTTTATATATCATTTCGAGTGCATAATTGAAACGTTATTTTTCATAGTTACATGTAAATGGTATATAATGATGAATGAAATATGTTTATATATAACTCCTCGTTTAATTTTCAAACAAAGAGTTATCTTTATTTTTTTCGTACATTTCAATTTGATTAATACATTTTCATGGTTATTGTTGAATTAAACAATCTTTTAAGTTGTATTCACATGTAGCCACCCGAGTTAGTATTAGAATTTTTTATTAGTATTTAGCTAGATTAGACAGTTTTATTTCACTAGTTTAGTCTCATTTCCACCTAACTAACCAATCTATCTTGGGCCATAAGGAACCGGTCTCAACCATACGGAGCCACCATACCAAACCTGAAAAAAGGAGTCGCTTAAGGTCCCGACCGGTGGTTTTTCCCGATGTTTGAAGCAGAGATTTTCTAGTTTCAATACGCCAACATAACAACTTCTGTGTCTTGGTGGTTATTTTAATGGTGTATGAACAACTTCCTCATACATTTCTCATGATGTAAAACATTAAATAAAATGCTCCAAACACTCTTGCATCAAATGTCGTTCTAAGATCTAAACATTAATAAACACTAAAATAAAAGTACTCCCAAAATGCTCTGTCTAACAATTCCATGGTGGTGTTCATCTGGCATGAGTGATAAATTCATGAACGATAAAGAAGAAGAAATCACCATATTTTCCACACTTTTCAAGAGCTAGAGTTTTTTACATAAGAATTTGTTGGGATCAAAATTGTTTAAGAAGTTGTTAAATAAGCTACAAAAGAATTGTTGGGTCCCAAGTTTATGAAGTTAAGAAATGCTATGTTACCATTTAATTGCCTTGGAGGGGGAACTTGGAGATACAGTCGTAGGTCTTGAGTTAATCATTTACAGTTCTATAAGAGAAGAGAAGAGTTTTTTTAGGTTTTCCTTTCAAGAGAGGTTTGGCCCTTATTTAGTCATATCTTCAGGTACTCTTGTTCTCTTTGTTTGATAGTTATTTCTTGACAGAAAACGCTAATATTAATCAAGTGAAAGAATGTTTTTTCAATGATATTAAGTAAAAAATACATAAAAATAAGTTGTAAAAGTAATAGATATCATCTACTTATCTTCCCCTAGATTCTTCACAACACAAAATACTCTATCTCGTACTCTGATTTCTATATGAGATCCAAGCCCTCCATAGGATCATAATTGCAATTATAGGTTAGATTTTGATAAATAAGGATTTCTCCACAATAGAGCATTTATTTCCACACCATGGGCTTCTTCACTGCATATTTGTTCAGCTTCCTATCCATAAATAATGACATATATTTCTAATAATATTTTCATCCAACCAAATATCTTTAAAATTTTGTACTTAAATAATCATCTAGAGCCCATACATGGTTTTGTATCATCTAGAGAGAATGGGAGTGGGGATTGTGTCATCATTCTATCCCTTTAGCAGGGATCATTGACATGCTAGATCCAACGGGAGACCCATAAGACTATTGATTATGCCCCACAAAACTTGGGGAATCATCAATTTTTGACTAGAAACCAAGGGGCCACCACCTTGGTTACATTTTTAGAGCCCTCCTTTTCATCATGGAACATGAGGACTTCTCTTCGTCTTCCAACGGTCTCTATGCAACATTTATTTATCATTACATCCTCATTAGGGAAGGCTTATTTAAAACTTTTTTGAGCTATTTTGGTGGGATTGTCACCGGTGAGGGACTGTTCTTTCACACATTAAAGTCATTTTTATTTATTAGGCTAAATAGATCAAATAAAACCCCTAAAGGCTCATATAAATAAAATAAGAGCCTACTTAACTCATCACACTTTGATTTGGATATATTCGTAAAAGAATTCGACTTGTAGTAGATGACAAAATTTGGATGTTTTCGATGAATTATGACGTCTCGATAAATTTATCACTGCAATATTGAAGATTATTTTTTGAAATATTATGGATGGATATACTCTTCTTTATCTGTAAGTTCCATACAATGTTATTTTTCATTTTGATGAATGTCTATAATGGGTGAAATTGTCCATATGGTGACAGTGCCATAATTAATGAATTGCTTAAACCATTAAAACTATTTTAATTTTGCATGTGTTATCACATATTAGGTAAAGAATGAATGAATGTTCTTAAGAGGATCGATGGTCGTACTGTTGGAATAGAGTGTACGGGACATTCTTGATAGAAAGGATCTTGAAACAAGACGGCTATGCCCTCGCGCGTCCGTAGCCTTCAATATTTCAAAGGAAACAACAATAGAGGTTTAATTAAGGGTATCACAAACTATATGAAAAACCCTAGGCCCAAATAAGTTATTTCTTATGAAACGCCGTTTATTTAATTTTAAAGATGTTGGAAGGTATCCGTCGCCTATCCTTTAAACAGATTTTAATACGGTTACCAAAAATGCTTAAGTTCGTAGGGAAATCCTTTTGATGAAGTTAGGCTCTCGTTGGAGCCAGCTGGCTTCGTGTGTTGAATGTTGAAGGGGAAGCAATAGGAAATTGGTTTCGGATTCAGGCTTCTTAAAGTTGACAGATGTTGTCGATGCTATCCTTAGCGAGGGAAATGCGCCGTGTGTGCCTCCTTTCGGTGAGACATTTATAATGCTTTTGAGTGCGTAGACTAGGGGAAGAAAATGGAAAGAGGAAAGAGCCTGATATCGTAATAAATCAAGGAAAGGAAACCCAAGTCCGTACGGATACAGTCGTGGAAATGCGAAAAGAAATGACAAATGAAGAAAAGACAGATCTCAAGGGAAAAAATAGACACACAACAAGAAAACAATCATGAAGAAATGTGATGTGATGTGTTACAAGATGCTTTGATTCTTTCTTTAGAAATGTCACCGATTCCCGGTGTAGATTCATGCGTCCCCATTCCATGCCAAATCCGATAAGAAATATTTTCATGACTATGTTCAAGGATATTTTGGACAAGTTCGTTTTGGTGATGATAAACCCTATAAAATTGTTGAATGGTAAAGTTCTTGTAAAACAAAAGAATGGAAACCAATGGTTATTAAAGAGGTAAGGCATGTTCCGTATCCGAAGAAAAAATCTGATTTCTCACTGGTAGAAGAAGTGAAGGTTGTGTGACAACTTTCTGCCGTATAAAACTTGAAGGTCACTAAAGGAGCCCCTGCATAGCAAAAGTAGTGGTTATACACCTGTATTTATGCAATGGTATTTCTAACTCTCATTAATGCTTTAACTTCCAAAGGGAGCAGATGCAACATTATGGCATCATAGGCTTTATTACTATTATATGATGAAGATTTCCTTCACTCAATAAATCAGTTTCCGGTTTAAAGAATATTGATTTGGATTTATGTGAGAATTGTATTTATGGAAAACAAAAGAGAGTTAGATTTCTGTAGTTGGGGAAAGAAAGAAGAGTGAAAAATTAGAGTCATGTTGCATACAAATGTATGGGGACCGCTATATCATCTCTGGGTTCTCGTTATTATGTTACTTCTTTATTGATGATGCAACTATAAAATCCTGATTTATTGTATCTTAATAAACTGACATATTTGATACTTTCAAGAAAATGGAAAGCTTTAAGGATTGAGACAGAAAGAAAAGTTGAAGTGTCCTAGATCGACAATGGAGGTGAATATTGCAAGAAATAGCTCTACAGTAACGTTCGCAGCATGGAATTCGGGCAGAGAAGACATTCCAAGAACACCATAATAAAATGAAAGCGTAAAGGATGAATGTATAATCATGGAGCGTGGTAAGGTGCATGAGATTGCATGCTTGATCGTCTTTACAATTTTTGGGCGATGTCAGAGATACCGTTGTTTCTCTAATACCGCAGGGCCTCAAGTTCCTTGGATGTGGTATTCTATGAGGCATGGGAAAGATAAAAAAGGTAAACTACCTTTAAAGCTTTGTCAGAAGGCTTTGTCCATATTAATAAAGAAAATAGAACAAAGCTTGAGGCAAAATCAAAGAAAATGTACCTTTATTGAGGTGTTAATGAGTTTGTTATTGCTTATATAATTATGAAAATCACAAAATAATAGAGCAGAGATGTAATACTATCTTCACCTAGTGTCTTGTATAGGAATTTGCGTGTGAAAAGAAACAGAAAAGAAAAACAAAGAATAAGGGCGTTCTTGATGATCACGTAAAAGTAAAGGTGTCCTAAAAATAATAATAATCAACCTACAGCAACAACAACAAGCACTCAAACACTCCGAAAGTGATGCCGCAGGATCTACCAAGATAAGTAGACCCCCCGAATGATACTCTCCTTCATTATATTATTTATTGTTGACCGATTCTCAGAACCCGAATGTTATGAAGAAGTAATGTAGGTCGAAACTGTGAAGAAGTGGAGCTACCCATGAAAGAAGACATGGACTCCTTATACATAATTAGACTTGGATTAGTAGTCAAGTTGCCTACGGTGTAAAATAAAATTGCAAAATAAATGTTTACAAGCTAAAGGAAGAAGATGGAGGAAAACAAAGACACAAAAGCTTACCTGTGGGCAGAAGGGCTCAAAAGAAAGGTAATATCTACAGAAATATTTTCTCCCGTTATGCTAAGATGACTTAACATTCATATTTTAAGTTCTAGCAGCAAAAGATTTGAATCTGAACAAATATGCATAACATTTCTCCATGAGATTTGGAGGAAGAGATTCATATGTAGCAACCACAAGGATAAGAGGTCAAAGGGAAAGCAAAAATTAGTATAGTTAAAGAAGAGTTTGTATGGCCAAAACAAGCTCCAAGGCTATGACATCTAAAATTTGGATGTGTTTATGTCCGAATGTTATACTAGATGTCACTCCGATCACTGTGTTTATCCTCGAAAAGCAAAATGATGGCAAACAGTATATTATATTGTTATTGTATGTATGATATGCTTGTTGTGGTTCAACATGCGTAGAAAATGTAAATGCTTCGAAAGAAAATTGAAAATTCATTTGCACCGAAGGATTTGGGAGCTCTAAAACAAATCTCTGGTGATGAGAATAACTTAGAGACAAAGAAAAATCACAAATTAACATTGTCTCGTAATGAGTACATGCAAAAGGTGTTGAAAAGATTTAATATGCGAATGCAAAACAAGAAGGCACACCTTTTGCTAGCCATTTCAAATTTAGTAAGGAGATGTGCCCCCAAGACCCAAGAAGAAATGGATTATATGTCTAAAGTTCCCATACATCAGCTGAAGTTTAATGTATGCATGGTTCGTATACACTGAGACATATTGTTGGGTGAGTTGTAAGCAAGCATGAACAATCCAGAGAAGATTAGCAGGGAGATTCATGAGCCTCCATCAAATGCATCACGTCATACAAAGACAAAAATATAGAAGAGGGGAAGCCATATGAAGATGATTATTAGGATTCTAGCACATAAGCACTTGGTTGCTTATAACTTTGAGTTGGGCACATCTAAAGAGATATATGATAAGCGTGGTTAGCATGTTCGGTGGCTGGCAATGCTAATTCCAATTTATTTTCTTCAAGAACAAGTTGAAGAGTATCAAGTAGGCAAAGATGAATCTATTCAATCATATTTTATGAGGTCATGAAATCAGAATGATCTCCTCAGCGCTTGAAGAGGTAGTTGGTCGCAGATCTTGTCCCTTCCTACTGGGCTTATACCCCCCAATGGTATGTATCTAACACTACTATTCTTGTTAGTAAGGTGATTCCCATTTTATGAATTGTCGATTTAAATGCACTCAAGAGGAAACAAGGAGGATGGAGAGAGAGACTGCCCTAACAAATGGAGGTGACCCTATTAAGCTATCGGCTTATGCAAAGAAGAGGAACAATGGTGGTCTCAGAAATCAAAAACCATGGAAGAGCGAGGCCCAAAGGAAGAAAGAGAAGATGTTACACTTGTAACAAGTTTGGTCACTATGCAAGTGAGTGCCCCAATAGAAGGACTCTCCTAGAGATGGACAGACAACAACAACTTTAGGTGAACGTCAATCAAAGGAACAATGTGTTCAAATGAAAGAGGAAGCCTCCTCCGACGGAAGTGTGAAATGGTCAACCTTTCAAGAGGTCAAGGGAATTCCAGGTATGATGAATCACATGGCTGTTGATAATAAGAAAATGAATATATTCTGTATCTCCGCCCTCTCTGAAGATCTCCTCCCGACACCTTGGATGTCTCCTGTTGATTGATGTTGCTGGTGCCTGCTGCACCTCATTGATATACAAAGAAATCCCTCTCCTAATTGATCGAGAAGGATACTAATTTTGAGATTATCCTTGAGACAATGCCACCTATCTTTGTGAAAGGGACATGACTCATGACCCTTCATCTATCTCATGTCAACCGTTTACAAGATGTGTTGCACGTACTGATTAAGAAGAATCTGTGTCTATTTGCAAATGGAAGACAAAGGATTCAAGGTAAGATTCACCGATGAAGGGTACGCATTTGGAAGAAGAACTTCAAAGAATATCTTACTTTATTGGTTTAGAATTGACATAACTATCAAAGGAGGTGTTCCGTTGGGGACCATGTCATGTGACACAACTCTTCAAACCAAGCTATGGCATCGCAGGTTTGCACTATTGCGGTAAAAGTCCTTCCAAGCAAGGGAGGTGGTGACAGATGCCCGAATTCAAAGATGATCATGAAGGTATATGCTGTATACCATGGAAGTACATAAGGACCATTCTGCCATCACAAACACATGATATTTAAAAGTGACATTTCTGATTCTATCCGTATACGTCATAACATCCTTGGGAGTGATGTTCACATTACATGACTTTCTATCACTTTCTGGAAGACTTGATATATTTTTGCAAGAAGGATGGTATTCAACACTTTACAACTTCAGCCGATGAAAATCAAATATGGAAGAAGATCAAAATCAGATAATCTGAAGAAGGGACCCTAGCAGGAGCAAGAATTACCAGTAGGCCGGTATCAAGATGGAAGACCACTACCTACTAGCACGATGTTGTTGAAAGGAAGAATAGAACCATAGTGGAAGTCACCACATGCTATGTTATATGACCAAGGTTCATCAAGTTTCTATGGGGAGAATCTCGTTAAACATCGTTGCTATGTATGTTCAAAAGGATGCCCGCACGCACTGGACTCAAACTTCGAAGAAGTCTTCTTTGTAAGAAGCTCCGATGTCTCCATCTTAGAGTTTTTGGAAGTCCCGTTTATTTTCATGTACCTAAAGAAAAGAGAAGCAAGCTGATGATTTTGGGAAGAAGGGAATGTCAGGCTGTTGAAACCTCGAAGGCATAGAATCTATGTGCCCGGTCAAGAGAAGTGGAGATACACACATGTCACTCTTGATGAAGACACCTCAAGAAAGTGAGGAATCTTCCCAGCTCATAAGAGGACAAAGAAGAAGAAGAAGAAGAAGGCGGTGAAGATCAAGGATGAGCCGATGCCTAATGTTGAAGGTCCGATGGATCCGCCTATAGATCCACCTCTTCAAATAAAAGGAGATCCTCATATTTAGGGACACTCTCAAGATGCCGGAGACATATTGTTCCAAGGGGGAGTATCTCTGAAAGTAAGAAGCCGAATAGGGTACTATGGGTACATGTAGCCATGAGTTCTATTGTAATAACCGAGACCTGATCACATTTGAAGAAACCAAAGAATCAAGTTTGGAAGGATGCTGCACGAGGAATATTAATCGATCATGAGGAATGATGTCCGGATGTGGTCCAGACCGAAGGACAACTGTTGTCACTCGAAATGGTTTCAAGATCAAGCATGGATTTGATGGAAGTGTTGTTGAAGAGTAAAAGGGCAAGATTTGTTGCCCTAGGCTTCTCTCAAAGTATAGCTGCACAGATTATGACATATATTTGCACATGTCACCCGCTATACCACCATCCGATCTATTATTGCCCCTTGGCTGCAACGCAAGGATGGAGCTCCCATCGATGGCTATGAAGACCGCCTTTTTACATGGTTCAATCAAGGAAGAGGTTTATGTGGAGAAACCTCTAGGGTTTTAAGTCCAAGATAGAGACACACACATATGTATGCGAGTTGAAGAAAGTGTGAAAAATTTCTAGATACACTCAAACAAAAACCCCAATGTTAATTTTCGTATTTACTTCTCCTACTTACATTAAGTTATTAATGTGAAATAATCAAAGATTAACATCAAGTAAATACATCGAACAACCCACACATAAAGATCTAAACCTAATACATGCATACAATGAGAAAGTGACACACAAGACGATGATGTTATTCTTAAAACCCAAATGCTCGAAACTAGTCTTTTGTCACCGGAGGGTTTTATTATTACAGAACGAAGTGCCAAACAAATTTGGGCAACCAAAATGTGGCCAACTTATTGCAGAGAAATAAAACCGTGCCTATACCTCTCGTTATGGAGCATTTAAAACTCAGACTAATACACACACCCTCAAACCCGGATTTACGTAACTCAAACTCTCTTTTTCTGCCTTCGAAACCCCAACGTTGCTCTCGGGCGTCTCCGTGTCAACCTCGCTAGCCTCTGCGTCGCCCTCGCGCCGCTCGGGGAAGGGCCCGCGTCACCCAAGACCAGGTTACGTCGTTCGTCGGGTCCGCGCGACCTTTGCCGGCTTCCCTCGTCGCTCTTGCACTCACTCTTTTCTGCCAGGTCGCGCGCTACGTAGTCGCGTCTTTTCCGGGGCCGGTGGCCGTACATGAATCATCGTCCCTTCGCGCTCGCTAGTTCGTCGTTTCTCTCGCTCTTGTTGCACTCTTCGTCCGGGATCAAACCATCCTCTCACCAATACTACGCCTCGCCGCAAAATCAAACCTTATGTGAAATTTAGCAACCACACTTAGAATTCCAAATGCCTTAGTCTCGGTTTCCGCCACCGTGGTGTCCTCCAACTCACCCCAACCCTTTCCTTTATACTTTTCTCGTTGGGAAACCAACGACCGTGATCTAATCATGATCGACGATTAAGATTAAAAGAAAGATTGATCCATGTGACTTAAGTCGTTTTCTACATTTATACATGTTTAATTCTTAATTAACTTTAATATTTTAATTTTTCCTGCTAGACTTAGGGTCCTTATTTAAAAAGATTAAGTAATTAAATATCTCTTAAACATGATGGAATTTTCAACGTCGGGTCTTGGAGATCTCATGTACTCTGTAGTCCTCCACAAACTTTGGGAGCTAGACAATATCCGATGTTACCCCAACACATCATAAATCTCAACACCTCCCTCTGAAGGAGAATGCTCTAGCAAAACACTTCACCCCGAAGGCCGTACTGATATCCTGGGTTTGGGTCTCTCGCGGGGCCGATGTTTGGCTTCTCTGCCGCCCTTCACCGCACCGCCGATGCTCTCCCGCATCGCGTGCCCATGACGTTGCCACCCCCTACCACCGCCACCGCCACATCCATGCAACTCCCTCTCGTCCGCTCGCATCATGTCGCCAACAAATGCGACCGCAACTCAATCGTCACCGAGGTAAGCAATCGATGAACTTCACAATTTTAATAGACAAGTCAGCTTTGGGTTGCATATCACCGGCTTCACATGCCGCCGCTTCCGTGTTGTCATATCGAGGCTACTATGCCGCCGGCAGCCTTGCACCGTACAACAGACCTCCCTTGCGCTGGAAGTTCCCCACGCCTGCTGCGTGCGCCCGCATTGCGTAAGGCATCTCCTTTCGCGGCCGAAGTCCCTCACACCGGGCCGGCCGCCGCACCGCTATCCTCCGAAGCCTCTCCGCGCCGCGGTAGCTCCTCGCAGGCTAAGCAAGCCCTCTCGCTTCTACGCTGTCACATCAACCCCTATGCGCCATCGCATCTACACCCAGGTCGCTCCCCCTCTCAACAACCAACCGCCTCTCGCTCCATCTCTCTCGATTCTCTGCACCCACCGCGCCACCTTGCCTCGCTACCGTCTTAAGGACCCCGTAGCTCGTATGTGGTCCAAGAGCTGGGCTTACCAAGGATCCCCGCTCACTTCCTCGTAGCTTCTCTATAGATTCATGTCACCCCACTCCTCGTGGTTCATGAGCGCCGCAAGCTATGTCACCCTGGTCATCCGCCACAACCTGGAGCTAGAAGCTCTTTGTCCTTTTTCTTCCGAGGACAATTACAGAAATGTCCTGAAGGCCGCCACACCTCAGAAACACTTGACCCTCGACAAATCCCGCCTTCTTCTCCCTTGGCCGCCTTCGATGCCAATACACGTACCTCTCTCTTTCCCCTTCTTCACCTTGTTGACTCGTTGTAACGTCTCTTGGTGATCCGCTGGATTTCTTTCTGTCAAAGGATAGCCCACATATTGTCCCAGCTTCTTGGAAGGTCCACCATGCCTGCGCAGACTTTGGAAAAAAGTTCCCCAATCCTCTGTGACCGCATTGAGAGAGAGCAAGCTCCTTCGATGACATTGTTCTCACCTTCATCCCTTGGCGCGGTCAACCGGATCCCTCTCATCAATAGTATGGAAAGAAATGGTCGATCTCCCTCCCTTGGCCATCATGATCAACCTTAACCGATTCTCCTCCACATCTTACTCCGGATATATTTTCCTTCATAGTGTGGTTAGAGCTACCCACACTAAGTGAGCCATTTTCACATGTGTGGAACCATATGATCTTTTGACCCCATCCATTATGAAGCGCCGACATGTGCCACCGTTTTCCATCATGCGTTTTTCAGAGAAGAGCATCACAGTGGCTAGGATTTTCTCCGTACGTTCCTCACAGCATATGCCTCCATGACTACTGTGACTTCGCTCAGAGCCGCCAAAGCGATTTACTCCGTCCAACTTATCCCCCGACGTAGTCCATGGGGTGCCATTTTCTTACAAAAATGTGCTCTTAACGAGTCCCTCCTTCTGCGCGTAGACCCCGCATAGGTCCTTGCCAGGGCACCATCTCCGTCTTCAACAACCCACCTCCCTCGAAGCAGAAAGTTCACTACAAACAAAAAATGAATCGCCCTCTATTTGGATCCTTCCGATCGATCCTCGAAAATTTCATCGGGCTGAAATAGCCCGAGAAGCCGTTCTCCTCCCCGTTTTTCGTCAATCTTGGCTTAGGCTAACTGTGTGCACCTCTTCATGCGAAATTTAACCACGAGCAAGTGTTGGAAGCTCGCAACTCAACCGACACACCTCGAACACTCAAACGTTCCGGACTCCGTCACCTGGATGGCCCCCCCCGTGCGTGGCGCTCCTCAACGCGCTTGCGCTGTTTCTCCGCGTGCATATGGTTGGGTACGTTGCGGATTCACATGGAGAGACCCATGTCACCTTGGCCTCTACCTTCTCGCTTCCCATCGCTAGTCCGACCGTTGTTGTTATCGTTTTTCTTTGTCGTCACAAGACAAATTTTTGGGTCACTCTTCTTGTCAGAGATCCACAAAGCAGATCTCGGTAATCCCTCTCCGATACCATGTGAAAATTTCTGAATACGCTCAAACGTAAACCCTCATCGTTAATTTTCAGATTTACTTTCCTACTATATTAAGTTATTTATGTGAAATATTTAGCATTAACATCGAAATAAATACATCAACAACCTACACACATGTACCCAAACTTAAAACATGCACAATGAAAAGTGTGACACACAAGTATTTTCTCGGACAACCGGCCCCCTCGAAAACCTAATGCGGAAACCACTTTTGACCGCCGGAGGGTTTTATTATTAAGTAGAGTTGAAGTACAACAAATCTAAGCACTAAAACCGGTTATCCCGATGCGCAGAAATAAAATCGTAGCTATAATCATATGGAGACAAAAAAACCGAGGCATCGATTCACACCCTCAAACGGATTAAGGCATCCCCAGCTACTTTCTGGCCTTTGAAACCCGAGCGCCGCCCGTCCGCGTCAGCCCTCGCGCTACCGCAGGCGCGGGCCCCCGCATCACCCCCGTGTACCAGGTTACGCCGCCCCCCGCGTGCCTCCGGGCCGGGGCCGCGCGCGCCGCCCCTGCACGTCTCCTCCCTCGCTGTTCCCCTCGCTACCCCTTTCTGTGTGCCCGCGCAGCCCCGGCGGAAGCCCCCCCTCCGTGCTGCCCTCTTCGGGCCGTGGATGCGCGTAGTCGTCGCCCTCTCTCGTGCTGCCTGCTGCACCCCTGGCTCGGGGATCAACCATCCCTCTCGTGAATACTACCTTTTGTCGCAACAAACACTTATGAAATTCCTTAGCAAAACCACGCCTTAGAATTAGCTAGTCTCGCGTTCGGCCACTGTGGTGTGTCCTCCAATCGACCTCCAAGCCTTTCCTTTATACTTTTCTCGTTGGAAACCAACGTGAGAGAAAATCTCAATCGACGGCCAAGATTAAAAGAAAGCTGGGATTCCAGGTACGAAGTCATTTTCATCACATGTTTAACACTTAACTTAATCTAATTTTCCTAAGTTAGAATTAGGTCCTTAATAAAATACTATTAATTAATTAAATATCTCTTAAACATGATGGAATTTTAAATCGCTTTCTTCGATGGTCTTGGAGATCTCATGTACCTAGTCCCTCCACAAGTTTGGGATTTCAGAGCACATCCATGCTACCCCAACACATCAAAATCTCAACGAAAGCTCCCCATGGTTGAAGCAAGTTCTTTTAGGGCTTGGCATGAGAAGATCGATAGCTACTTGATGAAGTCGGGCTTCACTCGAAGTGATGTTGATTCACACCTTTATTTTAAGGTTGATAAAGAAAGGCCTCTCATTCTCGGTTCTCTATGTGCCAATGTGACGATCTTCCTTAACAAAGCGACCTTTCATTCATCAATGAAAGAGGGAGTTAGCTTTTGAGTTCCTGCAATGAAGGACCTAGGTCCGATGCACTATTTCCTTTAGGCTTCGGAGGTCCTGCAAAGCCAGTGAGATTTTCCTTTCAAGGAAAACATGTTGTAGCTATTGGAGATATTTGGAACCGTGACCATAAGTTCCGTGTCGACTCCTCGATGGAACTTAACTTAAGAAGTTGTGTGCTTCTCCGTCGGGTCCAAGATGGAAAATCCCACCGACTATCGACAACCCACATGTGGCCTCGTTGTTCTTAGTGAACCCCATCCGTACATATGTTTTGTAGTGAACACTTTGAGCCAACATATGCTTGAGCCTATCGCCATTCACTAGATTGGTGCCAAGAATCTTACCGAGATAGATTAGTGGCAATAATCAACCATGGGTTGTTACAGATACACCGTTGGGAGTTTGAGACTTCATAGATATACCGATGTTGCCGGCTTCCTAGCTAAGCAAGAGGAAACTCATGTACATGCCAAACATTTCATAATGGAGGTTAAGGGATCATATAGCCCCACACATAGCCGACAAGAAAATGGCTCAAAGAGATGGGAAAGCCTTAACTTCCCCATATGAGGGGAAAGACCATCTAGAGGAGAATGCTTCTGAGAATCAATCACATTATTCATGATGGCCAAGGAGAAGAAATCGAGCCCTTCTCGTATTGCTGTGCGACGAGATTAAAGGTTGTCCGTCATGGAGAAAAGGTGGAGGATGATGTGATGGAATACACTAATGCGCTCGACAGAGGATCGGGAAACTTTTTCCAAAGTATCTGGGCAAAGCGCACCTTTCCCAACCGGACAATATGTGGGCAATTCTTCGGCGAAGAAGAACTTTCTTGTCGTATTCACCAAGAGGTAGTACAACACGCAACGGGCAAGGTGAAGAAGGAAGAAGAAGAAGATGTAGCCTTGGAATCAAAGATACAAATAAGGAGAAAGAAAAGCGTGATCTATCAAAGATCAAGTGTTGCCAAGGGAAAATAGACATTTCACTGTCAAAGAATTGTCCCCTCGAAGAAGAAGGAAAAGGAAGCTTCTACCTCCAAGGATGCTAGTGGCGGATGGCTCCAAAGATGACGTAGCCATGAGCACTAATGAACCACAAAAGGGGGCGATGGATCCGTAGAGAAAAATACAAAGTGGTGGCGTATCCTTTGAGCATCTCATCTCTGACTGCTATCTTTGTGCCACGCAGAGCCTTACAAGGATGGAAGAGGCCGCGGATGCGGGAGCGCCTGGTGCGCAGAATCACGGAGCGCGTGAGCGCAGGCGTAGCCGAAGGCCGAAGGAGTAGCGAGTGCGTATGTAGCAGCAACATAGCAAAGACAACGAGAGATATGTGACTTTCGCAACAGCTACAAGAGAGAAAGTTGCAACAAGATAAAGGCTTCAGAGGACAACGTAGTGCAGCCAGCCACAGCGTAGGGTATTTCAAAGGCAGTAGGTTGATGTGACTTCATTCCGAAAATAGGTAGCCAGCATCATTCTCCGTATGATGCATGAAGGAAATTATGGAGCATCGCTGATGAGGATGCGCTCTTAACCGATTTGTCCGTTCAAAGATTGGGTAGGAGTTTCGGGCTGAGCCTTTAGCAGCTGAAGGCATGCAGCAATTGGCAACAAGGATCACATTTTGATAATGATGATGATTTCCAAACACACCTAACTTTACGTAAAAACTTAGTTTTTGATTTTTGGAGAAAGGAAGCTCAGCTCAAATCTGAGAAAAGTGACAGCCATTACAAGTCATCTATGACATCGTATGAGGAGAGCCTTGAGAGTTTATATAAGCAAAGAGTTTTACTTTTGCTCGTTCATCAAATGACTGTAGATAACATCTACATAATTAACCACTTTTCACTTTGATGATGCTGAGGTTGAGGAGGATGATGAAATTTTAGCATGTTGTAAATGAGGTAGTTTCCTTTCTGAAATGGTTGAAGAAATCATTTCTGAATGTGGAATCTTCCTTAACCTGCATTTGCATCCACCAAGTTCCATCGTAGTTACAAATTGCGAGATGAAGAAATAGAGGTTGATAAACACAATAGAGTTGTCACACTGCCCTTTCAAGATAATTTACTATCAAAGTGTATCCTTGCTCATCAACCCCATGACCCTTCAAGGCCCACCACCGCCCCGAACACATCACTTTGGAAAGAAAATCAGCACCGCAATCACATGATGAGCTCTGTTAAGTCCTCCATAATATTAATAGTATAGCCTTCATTATGTTAGTGTGCCCCCCTATTGCTATTATTTTACCCCCCGTAACCCCCATATTGTTATTATTGTGCCTCTTAAATTATTATTAAAGAATGCAGTTAGGATTACATCATGGCCCACTAGGATTAATATGGCCCCATGGACTCCCATACATGTGTAAAGGAGGTTTTGTAAATTGTATCATCCAAGAATTGTTCATTTCAAGATAATTTACTATCAAAGTGTATCCTTACCTGCTATCAACCTGATGACCTTCACATAGTTTCCATTCCACCTGCCGAACACATCAGCCTTGAAAGAAAAACTGAACGGGGCAATTACCAAGGCATGATGAGTCCTAAGGCCGAGTGACTGGCAAGCAAGGGGAAGAGTTGCTTTACTGTAGGAAGTCCCAAATATAGTCAAGTGGAAGAAAGAGGCAGTCCCGAATGGTTTTCCTGCATATATCTCAAATCCCCCAGATCGTGTATTATTCCAAGATCCATTTGTTGTTTTCTCTCTTATATGTCCTAGTATAGTGGGTTCTATCATGAACAAGTTGCTACCAAGAATGAGAAAAAATTTAAGCACTATTGTCCGAAAACAAGCTAAATGGGGAGTGGTCTTTTCATTACTTCGCATCATGAAAGAACTAAACCGTATAATCACCCATGTAATCATCTACGGACTGCTGATTGGAAAACAGTAGAGTTCACCAAAAAAAATGTCTATTGTGTAGATTAGAGTAGGATAGATAGACAGACAGTGTCATTTTGCCCCTTTGTGAGCATCTTTTCAGCTTCTACATTGTTTGAAGAAAAAATGAAAAAGAAGAAAATACAAAAAATAGTAAAAGTAGAAAGAGGTAGTTTCTAAAAGCAATGGTGTCCCCATGTTTCAAAAATAGTTCTTCGGAAAGCGCAAGTCTAAATGCCGCTACTAGTACTCAAATGCCTCTGCTCAACTATCTAGCCTAGACCCAGCCTAATCATAGCCTAATATAAGTGTAGAAATAGATAGGTTCATTTTACAAAAAAAGAAAATATGTTGGCAAAAGGTATGGTCCAAATGCACCCAAAAGAAGAAAAACAAGAAAAGTAGTGGGGTAGGTAGAACATTACTGATGCTAATCATGTCATTTTCTTTAAGTAGCATAAAAAGAGTGAAATTTGCGCCAATGGGAAGACACCGGTCTTCATAAGCCAAAGATTCTAAATTCTCGACACTCTCAAAAGGAGCTGTCTTCCAATGGAGCCACTATTAGTCATCAATATTTTTTACTTGTTAGGTGATGACTAGTTGTAATAGCCAAGTTTTCCAAATACCATCTGTACCTATCAACTTTCACCGCAGAAAACTTCATAAACTTTTTGCTCTCTTACCTCTTCTTTCAGTCATATGACGAGATGGAGCCCCCATTAATAATCCTAATATCCAGCTCAGCCACTAGTCTGCCTTCAGCTTCAAAGAGACAATCCAAATCTATTCAAGCACTTCCATGTTAGAAGTGGCGCTTGTTGCATTTCTCCCTTGGCAAACCATCCAAGAGCTAAAACTCACATCTCCGTTTATAGACCAATGGCAATGTACCTTCCTACTCGTTAATAAAGTTGGTTACAGCTCTAGGTCGCTACTGTTTACATCAATACAAGCACCCCTAAGTTCCAAGAATACACAGACCATAAGTCAAGTCAGATTTTAGGTGTGTTTTTAAGTGTTGTTTCTGATGGATCTTTCAAGGATAGAACATACTCAAAGATCTCGAAGACAATTTTGCCCACATGAGAAGACAAATGCTTCTCAATGTGATCTTGAGCCTCGATACACATAAAGCAAAGAGAGTTTTTTCATCAAGCTCTGTAACCCTCATTCAAAGCCTCCTAAAGGGCCGTAAAAGGATAAATAACACCGTCAAGAGGTCGTTGATATGACATGACTAAAAACCTCCTTCATTTATAAGGTATATTTGAAGACCAAAGAACCTCCTTCATCTATGTTGCAGGGTTTCGAAAGCGCTCCATCTATAATTAGAGGGCGATGTACACAAAACCGACCAGAAGAGTTGCAAATCGATTGTAAGACAAATTTGTTTTTACGTCACCAAACATCAAAATGAGGATCTCTGACATGCATTAAAGTGATGATTGGTGCAGAGTAGAGGTAAAAGTATGGTGCTTTTCAAAGTTTGTTTGGCCACAGTTCTATTGTTATTTGAGTTGCAAGATTAAGCTAAGGAGTTGATCATAAATGAAAAAATGTTGTTGAGCACATAACCAAAGGAATCCGTCACTTAGCCTCTAACCAAGCTTCCGCCATCATGTGGCAAGAGAAACCCCTATCAAGCATGCTCATCAAACATTTTTTATGTATTTAGGACAAAGGGTGAAGGAAATAACAAAGTTCATAAATGTGTAAGAACACCATACGATGTTTTTCGTGTTCGGGAACTCAGAGCAAAGCACATCACACACAAAGGAAGAGAAGCTTCTACAAACAAGTCAAAAAACACCGCCGTTACATTTTGAATAAAGGAAAGCTCTTTAAGAAAATGCCCTCTATTAGACCTAGAACGTAGAAGTTCTGACAACATCACTAGGTCTCACCCACAAACAGAAATAAGCATCAAATTGGAGACATGTTAAAAGGTCACACAAGGTGGATTTGATCCAATTTTCCTCTGTAGTGCTGCATATAGGTATGGAGCGTAAATGCCAAATCAAGTTTCTAGAAAGAGATAGGTCATCCCCGTGAGAATGGAAAAGGATGCTTCATCATCATTAGTGTATTTGCTGAGTACTTCCCCTCATGATTGAAAATACCACTAAAAAGTCGTTAAAGGGCGTTAAGATGGAAAAAAAGGCAAAAGCACTTTCAAATGTAAAGTCTTCCAAACCCTCTCAAGTCACACTCAAAGGCATGTTGGTAAGCTTTTTAAATAAGTTAAGTACCATTGAAAATTTATTTTCAACCTAAAGCACAAGCAAAGTTTCCCCTCGATGATCACCGGACCGGAGGGAAGCGGCGCTTTTGAAAAATAAATGGTATTTTTTTCACAAAGAACTACGCGCACCGTAAGTCTCCCGCGGCGTGTTCGGGGCACAAATTACAAAGAAATACATAGCGCACGCGCGCTCGTAGGTTTGGGTCACGTCGTCCGAAAAATGACCCAAGACCTTTTCCCCGCGCGACAATTCTTCCACACCAACATGCCGTACACTTTTGAATTCGGCTGAAATGCTTAAATGTGTTCAAAAACTAAAAGACAAGGTCTTCAAACAAGCCGCGTATCAAATTGTAAAGGTATTCTGCGATGCCTCCTTGCTATTGTCAAATTCTAAAGGGTTGTTTGCTGTGACATTCGAAGACTAAACAAATGGTGCAAAGATGAAACTCTCATGGAGAATCAAGGGGATGCATAATGTCAGAAGAATTTTACTTCTCAATGTGAGAGGTTAGAAGAATGATTCATCAGCTTTCAGGAACTTAGAGCCGCCTGTGCTAAGATATAACCATAACCCCGTCGCATTTATGCTGAAGAAAGCATTGCCTAGAGGATTGGATGTGCTTGTTTAAAAACTCAAGTTTTGTTTTTGGTTTTAAGGTTGTATCTGCTGCAAACATAGAAAAAGTGGTGATCCTATTGACACCAAAGCTTCCAGATAGCTGCCCTCAAAATGTTGATGAAAGGTAGAGGCACTGCTCGTGTTTAAACACAAAAGCTTGAAAAACAAAATAGTGGGCCTATTTTCGCATATGATTATCGTTAGTCATTTTCTCACTTCAAAACGTTTTCCTCGGGGTGATGGGGTAAAATAAAAATGTTGTTTTTTGTTCTACAAAGTACATAATTAGTGTATGAAGTCGCAACTCGCTGGGAGGTATTGGCTGCAAATCTATGTGAGGGACAAAGAATACAAGTACAATATGTTGATCAGAAGAATTTCTGTTGATTGACCGGCTACAAAACCTGTGATGTTCTCACACCAAAAAACAAAGGAAGCTGGTAATCCTACTCAAACACAAAGGACTCTTTTGATCGTGTATATCTTTGACAATTGTGTTCATTATTTTTACTTGTTGACTAACATACTAAGGAGAAAAAAGGCAGTTGTTTTGAAAGAGTTGCAGAATCTAACACCAAAGAAAAACATGTTACACAAAATTTGAAACCATGGTTGCCTTGATCAAACAAAGGACTCCATAGTAGAAGGTAGAGTTTTGTTTAGTAGCATGAAGATGATGAACAAGGCCATGATAGTGATGAGAAAGGGAAACCAAGATATGATACACAGCAGCCTCCTGATGAGGGCAAGCAAATACAAAACATGGATCATGAAGGGCATTCTCCAAAGCATGTGCTATCTCGCTCTAGGCAAGGGCCATGACTTTCACCAAAGCGAATACCAAACATCAAAGAAGAAAACTACATCAAGGAGGCTAAAGGAAAGCGCTCATCATGGAAAGTGAAGAAAGACATGCATCGTACCTCATATTTTGGTTTCCGCTTTCTGCATGCTGCTAAGGACCCTCGAGGGTCGCACACACCAATTTTGGGCAATTTCTGACATGTTTTGTTTGGCATTTTTTAAAGCTTTAAAACTCACAGAAATTCGCCATTTCATTTTGGGGATTCACACTGTGCCAGAGAATGGTATCATTGGAAGCCATAAATTCAGGAGATATTGGCTGACCAGGCGATTTTCAGGACATTTGGAGATCATTTGTTTCCGAAATGGCTAAAAACACTGCTTTTTTCAAATATCTCCGCCTGCTTATCAAATAGAAGGTTTTTATTTTCCGGGGTATTTTACACAATCCTATTTTTAAAGGAATTTTTATCAGATTGAGAAAATTTCAGTTTTTCCAGAAAGCAGACATCGCAGCTTTCCAATCGTAGCTATCATGAGCCTCGTTTCACATCGGAAGGTCACAATGTTAAGCCTGTAGTTAGGGGACCTTTTGTTGATGTATAAATTTTGAATATTTTTTGTACTTGAACCTTTAAAATCGATATTTCTCATGTGTGTTTAGCTATTTTTTACATTACGTAGCGTGAAAAGTCAATTATTTTCCATTTTTAGCATTTTTAGATATTTTACGAGATATTTGTGCCTTGGCTTTGCAAAGCTCCTCAAGGACAAGTTTAGATGTTTTGATTAGGCCACGTGGATATGTTGAACCATGAGGTTTTCCCACTTCTGGCCTATATATTCCAAAAAGGCTTTCTGCTTGTAAAACATTTATTTATTATTTTTTTGTATTTCATATAAGCTTCTAAAGAAATACTTGTCTTATGCTTTTGGATTGCCTCTTGGATGCTCTTGATGAATGAAGAAGGATTGGTTGTTGGATTCTACCACTTGGTAGGAATGGCATAATGTTTGCTTTGTTGTTGTCTTCTAGTTTTCATTCATGAATACATGTTTTTGGTTTGTCATAGATCAAGAGAGAATTTTGAGATATGCCTTGAGGCACCTCAAATTTCCTCGTTTCTTCATAGCTTTCATGTTTTTCTTGTGTTGTATTGCAAAGAATTCTTAACCGCTTTCCTTTTTTAATAATCTCAGGATATTGTTGCTTGTTTCATTCATAGTTCTATGCATGTTACATGATTTTACTTAGATGTTCTCGCTTACTCATGGCTAGAAGTTATAGTTCCATCAATGAAATTTCTCGATCGATTAGATTATCATTTTGTTTTGGAACCATGCGGAGGCCTAGTTCCGACCAGTCTTTTCGTCTAAAACTATGCAAATCTCCTTGTTCAAAGTGCCTAAGTTTGAAATAGCATCGTGTTTAGGCGTTCCGACATAGTAAGTTAAGTTGTTTGTTCGTCTTAAGTATGTTTTCCCCAAAACCGATAGCCATTTCCTGTGCCAGAGGGTCATATACTTATGCATGGCTTGAATAAGCTTATTTCTATGTATTGATTAGCTTATAGTTACATTTTAACATGATTAATGGTTTGCTCCCACCATGTTTATGTTATTCATTGAACTAGTTATTTTAAAACTCTTTTTGTTCACAAACTTGATGTCCATTTACACCATTTTGCCCAAATATCCTTTCTACTCTGAATCAAATCGCCCTTCAACAACCTTGTATCATCACCGTCCGATAGCTTCTTGACCTTTTCGACCCTATAGCTCAGCTTGATCCGACATCTTTTTTAATTGCCTTATATTTTTGATCGGGGCTCATCCTCACAACCCTAAAAACCAAAACCAAAAACATACTTTCATAACTAGCTTCAAAATCGTGTATCACACAATAAGCAAAACACACGTATATCCCTTACACACATATAGAGAGAGAGCCTCTCTCTCGAGCTCAGGAAGGCTAGTCCTGGGCTCCAAAGCTTGGCTTGATGTTACACTGCCATTTGGCTTCGCCACCGCCCAAATCATGGGACCCTAACACAATGGCGATCACTGTGATTCTCGTTAATAAACAAAGCTTAGTTTCCTCAAACATCCCAAGTCTTTAAGAATACTATCTCACTGACTTATCCCACCGCTCACTGCTAGTGTACCCATCACCGTGGGACCTTTCGAGTTAGGTGACACCCAAGTACTCCTTATAACTCCCAAGTCTCAATCGCTGCTTAGGACCCCATGTTGTTTGAAGATATATGTTTACTCTTTCACCATATTAGAAAATGATGATTCCGCTATAGGACACCTTCCAAACCTTTAGGATTACATAAAAAAAAAAAATCTCCATAAAAACCCCAAAACTCCCTTAGATTGGTTTTTAATGATCGGTGGACCATACAATACATACCCCAAACAACCAAGTTCCAATCACACTCCACTAGCCTCCAAATAGGCCTTACATAGCTAGAGATAGTGGGACACCCAGCACATGACAACATAGCAAATCTTATGACTCTTTTTTAGTCCTTAGATACTTAAACAAGCAAAGGCACCATAAGATCATTTTAGAGTAAAATCTTTGTTATCGCCACCCTACAAAGTGACGCAGAAACAAGTTTAGAATACTAGCAAACCTTATAGGCCATACAAAACTTTAAAACCCCAAAAACATTCTGCATTGACTTTTCTATTATTGGTGGTGGACCATAGTTGCTATTTACAAAAAAACAACTAAGTCTACCCTAAGACTCCACAACCCCAATAGACTTAAAGACCCACTAGAGGAAGAACCTAAAACATGACCACCATCCTAGAAACAAAAAGCACTGTGCCTTAGTTGATCTTAAGAAATTATCATTTTATATAAATATGTTCTACTTACTTTGAGCCTCGACGGAATACACCGAACATGAGATTCCATATTTATCATTGAAAGCATCTCAAACTCAAAAGCCAAGCCTCAAATTTCGCACCATGAGTAGGCTTGCACACTGTGGTCGTAATTTCGTATTCACCTATGGAAAACCTAGCAAACATGAGCTTCCTGTTACCTTTCCCACTGCTGAAACCCTCAAACAAAATACGCTCTAACCTCTTTACACTACCCATATCCACAAAGGTCCCGCAAAGATACAAGCCTTTAGTTTTACCTCCCACTTTCTAAGCCCTTCTGTACAAATCTTCAAAATAAATTACCTGCAGTTGATGGAGAAAGCTCCAATGTCACCGCTCGAAGAGCACGCCAAAAAACTTGAGGATTTACTGATCTTTATGACATGAACACATGATGCGTATTGAATGTTTTCCTCATCATTACAAGGAAAAAATTAAGAGTTGTTTTAAAGACCTTCCTTGCCAGCAAGCACACAATTTTCTACTCTACCACCCAGTCTTCCTTAGACAGGTGGGTGGTTTCTGGCACAAAGTTCTCATCATAAAGGAGTACAACTGCCTAAAAGACAACCAAGGGAGACAATACAAAACTTTTCAGCCAGTTCAATAAAGTATACCATGCAATGCCCTCTCGCTAATCTAAAGCCACCCCTGATGTGCTCTCTTGCACTACCCGCATTCTTTTGACCGCAGAGATGGTTTTCTCCAATTAAGAAAACAAAGATCCTTTGACCCTAGAAGAAATGCAAAGGATAGTGCCTTGATGTATAATTAAACATACTAAATAGGGAGGCAATAACCAAGAATAATAGAGAAAGACAAAGCAAATCAAGAGAGATTAATATCTTCAGAGTAGAAAAGTTGAAAATTGGTATGTATGTTTGGCAAACCAGAGCATCTACTTGACAGAAAAGAGAAAAACACAAAGTTAAGGTTAACACCGGCTATTCAAACCAACCTACACTTCTTCTCAGATGAACACATCATTACAAGACAAGAGTTATAAACAAAAATGTGCCTAATGGGAAAGCAAATAAAAACATAAGAGGGATGCTCTAAAGAAACTATTAGCCATTTTGAAATCGCGCATCCAAATGGAAGAAGAATCAAACCTTAGGTTCTCTACCCTTATGCTTTAAATCATTCCGTACTTTGAAAGAAAAAAATTTTACCCTAAAGACTTCACAATTATTCAGAAAACCTCGCTCAAGTTAACTCTCACCTAAATCAAGAAGAGCCGATTGAAGAGGAATTCAAATCAACAGATAAGATAAATCAAACCTTTAGGGTTCCCCACTTTATGTTGGGAGCCTATTCATAAAAGCAAACTGGCCCCCTAAGAATCTATCAGAGGAAACTCTTGAATCCCATGTTTACTATCCTCAACATCACAAAGAATTGGTTGAAGATGAAAACAATCAAGAAATGAAAGAGCACCTACAGGGCCTCTCTAAGGACATGAGTGATGATTCATCATCTCTCATAGGTGAAGCCCAAAAACACATTCATCTTTCAAATCAGATTTCCCAAGAGAAAGAGGATTATTGTAGAGAAATGAAAATGCCCTCCTTTAAACCCAAGGAGTAAAGACCACCGAAACAGCATAACCCTCCTAAACTTCACATAACCACAAATTTTCTAATCTTTCTCCTCGTTATCACATTTTCTGCTAAAAAATAGATTTGTAAATCAATTTGAAGAAAAGCAACTCAGTTAAACCAATACATGGTTGACATTACCTATAATGATGATTTTCCAAAATTGACCAATATTTTGATAATGATGATGATTTCCAAATGCTAGAACGACCTGCAAAACCAAGTTTCTTGATTTTTGGGAGGAAGCCTTCTGGGCCTACAAACTTGAGAAAAGTGGAGCAGTCATTGTCATGTCATCTATGACACCGATGAGGAGAGTCTTTGAGAGTTTAGCAAGCGAAGAGTCTCGACTTTGCCTACTTCTACTCATGTACCCAGCATCAAAGATAACATTCACAATTGGAAATCAATAGTTTTTCACCTTTGATGATGAGGTTGAGGAGATATTTAAGATGAAATTCCCAGCATGTTGTAAATGAGAAGCCTTTTCCTAAATGGTTGAAGAAATCATTTTGAATGTGAATCTTCCTTAACTTCCGTATTTCTCTATCCACCACTGATGGCAACTGCGCATGAAGAAATAGAGGTTGACAAACACATGAGAGTGCTGTCACACTCATTTCTCAAGATAATTTACCGTCAAAGTGTATCCTTGCTCATCAACCGATGACTCACGCTTCAAATTCACTCGCCTTAAACACATCAACTTGAAAAAAGAAACTACACCCCCCAATACATGATGAGTTCCAGAGGCTTTGAGTGATCAGGCGGTGAAGAGTTGGCTTACCAAGGAAGTCCCAACATAGTCAAGTGGAAGAAAGACAGTCCTCGAATGAAGCCTATATCTCAAATCCTCTAGACTGTGTATTATTCCAAGATCCATTTGTTGTTTTCCTCTTTGAGAAGTCCTAAAAGAGTAGGTTCTATCATGAACAAGTTGCTACCAAGAATGAGAAAAAAATTTGCTAATTACCGTCCGAAAGCAAGCCAAATGGGAGTGGTTCTTTCTACTACTTCAAGATCATGAAAAAGAACTAAACCAATCTCCATGTAATCATCTACTTCAACGGTTGCATTGAAAACAGTTCACCAACAAATGTCTATTGTGGTAGATTAGTAGTGAGATAGAGATACTTAGAAAAAATAAGCTCAACCTTGTATAGAGTATCTTTTCGGGCCTACATTGTTTGAAGAAAAAATGAAAAAAGAAGAAAATACAAAAAATGGGTGAAAAGTAGAAAAGAGGGCAGCTTTAAAAGCAATGATAAAGCCCCATGTTTCAAAAAATAGTCTTTCTAGCATGCAAGTCTAAATTCCGTCACTGGTACCAAATGTACCACCTTGTTCAACCATCTAAAATTTTTCAATCATAATGTAACATGTTTAAATTTATTTGTTGATAAGTTAATGAGTGAAAAATATGGTAAACATTGTGTGTAAGATTGATCATCGCTACAGAGTAGATTAGGAAAAGATACTCGGTTCCACATGCCTATAAACAGAATCAGCAGAGAAACAGAACAAAAACACATTGTACATCTTAGCCCTATTTTTTCTAGATTTTTTTGCAAAATAATATTTAAAAGTGCCTTTGTCCTTTCAATATGCCGTGAACAGATGACAAATCGATCGTTTAACCCTCGATTTGATCATTTTAAATTTCATGTTTTAGATTAGAGAACAAAACTCGTCAAACAATGAATTCATGCATTGATCTAGTTTAGGTAGGAGTAATGAAGTGAGTTTACCGCCTTAATCTGAACTCCGATGGTGACATAAGTGTAGAGACAGATAGTAAGTTAATTTTACAAAAAAAGAAAAATATGTTACAAAAGGTAGTCAGTCCAAATGCAACCAAAAGAAAATGTTAGGAAAATTAGTGGGTAGGTAGAAATATCATCGATGCTAATCATGTCGTCTTTTCTATAGCATAAAAAAGAGTGAAATTCTCTGTACCAATGGGTAAGGCACCGGTCTTCATAAGCCAGCATCTGAAATTCTCGACACTCGAAAAGGAGTCGCCCTCCCAAATGGAGCCACCGTTAGTCAATATTTTTTGTTTGTTAGCATTAATTGTAATGCACACCAAGTTTTCAACAACCTATCTAAAATTTGTCAAATTTGGTTAGCCGAGAAAATCCCCACATGCAAACTTTTTTTTCTTTCTTACCTTTTCGCCCTCGCCCATGATTTCAGATGGAGTCTTATTATCATCCTCTATCCACTTCACCATACTAGTTCGCCCTTCACTTAAAGAGACAATCTATTCATATAGTTTTCCGGTTAGGAAGTACATGTTACTTGGCAAACTATCCAACATAGTCAAAATCAATTATGGTGATCACTATAATGACTTTCCATCTCCGTTTAATAAAGTTGGTTACACCAGGTTTCCGCTTTATCAATATACCCCCAAGTCTCATAGCAATACATAGACCACAAGTCAGCTGATTTTTAGGTGTTTTTTATAGTGTTTGATGCTGATCTTTCAAGGATGGTAAACATACCAAATATCCCCGTAACATTACCTCTTGGCTCCACATGAGAAGACAACCCGCTTCTCAATGTGATCTTGAGCCTCCTAGATACGCTTACAAAGCAAAGAGTTTTTCACCAAGCTCTTGCACCATTCAAAGCCTCGAAAGGACCGTAAAAGGATAAATAACACCGTCAAGTGGTTGTTGATATGACATGACTAAAAACCCTCCTTCATTTATAAGCGTAGGTTTGAAGACCACAAGAACCTCCTTCATCTATAAGAAGAGGGTTTCTGAAAGCACCTCCTTCATCTATACAGAGGGTAAATGGCCAAGAAACGACTTGAAGAGTCATACCGATTGTAAGACAAATTTGCTTTTAACAAACAAATACGACAACAAAATGAGAGGATCTCATATCAGCGTGATGATTGCGTACGTAGGTAAAAGCAAAGCATGTTTTTCAAAGTTTGTTTGCATAAGCTCCATTGTTATTTGAGTTGCAAAGATTGTTAAGGAGTTGCATCACAAATGAAAATGTATTGAATACAACGGCAGTGCTAAATTTGACAACTAGGTCCAAACTCCATGTTATGATGCTCGCATTAAGAGGCTAATATTTTTGTTGGATCTTTTGAGAGGTAAAATCCATACATAATATGTCTCTATCCTAGATGAGCCAGTAATATTTATTTTGTCTATTATTCATAATAAATTATATGTGTGTGTCGGCTCATGTCTTCACCCTCACATGTCACACGCCCCAATGATGGATACATGTTGTGTTGGAGAGCATTTCACAACAACTCTCCAACTTGGCATCTTCTTCTCATCCGATTTAGTACGAGCTCCTGGAGGACGCAGTTCAGCTCCACACGTGTGAAGGAGAAGAAGGCTGACAAATCGTACGACCGAGTCGATGACGCACCGCGTCAGTGTAGTTTTCAGGAAGTTTGACTCCGGCCGTTGACTTTGGTCAATGCATGGTCCGAATGGCTGAATTTGGTGAGAAGTTCGATTTTGAAGCGTCGTACCTGCTTACATAGAAATCGAGGTCAAAGGGTCAGATCAATCTGTCACATATCGATTTTTAGCTTCGTCGCTCTCGTTGAATTTTCCGGGACACGCATTGACTCTTCTCGGGAGTGTCAACGAAGGACTCGTTTGCCGATTGGAGGACTATTGTGACATATTCGGGGTTACGACCAAGGACTCGTCGGTTGAAGCATCCCCGTTGACCGTAACGCACCACCAAAATTTTATGCTTCGGTTTGTCTTCATAAGATCCACTTATATGTTCTATCCGTATTTTTACTTAACTAGTATTGTGTGATTGCTATAAGAAAAGTAAAGTTGCTCCAAGTACAGAACATCTACAAAAACTTCAGGCGGTACTTTACTTCTGTGAAGACAAACTCTTATCTTTAGCAATCACCACCGAAGAAATGGGTTCCACTAGTCTTGAATTCAAAGAATGACAAGTTAATCGGAAGGATGACTTCCAGTTCCTCGAAAGATGACATAGGATTCAATAAAGACCATGATCTCTTTGATCATGTGGGGCCGGGTAAGATTCAAGAACCTCCATCCAATGCCATCACGCTCGTTAGAAACAAGTATAAGAAGGGTGAGATCAAAGGTAAAGCCGATGATCAGTGGAATCCATACATAAGAGCCTCCAAGCGTTCGTATTTCTCAATCCAGTACATCCAAGGAGATGTATGACAAATTGATCCTTATGTTCAAGGTAAACAATGTGAACTAAGTGCTATTCCTCAAGAACAAGTTGAAGAATATGAAGAAGGGTCAGATGAGTCTATTCAAACTTACTTTCCCGAAATTGACCGAAATGGTGAACAATCATACTATTGGGGAGACAATAGTCATCATGAGATGGTTCTCGCCGCACTTGGAGGACTCATGAATGGAAAGGTCTACAACTACCATTCTCAACAATAATACCATTCCTAACTTTGATGAGCTTCCTGTCGAGATGTATGGAAGAAGCAGCAGATGAAGTAGGTTCCCGATAACATAGAAATTCTCGCCTATGGTGCTCATTATCGAAAGAAGAACTCTCGTGGTCCCCCCATGGCAAAGGAAGAACGAAGACCCATGAAAAGAAGGGCAAGTTTCACTTGCTGAGCAGGCCTGTCACTATGCTAGAGAATGCCCTTCAAGGATTCTCCGATAGTGATGATAACAACAACAACCAAAGGAACGTGGGAATCGAAGAAATGACAACCAAAGGAAAGAGGAAGGCTCACTTTATGGAAAACACCTTCTAAAAGGTTCAGAAATACTAGTATGAGGGAGTCTAATGTTGTTGATAAAAGAAATGAGTATATTCTTGTATCTGCTCTCTCAGCTGCATCTCCGCCCGACACTATGGATGTCTGGCTAATCGATAGTGGTGCCTCAAGACACATCACCGGATTCAAGGATGCACTTTCTGACATGGTTGAAAGGGATTCCAACAAAAATAATAGCCTCTTAATCTGAGCATCATAACATGGAGTTTGGACCTAGTTGTCCAAATTTAACACTCCCTCTCAACTAGGGAGAACTCCATCCATCAGTGCAATCAAACATCGTGCGTCATCCCGCCGTAACATGCTTGTCGGGCTCTTTTATTTCGTAACAGAAATGGGTCACCACAAGGACATATCTACATTCAATACTCTGTACATTCAAAACCGATGCCCTCATTCCGCTTTGGACTCCAAAACTCCCGAAGAGGTTTTCTCTGGTAAGAAACCTGATGTCTCACATTTTAGAATTTTTGGATGTCCTGTCTATTTTCATGTGCCGAAAGAAAAGAGAAGTAAGCCGGATGCTACCGGGAAGAAAGGAATGTTTGTGGGCTACAGTGAGACTTCTAAGGCATATAGAGTCTATGTACCTGGTCAAAGGGAAGTAGAGATAAGCCATGATGTCACTTTTGACGAAGATGCTTCCCTGAAGAAAGTAGTAGATCTTCCTAGATCCGAAGAAATTCATGAAGAAAGGCCTGGAAATCTGGAAGAACCCCAGGATGAGACTATGCCTGATATTGAAGGGCCAATGGACCCTATTGATCCACCCCCTTCACTAGGAAAGAGACCATCATGGCTCAGGGACACCCTCGAAGATGCTGAGGGTCATGCTGCCCCAAGAGGGACATTCCGGGAAAGCAAGAAGCCGTGTAGATACCAAGGGTATCTAGCTGCCATGAGTACTATTGTACAATCTGAACCTGGATCTTTTGAGGAAGCCGTAAAGCATCAAGTCTGGAAGGATGCTATGCATGAAGAATATGAGTCCATAATGAAGAATGATGTCCGGGATGTGGTCCTGAGACCAAAGGAAAAATCTGTTGTCACCGCTAAATGGCTCTACAAGATCAAACATGGATCTGATGGGAGTGCTGAAAATTTCAAGGCAAGGTTTGTTGCCCGTGGCTTCTCTCAAAAGGAAGGAATTGACTATGATGACATATTTGCACTTGTGGCACGATATACCACCATTCGATCAATCATAGCCCTTGTTGCTACGCAAGGATGGAGTCTTCATCAGATGGATGTCAAGACCGCTTTTCTGCATGGTGCAATAAAGGAAGAAGTGTATGTGGAACAACCTCTGGGATTTGAAGTTCAAAATCGAGACACTCATGTCTGCAGGTTGAAGAAAGCCCTCTATGGGTTAAAGCAAGCACCCAGAGCTTGGTACGAGAGGATGGATAGTTACTTGATGAAGCCGGGCTTCACTCGAAGTAATGCTGATCCGAACCTTTACTTCAAGGTTGTGCAGGGGAAGCCTCTCATTCTAGTGCTGTATGTGGACGACCTCTTCCTGACAGGTGCTGACCCTCTCATTCATCAATGTAAGAGGGAGCTCACTTCCGAGTTCGAGATGAAGGACCTAGGACTGATACATTACTTCCTAGGCCTGGAGGTCTGGCAGAGACCTGGCCAGATTTTCCTCTCTCAAGAAAAATATATTGCTAAGCTGCTGGAAAGATTTGGTATGGCGGACTGTAAGTCCATGTCGACACCACTAGAACTCAACCTTAAGAAGTTGAGCAGGGCCGCTCGGGCCTGGCCTCGGGGCAAATCCCACGAAGTATCGTCAACTCATGTGAGCTGGCTTGCCCCAGTGAACACCCGACCAGATATATGTTTTGCAGTGAACACTTTGAGTCAACAGATGGTTGAGCCTCATCACTTTCACCGGGTTGGTGCCAAGAATCTTTTGAGATATCTTCGGGGCACGATAAACCATGGGCTGAGATACACTGCCGGGAGTGTGATACTCCGTGGATATACCGATGCCGATTGGGCTGGCAGTGTGGTGGATCGTAAGAGCACATCGGGATGCTGCTTCAATCTTGGTTCTGCTTCGATCTCATGGATGAGCAGGAAGCAGAAGTCGGTGGCTTTGAGCACCGCGGAGGCCGAATACATTGCTGCAAGTATGGCCTGCTAGAAGGCAGCTGCTGCGAAGCTCTTTAGTGAGCCGTTTGGACATGTGCTAGATACCACCGGTGATGGCTCTCCGTGATAACCGCAGGACTGATGATCGAAAGTAATCCGTGTCTCACCACGATCCAAGCATATTGATATCAGGTACCACTTTATCCGGGATATGGTACAGCGAGGCGCCGTAAGGCTCGATCACATAGGAACTGATGAGCAGGTCGCGGATATTCTCACTAAGCCCCTGGGGAAGGTCAAGTTCCTAACCTTCCGTGAGAATCTTGGTATCGTGGAACGACCCTATGATGTGGGTCCCGTTGGACGATGAGCTCTGGGAGCTCTGGGGGGCTTTGGGGATAGCTTCTCGGAGCTATAAGCACTCATAATGCTTCTGCCCCACCCTTGTGATTATTGAGCTGGTTCGCCTCTCATTTATCTGTGCCCCGTATGCATCCTACCCATTGAGTTCAGGGCTCATGGGAAGTACCTCTCATTTGGCCAATGAGGTGGGAAAAGCTGGAGACTATTAGCAAAGACTGATGGACGCATCAGAGATTGCCGTACTCTCTATCTAGGATGGCACGGTCCAACCACTTGATCTGGGATCAAGTTTTGCGAGGTCTGGGACCTCTGCCTGACTTCGGGTCAGATGAACCAACTTTGGGTTGGTTGGATACTCTTTAATGAGTTTGATAGAGGTTTTATGACCTACGGGTGATTATATCGATCGAGGGGATGATGTCTTTTAATAGTACCGGCCCATACATTCTGAAATAAAAGAGGCAGTATAAAGCAAGTTACGGCGGATGATGTGATGTTTGATTGCAGCGATGGATGGAGTTCTCCCTAAGGTCAGAGGAGTGTTAAATTTGGACAACTGAGTCCAAATACATATTATAATTATGATTAAGAGGCAATATTTTTGTTGGATTCCTTTTGGAGAGGTGTAAAATCCATATATAATATGTCTTAATCCAGATGGCCAGAAAATTTATTTTGAATTTATTATTCATAATAAATTATATATAAGTCAGGCCTCGTTTACCCCCGGATGTGTCACATGTACTTATTGATGGATACTCATCTGAGGAAAAGTTGGAAGCATTTCACAGAACTCAACTCACATCTTCTCTCTCATGCGATTTAGTCGAGGCTCCTTGGAAAAAGGGATTCGTACACGTATGAAGAAGAAAGGATAATCCTGCAATTTGAAATTTGAAGGAGGAATTTAAATAGTTAGGGTTTTGCGAAAGTTTGACCGAGCGTTGACTTTACAGTCAACGCATGGTAAATGGGATGAAATTTGGTGAGAAGTTCGATTTTGGAAGGCACGTCTTGTTTGGCACCAAAATCGAGGTCAAGGTTGACACGGTGCGATCATTGACTTTTAGTTTCTTTTGTAAGTCCCATTTTTCTGGACAACATTGACTTTCACAAGACGGCATTGACTTTTCTGAAGCATTGACTTTTACGGGGTTGGCTTAGGTTGACTACGTTTTGCGGTGGAGGAACATTTATGACACATTAGGTTGGGCGACCAGGGGCCTATTTGGTAAACATCACATTGATGCCCATGCTTTACAAGTATTTTATGTTTAGTTTATGTCTTCTATAGATCCACTTATATATTTCTATACGCATTTACTTACTATTTGTGTGATTGCTATAAGAAAAAGTAAAGTTGATCCATATGAACATATAAAAAAATTTACAAGGAATCAGGTCTTAGCCTCTAACAAGCTTCTTCCATCATGTATAAAGAGAAACCCTATCAAAGCATGCTCATCAAACATTTTCGAGATTAGGACAAGGGTGGAAAGGCAAGCGAGTTCATAAATGTGTAAGAAACATAACATGTTTTCGGGTTAGGAACTCATAGAAAGCAAATTTTGCATACCCACAACATTAAAGGAAGGTAGTTTCCCATAAAAACAGTCAAAACACACTGTTGTTACATTTTGAATAAGGAAAGCTCTTAGAAGAAAATGCCCTCTTATTCGTAGAAACAGTGGTAAGTTCGGACAACCTCTGAGTCTCACCCACGATCGAAGAAGCATACGGTGAGAACATGCGGTACGGTCACAAGGTGGTTGATCCCGAGTTTTCCTCTAACAGCGGATATAGGTGTATGGAAGCGAAGAAAATGCAAAATCAAGTTTTGAAAGAATCGTCTCCAGTGAGAATGGCAAAGAATTAACTTCATCTGTCATTAGTGTATTGGTGAGTAATTTCCCCATGATTACAATACCATAAAAAGTCGACGGTCGAGAAGATGGACAAAGACGGCCAGGTTTAACAAGGAAGTCTTCAGCCTCTCAAGTCACCTCCCAAAAGGATGATATGGTGTTCCTATCAACAAAAGTTAAGACCTGTTAAGTACCCCATTTTTCCAAACTCCAAAGCACGAGCAAAGTTTCCCCTTGCGATCACTGGTAGGAGAAGTAGTTTTAGCCGTAGGGATTTTTTTAGGCTAAAGGACGCGTTTTGTAAGTACGCGGCGCGTTGGTGCACAAATTTTTAAAAAAAAAAAAGAAATACATAGGCGCACGGTGCGCACAGTTCAGGTGCAGTCGGCCCGACAAATGACCCGAGACCCTTTCTGCGCAGCTCTTTACTGGCTTGTCCGCATCTTTTAACGGTTCAAATGTCTTCTAAATGTGTTAAAAAATGGTACAAGTCTTCAAACATCGACGCCATCAAATTGTAAAAGGCATTACATGATGCCTCCTTGCTATTGTCAAAATTTTGAAGGGTTGTTTGTTGTGACATTCGAAGACTAAACAAATGGTGAAAAGATAGCTCTTGGTGAGAATCAAAGGGGATGTATTAAATGTTGTGAAGAATTTTATCCTTTGTGAGAGGTTAGAAGAATGATTCATCGGATTTCGAGGAACTTAGAGCTGCCCTCCAGGCCTAAGATATAACCGCCTCATCGACATTTATAGTGAGAAAAGCATTGCCTAGGAGGATTAATAGGTTTTGTTCACAACTCACAGTTTTGATATTTTTAGTTTCAAGTTACTCAAGGTAAACATGGCAAAAGTGGTGGGATCCTATTGATGTCTAAAAGCTTGATAGAGGTTGCCCTCAAAAACGTTGATGAAAAGGTAGAGAGCCCAACGACCGAAGAGAAAAAACAAAAGTTTGAAAAAAATGAAAAACGGAGGGCAGATATTTTCGGATATGGAAATTAGATTATTATTAAGTATTTTCTCACTTCAACGTTTTCCTCGGTATGGTAAAAAGCAAAAACAATGTTTCTTTTTGTTCCATAGCGAGTCGATTAACTGCCTCATATTTATATAACTCGCAGTTGGAGGTATTGTCAAAATCTATGTGAGGGCAGTGGGAATACAAGTACGGTATGTTGATTGTGAAGAATTCCTTTATTTTGAATTATTTGCTACTAAGCACTATGTTCTCACACCAAAAACACAAGGAAAACTGGTAATCTCTCAGAGGCTCTGAGTGACTCTTTGATTGTGTATATCTTTTTTAAATGCTTGTGTTCTTATTATTTTTACTTGTTGACCTAATACTAAGGAGAAAGGTAGTGTTTTGGAAGAGTAGGGAATCTAACACCAAAGAAAACATGTTACACAACATTTGAAACCATTGCTGTGCTCGTGCTGGTGACAGAGAAGGGTAGGTTTTGTTTAGCAACATGAAGATGATGAACAAGGCCATGGCCAGGTGATGAGCAAAGACTGTAGAGATGATACACGGCGACCTCTGATGAGGGCAAGCAAATACAAAACATGGATCACTGGGAGCATTCTCAAAGCATGTGCTATGCCTCTCCTGAAGCAGGGGGCCATGACTTCTTCACCAAAGCCAAAATACCAAACATCAAGAAGAAAACCAAGCAAGCTAAAGAAGGCTAAAGGAAGCGCGGAACACGGAAAGTGAAAAGACACATCAAGACTTCATATTTTAGTTTTTAAGCTTCGGTTCATGTTACAAGGATCATGAGGTCACACACACAATTTTGGGCAAATTTTGACATGTTTTGGTTTTTGGCATTTTGGAGTTTTTGGTCAAAAATATCTGAAATTCGCCATTTCATTTCGGGGATTAGTCAAGGAGGAGAATGGTATCATTGGATGCCATAAATTCAGGAGCACACACTCGGCGATTTTCGGGACATTTGGAGATCATTTTCCGAAATGGCGAAAACACCTTTTCAACGTGCCTTGGATTTATCCAGCCAAAGTTTCTTCCCGGTTTTTACACACGGAGTCTATTTGGAGGACTTCCGGGCATTAGATTGAAAAGTTCAGTTGTTCAAATTAGACACTCGGAGGCTTTCCAACGAGCTATCATGAGCCTCGTTTCGACATCGGCTGCCAAATGTGTCGGCAAGTCAGGGGACCTTTTGCGCGTGTAAATTTTTGAATATTTTGTAATTTTTAGACCTTTAAAAAGCGTATTTCACTCATGCGTTTGGCTATTTTTGCACAGAAAATAAGGAAAAGTCAATTATTTTCCCTTTTTTATCATTTTTTAGATATTTCCCCAGATATTTTGTGGGCTTTGCAAAGCATAGGACAAGTTCAATATTTTGATTAGGCCCGTGGGATGGCAAGTTGGGCCATGAGTTACCTCACTTTATTCATATATTCCAAAGGCTTTCATTGTAAAACAAGGTAGAACAGAAGAAGCAATATATTGTCTACAGATTTGGAAGAAATACTTGTCTTATGCTTTTGGATTGCCTATTGGATGCTCTTGGATGAATGAAGAAGGATTGTTGTTGGATTCCATGACTTGGTAGAATGGTATAACGTCTCTTGCTTTGTTGTTGTCTTCTAGTTTTCATTCATGAATACATGTTTCTTGCTATAGATCGGTAGAAGACAAATTTGAGATATGCCCTTGGGCACCTCAAATTTCTGTTTCTTCATAGCTTTCATGTTTTTTCTTCTTCCTTAGTTACACTGACAAAATTCTTAATTGCTTTCTTTAATAATTTGAGGATGTGTTGCTTGTTTCATTCATAAGTTCTATGCATATGATATGATTTGATGCCTTGCTTACCTATGGCTATTATAGTTCCATCCATGAAATTTATCTTGTTGATTAGATTATCATTTTGTTTGAACGAGGAGGGCCTAGTTCCGTTAGCCCTTTGCCACAAACTATGCAAAATCTCTTTGTTCAAAGTGCCCAATAACTTGAAGTACGTGTTTAGAGCATTAGGCATAGTAAGTTAAGTTGTTTGTCTATCTTCTGATGTTTTTCCCAAAGTGCGATAGCCATTTCCCCAAAGTTAGAGATTATATCACTTCTTTGCATAGCTTGAATGTTTATTTCTGTATTGATTAAGCATAGTTACATTTTTGGATGATTAATGTTTTCCCTACCATGTTTATGTTATCTATTGAACTAGTTGTCGCTGACTTCGTTGTTGTTCAACTTGATGTCCATTTACTCACTTTTGAAAAGATCACTGCAAGATCAAATGGGCCCTTCCTGCCATGAGACTTGTATCCGGGATAAAGTAGCTTTCCTTGACCTTTTAGGCCATAGCCAGTTCGACATCTTTGCTTGTCTTATATCTTTGATCAGTTTCATCCCTCACAACCCTAAAAGCCCACGCCAAACATACCTGCTAACCTAAATCAGAACACAATAAACCAAAAACACACGAGATATCCCTTACACATATAGAGAGAGCCCTCTCCCAGGTCAGAAAACTAGGTCCTTGGGCTCCAAAGCAGTTTGATACACCTTTTATCATTTCGCTTTCCGTGACCAAATCCACGGGACCCTGCCAGGGTAGCATCGAGATGTGCTCTAACTTCCAAAATTTGTGAAGGGACTAGAGTGCATAGAATCAGACTTGAAGGATTTAGAAATTCTATCCGTTTGGGAGATAATTAATTAATTAATATTTTTAATTAAGGACCCTAAGTAAAACTTAGGAAAAATTAAAATATTAAAGGTAGTCAGTAAAACATGTGATAAATGACTCAAGTCACACGGATCAAGCTTTCTTTTAATGTAGCCATCGCTTCAAGATTAGATCATGGTCGTTGTTTTCCCAACGAAAAAGTATAAAGGAAAGGCTTTGGGGTCAGTTGGAAACACACACACGGAGCGGAAACACGAGACTAGGCATTTGAAATTCTAGGCGGGTTTGCCTTTAAGGGTACCGAAGTGTTTCGAGGTATTAGGGAGGGAGTAGTATTATTCAGTGTCAGATGATACGATCTAGTGCCAAGAATCGGCGAGGAGCGGGGAGGAGACGCTTAGCTAGGAGTAGCACGGGAGAGCGGGGGTAGCAACAACAGACGCAGACGTGGGGTTTCGGGGCGCTCGTGGCCGAGAAAGGGCGGCCCTTTGAGCCGGCGGGGGCCTCAGGGTTATGCGGAGAGGACATCCAAGGCGGCCCCATGGGGACTCGCGTCACCCGGTTTGAGGTTACACAGCCCTCTCAGTCACAGCAATGTTGAGACACACATGGTCTGTGAGGCCAGCAAGGGGCACAGGCAGAAGCAGGGTCCAGAGAGCGCGAAGATAGGCAGTCTGTAAATCTCATTTGGTGTGGATGAAGTCAGTTTTGCAATTCTGAACAATAACATGTTATTTCTGAGATCTATTTTTTCTCTGTCGGGTTAACCAATCAGGTACCCTCCCTATGTATTTAGAAACTGCAATAATATAAACCCTCCAGTATCTACAGGAACCGGTTTCCCGCATTGGGTTTTCGGAGCCAGTTGTCCGAGAAAATCTTGTGTGTCACTTGTCCTATGTGCATGTATCTTTGCTTCGTCCCAAGATGGTGAGTCTCTATGTTTACTTCAATGTAATCTGAATTTTAACGTAATAACTTGATTCGTAGAAAATCAACAGATCTATGAGCGGGGTTTTGCCAAAGTGATATTGAAATTTCCTAATTTCCAATTCATTTGTTCATTTCTCTTTCCTCCTTTGAGTCCCTAACTAACAATGAAGGATCCATCATTCTAATTGTGTTTCCATAATCTTAGGTTGCTCAGAGGGAACTTCAAATCCATTTTTCTGCTCAGTTCTGCATTTTTTTGGCATTATTTGTAGATATTGAAGTGTAGGACAGCCGGCATGAATTGTCCAGGTCGTCACAAGTCAAGGCCTTGCCAAGAAAGTCTCTCCATTTTGTCTTTGCTGCCTTTCTCTCTCCTCTCAAACTTCAATGTAACCTTTATTTGATATTTGAGCAGATTTTCTTGGTGGTTGGTGACTTTGTATTTAATTCTAATTTTAACTCCTAACTTTCCATCCCCATATTAAGTGTTTGTAGGCAATGGTCTTTTATGATCCTTGTTCCTGCAGTGTGGATAGATTGGGATACACTTACATGGAATTTTAGAGTTGGATTGGCTTCAAGAGAAGTGTGAGAATTGTAGTGGGAAGGTGCATCATCCTTACCATGTGACACCTTCATTGAACATACCAGCATAATCACTGCTATAAATACAACATGGACTTCTCATTTATCAGGATGGATAGATACTGTGTATATGTATGTATTCCATTATGATATATATTACTGACTTATTAATTAGAAAGGAAAAAAAAATATAATGTACCTAGGTAGGATAATATGGGGTAATAGATTTCCTGCCTAGGGGAATGTAACTATATATAATAAGAATAGATTCACTATGAATTTAAATCATATAAAATATTATAATAAGGGGTAGTATAAATAAATAATATAATAATAAGGGAAAAATACAAATACCACAGTGGCTCATTGCATTGGATGTCTGTTCTGGATTTTATTGTTTTGTAGCAAGTGTGGTTTGTGGGGTGATTCTTTCCATAAGGGTAATTATTTGGGGGGTTACTCTGCCTTAAGGGTTCTTCTCTTTATATTCTGGTGTTGTTCTGGTAGATGTTTTGAATGTATTTTCTTTTAAGAGGGTTTATCTTAGGAAGTTTGTATGGTTGATTCTTTCTTGTATCTATAAATGTTTTCTAAAGCCTTCACTTTGAAAAGGCCTTTAACTATGAAATTTGAATAATATAATTTTGTAGATATTCATTTTATTTCGGGATGTCATAGCATGCGATTATGGAGACCAATGTTTGCATTTACGGAGAATGCGAAGTTAGACTAAACTTGATGAGAAAGCACACTTGAAATCAGGTAAAAACACAAAGAGTTAGTTGAACTTGCATGTGGCGTGTGGTGTGGACTGTATTTTCTATCTAAATCTGAATGCAGATTCATTTCACAGGCAGTTGATGGTAAGATTTTTGTGTTCTTGATATTTATAAAGGTTTTTTCTTCCAATTTCATTTTCTCAAAATTCTTAACATTTCCTCTTGTTTCTGATTTACTACAAATTTCAATTGTACCTTAAAATTTGATGTTCCTTTCTTGAAATTTGATCTACTTTAGGGATGGGTGTGAAGATATAAAAAACGAAATGGATTAGGTGGAATACTTTCAGTTTTAAATATTTGCATGCCAAATACCTAGAATTTGATGTTAATTATAGCCATGATGCCTCTGGTATGTAACCTTGGAGGAAAATACAGAGCTAATTTACTGTGTACTTGGTCTCAATTATTGTTAGATTTTTTTTTTTACTACGTACATGTGCTTCTTAGGTGCGGTTACCATTAACATATACAGAGTCTGTTCCTTTGGTAAAATTTGCATTATGACTCTATGAGTTGGCACTAGAACTTTCTGCGTGAAAATACAGTGGATATGTCAGTTCATACAAAGCCAATGTGACTGATCCCACTGAGAGATTGGCTGGGTGCTACTTGTGCCTAGGACAACTAACACACATTAGGAGCCAGGGTTTCCTTTAAGCAATCAAAGGGCTATATGAATATTTGTCAGCACATATTTAATTTTCTTTATTTTGTGACGAGACATATTCAATCCTTTGATTTTGTTGCCTATCCTACAATTTTCACTTCCCATATCTCTGTTATTTGATTTGGTCATCGCAATTCACTACCTCCCCAATATATATATACATATAATGCCGCCGATCAAATCCAAGTGTTTTTCTTGTTGAGATTTACAAGAATCATTCAAGCCATAGTTTCTTCCATCCTTTATGGACATTCATCTAAATTTAGATGTGAGTGATGGTAAATCGCGGTCTTGTCCTTGCTCTCCCTACTAATTTTGGTTGTATATCTGTGTTTATCTTGTTGCTGTCTGGAGCATTTTCCTTGTATATTGTTGGATTATCATTGAGCATTAACTCACTTAGTATGAAGACTTTAGATATTATGGTTAGTGGATTTATTCCATTGTCATAGATGATAAGGACACACCTTATATTTTTAGAAATATGATAATATTCTTTGCTTTCTATACTATATGCTAGAACTATAAATTTTAACAAACAATGGAGTTCGGTCAAAGCATTATGGTTTTAAAGATTTATTTTTATTTCATTAATAAACAATAAAATGTACAACGAGATTATAACGGAGGCAAGCGTGATTACACAAGTTTCTTGTGGTCGATTGATGATTGGGCACTTAGTAGCAACATTTGAGTCATTGTTTGAAGACTTCATATTGATGTATTGTGTTGATTGCAGCTTGTTTAGCCATTTGATTGTGACCATTGATATTGATCTTTGGATATTCATAGGAGGGATGTATCTTATGATGTGTGCCTTTTTTCTCTAAAGCCTCTTTTTCAAGTGTAAGAAATTCTTCATCACTAAATTATGTCTTTGTGTGTTTGTATTTATAAAACTGAGTATCATGACTTGTGTGTCTTGGTCAAGGCTAGCCAATTTTATTACTTAAGTATCCATAAACCTTCCTCTCAAATGTATTTATGATGAGCTATATTAGAGTTGGGTATATATAAACTCAATCTCGACTATATCGGAGTTAGGTAACTAGAAAACCAACTTGTAAGATTTGATCTCTCTTATTCGTATTATAATTGAGTATCCATAAACCCTCTCTTCTTCATGTTTTGGCTACACTAAACTTGTGAGGTTTTGGTTTTATTTACCACCAAATGAGTTAACCCTATAGGGAAAACTTTCTCTATTCTTCCTGACAGCTAGATATACCACATTCCCTTAACGTCCACCTCTGGGCGATGATGCTATATTTCCACCACTTATAAGCCACATGCTTCTCACCCATCAGTAAAGAGCACCATGACAGTGGGCTTCCGATCAAAAGGTACTTTAATCATCTTGCATTTTGAGTGCTTATGCTTGTTGTATTTAGAATTTATTTTGCATCATATGGGTGACATGGAAGACTTGGGGGTTTCCAATCTCGTGATCTTATTTTGTCATGTTAAAAAGGTGGGGGGGGGGGGGGTAATCTTCGATCCTAATCCGAGTGGACATCCCCTAATGGCCAGACCTGGAAAACCTCTTGGAAAACTACGATTGAATGTGCTGTTGATCTCCATTCTCCTTTCTTGCCTTTCCTCTCCTTCTGCATGCTGCTCTCACATCATTCTTGAGTTCTTGTGACCATTAGTTCTTTGGGATTTGGCACCTCTGCATCCACCATCCTCATACTTGGGTGGGGCCCAAGGGTACCCTAGGAGGTTGATGCAACTAAAAAACTAAAAAGCTTATATCATGACACAAAAACAAAATCAAAAATAATATCAAAATGCAAATATGGTCAGAACATACAATTAGCTCATGGGAAAGGCTAGCAGGCTCCTGCACACTCCATATGGTCATCACGGTTCATGAGCACATGTCCTCCATTACATCATAAAGAGGTGCCACGTCTCCCAAACCCAATAAGCGATAAACAACTCATCATTAAGGAAGGCCCGTACGACTTCTGCATCATTCAAGCAAGCTCTAACCATACCAGTACAATGAGCGATAATAGAAAAAGAAAAGTCTAAACAAAATTAAAGGTGCACAAGAGGGTGGAAAAACAAAATATATGAGTTGTAACTCACAGCATCTAGGTATCGTCCTCACATCTATACACTCATGATGTGGATTCCTACCCATTTATACTAGTCCCTTTGGCCATGACACTCGGCCGTGAGGTCTTCCCCTCCATGCCATCATTGTGTCACTAACACCTATCGGTGGAAGAGGTGGTAGAAATATTGCTTACCTCCTTAAGTAGGAGGCTTACCTAATAGGGTTAGCAACACCTTCCTTCCTCTCTCCTAGGGAGGAAACACCATTGCGAAGCTCAAGGCCCATATTTTTCAGAGGGAATCCTTATTTGAAGTATGAAATAGCCCATTACATTCAATTTTGGTTCTACTTTACAGAAGTAATAATGATTTTTTTGTCCCTAACAGAATTGATTGCTTTCACTAGAATCTATACATGATTTTCGGGTGGTTCAAGTTTCAACAAACCACCTTGGGCACCTTGCCCATAGGTACCAGCATCAGAGGAGTATATTGGCACTAAGGTGGGCTGTTGAAGGCTTATGACCTCCTAGTAGCAACTCTTATCACACATCACCACAGAGCGCTTCTTGCACGTAGACGTTTTGCCACGATGCGACAGTTTAGGCTCTGAGATTCTTGAGGATGACATACTTGGACCCAACATGCCCCTAGGATGGCCTTATCACCTTATGTGGGATGGTAGTTGATTCGAGGGGACCGGATAGGGATGGTTCCCACCCTTTAGAGGCTTGGGTGTATTAGTAGCACTGAAAACCCTCAACGTTGGGCTTGAAATGGACATTATGAGTAGTTGGAGACCCATGGAGACCACTTTGTGGTGCCTCGAGATGGATTTTGGGACCACATAAGATCGATTGGGGTGGATTTAGAACCAATCGCGTTGCAGAGAGTAGAGATTTTTTGATGGGGCAGACGTCATTTTTCCAAAAGTTTAGGAAGAAAAGCATTTTGGAGGTGTCTAGTATATATATATATATATATATATATATATATATATATATATATATATATGCATTTGTATTCAAAACAAACATCCCAAATACCATATTAGTTGTAGAAGACATAGAAACATGCATGTGTACACCCATAAATCCAGAGATAGATATGACATCCATGATTCCATTGTACATCAATAATTAATTATTCGAGCATCAACCATCTAGATTCTAGATCTATAATTACAAATATACATCAGAATTTTTAAGCATGATAAAACATTTTAAGCATACTATAAAACATAAAACATTTAAACCATTTAAGCATACTATAAAGCATAAATGATAAACATAAAACATTTAACCATATTATAAGGCATAGCTTTCTATCTGTAAGTGAGCAAGCTGTCAACATTAGTCATGTCCAGAAGGCCCAAATAACAATGTTTACAAAATAGGCAAAAAAAACACCACCAAGACAAAAAAGTTCAAATTCACAACAAGCCCTACAAGTCTGTCATGACAAAAGCGATACAATTGCATACTACTGTGTATCTCCTCCTTCCACCACGAAGTCGTGACGATGGGCCTCCCGTGGTGGCAATCGGCGAAGATGGTGGTTGTGGAAGTTGTGCTTGCTAACACACTACAATTGATGAAGACAAAGCCCACGATGTTGGTGTTGAACCATGGAACCTAGAAACAAGGGACCAATGGGAGGTGGCATCAACTCAATGTATTGTTAAAATCCGTAGTCCGGGGCACCGAGAATCGGCAAGTCGATAGAAGCCAAGGATGGGTTATTCAGTGAGTTGGCGATCGGGCGGCCGGTTTTGACCGAGCCGTACACCGCTCTGAGAGCTCGGCCGGCTCGTGGGGGCTGTCAGGGTCGGGTCGGCCGGTCGGCTCTAGGCGGCCGTGGAGCTGGAAATCCCTAAAAACGGACTTGAAAATCGTTTTTATATTTATTAGTTTTGCTTACCTTATCTAACTCCTCCCATCCCTATTTAACCTGCCAACCCCTCTCAATACCTCATCTATCTCTTTGAATTTGCTGAGCATTTGTGAGGATTTTTAAAGAGTTGTGGAGTTGGTTTTGGAGCAGCTTTGAGGAGTCTTTTGGGCAAAGCTTTGGAGGCAGTGAGAAGACTTATTAGGCAAGCTTTGGGCAGTGAGAAGTTGGTTTGTTGGGCCCATTAGAGAGCTAGAGGCTAAATTATTTATTTTTCTCTTCTAAAATCTATCTTTGCTTGTTTTATTTATTTTGCAAATACGAAAAATGGTAAACATGGTTTTGGTGAAAGAACTAACATAGAATGAATAATATTTTTTGTTTCATTTTGATTAAAACCTTTTCATAGTCAAAAACTTAGTCCAAAATAGCCCTTAGAGAAAAAATATGCTGCTTGGGCCATATGCTGAAATGGTTGATGATCAAATGTGTGCAAATTTTGTAAAGAAAAAAGTGAGGGTGGAGAGGGCATTCATAAAATGAAACTACATTTGGCTGGTCTTAGGAGCCAAATTACTCCATGAAGCACAAAACATTGGGGAAATTAGGAAAGGTTGAAGAACCAATTTGAAGTTTGAGGAAAATTAGGAAAAAAAATGAGAATTTGAAATTGGGAGGAAGAGAAATCTACAACATGATGGCTGCCAACCCAAGTTTTGATTATGAGGGTTTCTTCATCTATCTGCTGTCTACATCCAGCCTTTGCTATGTTAACCACCATGGAGTGTGAAAAGGGTAGGTACCAATGAGGAAACAGGTGCTATCAAAGTTTTTAGGTGCCCTCTTCTCCCTCGATATGCAAGCTGCACATGGTCTGAATCCTCAAGCTATGCAGCCCTTTGAACGATGCTTATTGGAATAATTGAGAGATGTTGCTTGTGATTACATTGCTAGATGGTTGTATGATTACGATATTCCCTTAAATGCTACTTGTTCACCATATTATGAACCTATTTTTGATGCCATATATCTTTCTTTGAAGGGCTTCAAAAGGCCCTACTATGTGATTAAGGATCTCTTTTTTAAAAAAAAGTTATGAAAATTGATAGGTAATTTTGAAAGAGTTCAAAAACTCATAGGCACATCAGATGTACCATCATATCCCCGGATGGATGGATTGATCGGAAAGCTGTACCATCATAAACTTTCTTGTGTTTTGTCCACAGGGAACCATGTTCCTAAAAATCAGTTGATCACTCAGTGGGAGTGAAAAGATTCACATTTGTTGTTTTCATCTTTTGGATGAGGGTTGTTGAAAGAGGGTGGGGGTGGGGGAAAATGTTGTTCAAATCATCATAGACAATGCCTCTAACTATGTTCTTGTTGGTAAATTGTTAGAGAGGAAAAACATCTGGTAATATTTTGGACCCCATGTCTTGCACATTGCATAGACCTCATGCTTGAGGATATTGGCAAAATGGGCGGATCCAAGAACACTATAGAGCATGCCAAATGCATCACAAAATATATTTACAATCCTTTGGTGATTCTAAATCTGATGAGGAAAAACCTGAGGGGGGCAAGAAAAATTATTAAAGCATAAATATGAAGATTTGCAACATTTTTTGACATTACACAGGCTAATAGCACTTCAACATAGAAACTTGCAAAAGTTGTTTTCTGAAGTGATAGATAGATGAATGTTAGTAGGCTTGCAAATAGGATGGCAAAGATGTGAAAAGGAAATTCAATGAAAAATATTTTGGAAAAGGCGGCGAGAGGGTGAATTTCTTTGACAGTTAAAGTGTTGCGCTTGGTGGATGGGGAAAGATTGGCCTCGGCTTCATTTATGGAGGCCTGGATCAAGCAAGGAGCAAATAAGAACGCCATACAAGGACGAGTGGGTAAGTATGGGCCCATTTGGAGCAATCGTATTGATTAGAGATGGAACAATCAAAACTCCGTTGCCTATACATCAAATTTAATTATTTTTGAACGAAATTATCATTATAAAGCCTAGGGAAGTAAGAGCTTTGAATGGGAGGTTAGAGATGGATTGATTGGTATTGATAGCATGGTCTATGAGAGTGAGTAGTTGAAGATACACCAATCGAGATCAACACAATTACGTGACCATAGGTACCTTTAGCAGAACCTTGCAAGGGATTGCAAGTCCCGGATGATCAGACAAAATTTCAATTTTCAAATTCATATTTTATTATTTTATAATTGTTTATAATTTCCAATTTCAAAAGTTGGATATAGATGCATTATTCATGAAACTCATTTTTGCGGCCTGATGGTGGGAGGCATTTTGGTAGCCATTATCCTGAATTGTAGGGTTGTCATGTTGAGTCAAACTTGATTAATACGGGTGTGAGCGTGGTGGTTTGTCTTTGAGAGGATTCTAAAGAAGAGAAACGTTTGGAGCAAAAATAGTTAAATGATCTGAGTATGTCGAGTACAACCTCAGAAATACAGATGCAACCAGGTACCGAACAAAAAGACACAATTCCAGATCCCATTGTGTTGGAGGATATTAGTCAACATCAGATTGGGTAGTGGAAGCTTATTACTAGAGTTTGACTCAGATGAGATGGATATTGGTATAGGGATTGACTTCGTACACGGGTAGAGGCTATATGCAAAGTTACTAGTAGCCGGACCCGGTCCCAAGCCCCCTCCGATTCTGAAACCTGAGCACTTCCTCTGTCAGCCACGACGAAAGGCGCATAACACGTCTATCTCGGGGTGGTAGGCGAGGTATAATTCCGGTTGTGAGGATGCCCAGTTAAAGGAGGAGCGAAGCAGTTTCCCACCTCTGGTTGATTTCAGAGTACGAGGAGAACGGTGGTAAACTGGAATGTCTCTGCTTGACTGCGTGGTGATTATTCATGTTTTGATGCTGGAGGCCATTTACGCCTGTATTTGTGTTTGTTTTGATCTCTATCTCATCACCATACTTCGACCTTGATGCAGTGCGATTTGTCTCTTGATATATTCATAGACCTACTTTGATCATATGTTGTCTTTTGTCTATATTATATGCTTTGTGTTTGGAAACATGAATAAAAATCTTTAAAATTATGTTTTAAAAAAAGATAAATAATATTTAATGTATTTTTTACAAGCAGAGTCATTGAAACCGAATCGGCCGAGTCGATCACAGGAGTCGAGACGGAGTGATGACCTAAGTAAGATACAGACACTAATTCCGATTTTTAAAACTATGATCATCATGGATAAGAGCATCCTCTGAGTGATCTAAATGCAACCTCCATATAATGGCCTCCCTCTGGATATATACTAAAATATGGGTCTTTATTGTTATTGCACATCATCATAGTAATGGGACAACAATCGTAAGTTATGTAATGAACATAAACCAAGCTCTGCTTGATCTAAACTCATTTTGTTCCTTTACCCAACAACAATGGATGAAAGAATAAGAGCTCCAGCACCTCTCTATAGAAAAAGTGTTACTTACTTTGTGATAGCACCACAATGCCAAAGTCTCTAGAAGTGGAGTAACACCTCCGTGCATGTTCTATATGCAGAGGAAAACTCTCTCGATCTCTAATGGCATGCATGCTCCCAAATGGACCGAGTGGAAGCGTATGGCTGCTCAAGTTTGTTTCCATCTTAGAGTGTGACTTCTCATCAAGGACTAATCTATCCAATGCAATCATATATTTTTCTAGGACCTTTGGATCTAGGTGTGGTTTTCTCTGTCTTCCCCAGTCTTTGGTGTTGAAAGCCATGATGGACTATAGTATTTTAGGTGTCAAAACATATGCTAAAGAAGCCTTTTAATGGAACATTTAGCATATCCCATCGTTACAACCTCTCATGAATATAATGTTAACAAGGTGATATCTCTAGTCTCAACAATGTCTTTAATGCAACCCCAACATGTTATCCATTTCTTTGATACACCTCCCCAATTATTGTTGATTTGAATATACAAAAGCATTCATATATAATAAATTGGTTTGAGTGAATTGCAAAACATATTTAACACAATGACTAGAATAACATCAAAGAATGATGTCCTTGGCACATTAGCACCATTTCTATCGTGTTAATGTCCTCCCATGATTATGATGGTGACCATATTAGTTAAAGTTTGTCTCACCTTCACTAGCCGCTGAGTGAGGTAATAAGTATAAATATTGTTTTTGTAGGAAGTTTAAGCTTAGCGTACCAACTTGGAGTAAGTGCCATAGAAGTGGTTACCTTGTATACATGATAAATTTAGCAGGTTGCTTCCCTCTTGTAAAACATTAATCACCCACATTCTTTGTAACTTACAATATCATGCATCAAAAGGTTCAATGTTACTTCAAGCACGGACAAAATTGTGTGGATAAGTACGCTTAATAATTCTTCACACTTTACCATACAATTTGCTACATTCTCACATGATCACTTGAACCACTTTGCTAGGACCAACACTTATCTCGATTGATTACAATAAGAGATCTATAATGTTTTGGGGAAGTTGCCTTTGGTAGAGGAGGAGTCATGACATTTAATAAACACTATACACAGCAAAGGCTTGCCAAAGACATTTCAATATTTGTTTTTAAATATTGTCCACCATCGATACAATGGATACACTATCACCCTCATTTTGTAAAATGTGTCAAAGCTACTTGAACCTTTTCCTTTCTCTTTCTAATAACATTGTTACGCTTTCTCCATGGTTGAGACTTATCCCTTTTGAGACTTCATTGATGCTGCCCCACCCCATTTCATGCCAATGAGAGAGTGAAGCACATTGAATGGGCCACAGGGCTGAAAGTGGTGTCTATCTTTCCATCCATAGCTCCTCTGGCCCATCAAAACTGTGGCCAGCACTTCATCTGTCTTCACACACCATGATACACCCCATTTTTCAGTGGGATTTGTCATGTTTGTATGGTTGCACTCCATTGATTCCATCATCTGGTCATGGTCGTGAGTTTTTATAAATGATGTAACCCATCTGCATGTTATGATGTAAATGATGCAAAGTAGACCGTCAGTAATGTAACCTTCTGATACAGCCTAGTATGTTGTTGATGATCTCCATCTAGGAGGTTTTTAAATCTCTTGATTCACGAAAGTGAGTGGCGATTTCCCTCAGGCCTCTGCCCAAAGCTAGGGTGGATTTTATCCTTGACATACTAAGTGAGTCCTAGTGTTCTCGAGTCCTTGTAAAAGTAGTTTCAACTACTCGGTCTACTAGATCATGTTTTGGTATTAAATTTATTTATTTGAGGGTCTATACAAATGGGTATTCCCCCTTCATGTATGTAAATGTATTATCTCATGTAAAAAGGGTTGGAAAAATAATTATAATCCCCTCTCGGTCGATTAATTAAATTTTGGTCAATTAATTCATAAAATCTTAAACCGAGAAATTTAATTGTAAATGTCTCAGGATCCCTAAGTTAGGATTAAATCTTTAAAGGCAAAATTTGTGGGTCCTTGGAAAATGATTTTGAAAGCCCAGGCCAAGGGAATATTGAGAATTTAAGAAATATATGGGACCCTTATTGTTTTAATTCAGTTAAGTCAAGGTCTAGTACACAGGGTAATTAACTCAAAAATAATACACTGAGGTCTAAATTAAAATTAGATAAATGATAAATTCGTTTTTCCCCCAAAATTTTAATTTCAACCGATTAAAGATGATTAAATGTTTTGGACGGTTGAGATTATTTTGACAAGGATCACCCAAACTGGGTGAAGTTGTCTCTCATTTGGGGTCTTTGTCATTCTTGAGTCATCCGTCCGAGGATATTCCCTTATCCTTAGAAGCTCTTTAAAATTTTTTTTGAGGAGAAATAAAACATAAATACTTTGAGTTGTAATCTGAATGTTCCTTCTCTCGGATCTCATATGGTAGAGTGTCTCTAAGCTACGCTACTTTGTTTCTTGTATTTTTATAGTTGATGGCCTTCATGGTTAAATACTTTCTAGGTATCTTGTGCGTTTTACGGTTACAAATATAACATTCGATTTTTATAAAGGTTTGCTATTGTTTCTTAATCTCTATCGATCTGAATGGGATCTCGAATGTTGAGAATTTTCTTAAGATTGACGTACGAAATCTTGACCAACCGACTCTCAATATTATAAATTTGATAGATCTTATTTGTTGAATTCGGGTCTATCTTATGATGTTGTGGATACTGTAGGGTTTCAAAAAGGCTTTCTAGGTACTCTCATTTAAAATTTTAATTTACAACTATCTTAAATGGATTCGAATGCGACCATGGGGTTTTCGATAATCTATAAATTAGTTTGTATGTTGTAAAAATTTTCAGGTACGTGGGGTTTGATTGTTCTTAGTGTTTGTCTTTCGGATACGCTACAGTTTTAACGGGTTCATGGTTCAAATGCGTAATTTTTTTTAGATCTAAAGCCCAGATGCGGCCTCTGGCACTGGACAATCCCCGGACATTGTTTGATTAAAGAGCATAAAATCGAGCTTATTGAAAAAATTATCTGTACGGGCATTTGCAATGATCATGATTTAAATACACAAACGGCCGTAAAAAACTTTCATCCTTCGTGCTCTGCTTCCTTTTCATCCCTTGCGTTAACCCTCTTTTACCATTTGTCCCCTCTCATCCTTATCAAAGAGGCTGCGCCATTTGTCTGTTCCTAACCGTTTGCTTTCTCCCCAATGCCACTCGTCCTGTCGACTCTCTTGTCCTTGATCTCGGTCACTTCGAGCATCGTGCTTCAGTGAGCATTTTCTCGACAACCGTCAACATTCCCTCTGCGGTCGATTCCTCGTCGCACCGTGCTTGCGTTCTGCATCGAGCCTTCCGCCTTCCTTTTTTTTTCCTCCTTGACGCCTCACCGCCGTTCTCCTTCCGACCTTCATCCTAAATCACTCGCGTCGACTTCTCTTTATGTCAATTCGTTCCTTCAGCTGTGGGGCCTGTCGGTTTCATTGACTGCGGCATCATCGCATAGCATTCTGCTCTATACGAGCCATTTTCAATACGTGCCTCTCGTCACAGCGGCGGCAGTGTGAGCCCCCCGATCCTTTCCACGCGCCCTTTCTTCACATTACAAATCACTGTGGTGCCTATCACGCCATCCTGCCATTGTCCCGTTGACCTCCACCATAACCTATTCCATAAATGCTATATGGGCTGGCTTCCCTCACATATTCGTCGGCGTTGGATGTATACGTATTGATTTTTTTGAAAGGTCTGCATTATTTTGTTTTCTAATTGGTTTCGGTTGAATTTTATTTGTTCTGGATTTTGATTTAATTGATTTTTTTTTATTCTTTAGTTGTAGTTTAAGTTTGTTGTAAGCTTAGTTTTAATTTTTATTATTGTTTAGGATTTTGCTTTGAATTTTTTTTAGATTTTGATTTGTTAAAAATAAAAAATAAAATTGTCTAAATATAAAATTCAAAAATATTTTAAATTTTTGTTTAGAGTTTTGTTAGTTTTAAGTTTCATTTTTAAGTTTTGATTTCATGAAAAAATAAAGCAAAAAATATTAAAAAAATATAAAAAATTCTCCATTCTTTTTTTAGTCAAATAAACTGAAATTTTATATTTAAAGTGACTATGAAATCTTTGAGTTTATTGGATGAAATCAATTGAAACATTTTAAATGTAAATGGCATTTTTTCATCTTGCTATTTCAATATCTTAATGATAGTATTTAGAATATATTGAATATCTGTTGTGGTCATTTAACCAGGTTAATGGTCACTTATTGTTTTGTGTGCATAGCGAGATCTTGTTTGACTCACCAAAGACCTTTAATCTTAAATGTGAAATCTAATTTGAATATTCTGACAGAATCTCGTTCATTCTATCAAGTATTTGATGTTTTAGTCTGTCCTCACCGGATTTGTCATTCTCATTTATAATAGGGTCTACCTTAACACCAAAGGCGCTTAAATAGAGAGATTGGGGATATAGGTGACGGCCCCCAATCTGGCCGTTGTCGCGGTACACCGGACAATTTGTGCGACAACATTTTGTGGATTGTCGGGGATAGAGTTTTAAATCATGGTCTTAACGACATTTTTTAATCTTCTAATATTTCCCTGCATGTTCATTATTTGTCTGAGATCTACTACGGTTTCTTTTATCTCTTCATCATCTTATCTTTCATCATCTACTAATCATTTCATCGTATCTTCCTTTGTAGACATTTCGGTTGAAAACTCTTGTTTGGGTGGAGACTCCGCATTCATCTCTTTTCTTCCTAGAAAAAAAGTACTGATATCCAATACGCATATCTCAGATTGTTTTCTTACGGTACTGAGGTGGATTTCATATTCAGTGGCGCTCAAGTTCTTCATTTCCTTACAAGTTCACCTATAAAAGTTCCTTCTTGAGGACCTTTGACTATTCTTGAACACGAGATCTATTTCTAAAATCTTAAAACGATATCTGTATGGATGTTTTTCCCCTTTTTGTGTATTGCTAATATTAGGGGTTATCCCATGATGTTCCTCAAATGGATAAATTACCATATTTCAAAGGAAATGATACGGTCAGTGTTAAATCATTTGTTTTTTCTTTCACTACTTGGTGGAATAGATTTGCGGTTGCAAAAATAATTTGAGGATGTAAAGATGAAAAAAATTTTGTTCTTTTTTATTGAGATGTTGCTGAATGGTTTACGGAAAAACTGATAATTCATTTGATGCTTTTGAATCAATTATGACTGCCTTTAAGGAAAAGTATGGTGATAAAAGGGAAGATAGGCATTTGGTAAGAAAATCAGCACCATAAAGAAGAAATAAATGAAACTATTGAAGAATTTAACATGAGAGATTTAATGGTATCCTTGAGAAATATCTCAAACTCCCCACCAAACCTCCTAATGGATCTCTTGAATTTTTACATTGATGCTTTTAATTACGATGCATATGTAGGTTAGTAGGCTAAGCTGCAAATTATCAGGCTTGTCGATCTTTGTAGGAGATTGAAAAGGATGGAAAGCATCTAGAATGCTCCAAAACTCCGAGTTTGATAGGTCTTTGACAGGATACTAAGTTAAAGAACCTCTAGAAAGAGATGATATTTGACCTATGAAAAAGTTAATGCAAAAAATTGAAAACATGGAACTTAATCATACTAAGAAACTTGAAAGCATGAAACAATCATGCAAGGAAATAAGTGTACGGAGCCTAAGTTGGTTCAAATGGAAGGAAGCTCAAAATACGAAATTCCCAACCTAGAAATATCTTTAAGGAAGGCCTATCTAATAGCGAGAGACCGACAAATCAACTCGGGTTTGCAAATCAATGGATAGCTCACCTTATTATGACACAGCAATACTCAATATGAAAGTTTAACACCATGTTGTCAAAAATCATAGCTAGTAGAATGGCCGAGGTCAAGCCACCAAATTAATGTTGTTAGTAGGACTATCACGTGCGGAATGAAGATCATGCAGATGAGTTAAAGAACTAGTAACAGATAGATTGGGAGTGTACAACCAAATATTATATAATGAATTCAAACATGGAAAATAACCAAATCAATATTCAAAATAAGATAACTACATGGAAGCAAGTCATACACGAAATAAATGTGGAAAACAGGTTAAAGACCATGGAATTTAATCACTCCAATCAAATAATTGTCATGGAAAGAAAAACATGTTAGAGAGTAACGATCATGGAAACAAATCATAGAAAAGAGATAGGCAGCCAACCATAAATATTAGCCATAGAAAGTAGATAATGATGAATCAATAAAAACATGGAACATAGATTGTTAGTAGTTGAAGATTATGCGAAGAAACAAGGCCATTGTCCAAAAGAGTTGGAAAGAATGGAAAAATTACATATACCAAAAGTTTAATGCAATTTTGATTATAGAGGTTAGCAGATCATAAGACTTCTTGTCTCCTTTAAATCAATTCCATCTCATCCATGGGAGGATTTAACTATGGTTTCGGATGTTGAGAAAGACCAAACATGTGTCACCGACAATGAGAATATATCCGGGAATATTGGTCATGCTCTAAGGGTCTTAGGATATTTTTTATACAAACATCTTCAAGATGAGGACAAGAAATATCACAGTGGTCTCATTAGCATGTCTAGCCCTCGGAAGAAGAGAAACAAAAGAGAAGAAATTAGTTTTGATTCGTCGATGGTCGAGAGCGACTTGACATTGAACAAGATGAGTCCTACAATTAGCAAGATTGGACATGGCACATGCGAAAGAAACCCCCTGAGACTTGCCTAAAGCGGCAAATGCTCAACATACACTATATTGGTAGCACATACGTGCACGGAGCCTCCTACGTATTGTATCTCTAACCTTACACCTTGTTATTTTCAGCATTTCATTTTGTAGTTAGAGTAGATTTGCCTTTTCATGTTAAGTAGAACCAATAAATAAAAGAAAGGTTTCTCTTTCATGAGCTTAATGTTATATGATAGTATTTGGATGGACGCTACTTATGTAATATTGTGTGTTGCTTGGATGTAAGATTCTAGATTCTCACATTCGCTAATAACGTGTCAGGAAGCGAGATGTTGACCGCACTTTTCCAACTACCTGCTTGTTTTTGTTTTTCAAACCAGGTTCGACGTCATGTTCGACATGGTTTAGCTGAGATTCCATCATCGGTCAACGATTAGTGTTTTTATAAATGATGTAAAGCCATTCGCATGTTATGATGTAAATGATCTAAGTAAGAGAGGCCATTAGTCTTATTAACAGCCTAGGTAAGCCTAGTATGTTGTTGATGATCTCTATCTAGGAGGTTTTTTTGTCCTCGCGATTCACGAAAGTGATCGTGATTTTCCTCAGCCTCACCCCAAAGCTAGGGTGGATTTTACTATCGACGTACTAAGTGAGTCTGATGTTCTATCGAGTCCTTGTAAAAGTAGTTTCAGCGCTTGGTCTACTAGATGCATGTTTTGAGTCGCAAATTGGGTATTTATTTGAGGGGTCTAACACAAATGGGTATTCCCCCCTTTATGTATATAAATGTATTATCTCATATGGTTGGAAAAAGTCATTACCATCCCCTACTTAGTCAATTAATTGAATTTTACAGTCCAATTAATTCATAAATCTTTAAACCAGAGAAATTTAATTAATGTGAGGTCCTAGTTAGGATTAAATCTTTAAAGACAAATTTGTGGGTCCTTGGAAAACGATTTACACGCTTGAGGCCAAGGGAATATTGAGAATTTTAAAATCTGGACCCATGGTGACATGGTGATTAAGTCAGGTCAAAATTTTGAGACATTAACTCAAAATAATATTTTTAGTATAATTAAGTAATTAAATGATAAAAATTCATTTTTAAAAATTTTAATTTCAACGCTCACGATTAAAAGATGATTATTTAAATCTTTTGGACGGTTGAGATTAGCCTGACAGAGATCACCCAAACTAGCCGTTAGAGATTTTGTCCTATAAATTTAGAGGTCTTTGTCATTCTTGAGTCCATCGATCGGGTCGTGCACTTGTCTAATGACTCTTGCTATAATTTTTTGAGGAATAAAGCATAAAGACTTTTAGGGTTACAAATGCGGATGTTCCTTCTACGGATCTATGTGGTGAATTGTCTTTAAACTGCGCTGCTGTTTTCTTGTATTTTATGGTTGATGGCCTTCATGGATTCATCATATAGCTATCTTGTGCGAGTTTTACGAGTTTATAAAATAACATTCGATTTTTCTGCAAGGAGTCTCATGTTGTTTTCTTAAATCTCTGTCAATTAAAGTTGAATCTAAGTGTGCGAAGGTACACTGCCCAAGATTGAGCATTTGGGAAGTCTTCGGTTGGACCAACCGAATCTCAATAAACATAAATTTGACTAAGCTCTGTTGTTGAGATTCCATGTCTATCTTACGATATTTGATTTCAGGGTTTTAAAGGCTACAGTATATCTCATTTAAAATTTTAATTTCTAAGCGTACTAAAATAGTTCGAATCACGACCCATGAGGTTTTAAATCCCATAAATTCATTTGTATATTTGTAAATTTTTCCAAGTGCATGGGGTTTGATTGTTTCTTAGTGTTTAGCCTCTTTGAATCTGGCTAGTTTCTTGCGGGTTCATGGTTCAAATCGTAATTTTTTTTTTTTTTTTTAGATCTAAGGCGGATCTAGCCTCCAAAGGCCGGAGATCTGGCCTCAAATACCTCTTGTGGACAAATGGACATTAACATTGTTGAGCATAAAATTTGAGCTTAATTGAAAAATTTTATATATTTGGGCATTTAAATAGTGTGAGTTGTCTAAAAACGACGTAAAAAAAACTCATCATTCCCATTAGCTCTCCCTTCCTTTTCATCTACGCGTTAACTCTCTTCCATTTCATCCCTCTGCGTCCCACGCCCCATCAAGGCTGCCTCCATTTGCTCCTTCCTTATTTAACTACTCTCTCTACAAATGCGCATAGATATGTCAGCTCTCTGCTCCTTGATCTCGGTCTTAGGGCATCATGCTTCAATCGGGCATTTCAACCAATCCCCAGGCATTCCCTCTCTGGGTCGATTCCTCAAATTAACTGCATTAAACGATCCACCACACTGAGCCTACTCGCCTTCTTTTTTTCTTTTTCTATCCGCCTCTCCATTGATCCTCATTTTGACCTTCATCTGCATACTATTGTCCAACTTCTCTTCTATGTCAGTTCGTTCTACTTCCATCCCGTCAAGACCCACCCTGCGTTTCTAAGCCGACTGCCAATATCACTGCCCATTCCTCTACTCTTGAACCCATTTTCAATACGTGTCTCTCATCCTGATAGCCGTCTCCTTCATTCAGTCCTTTCCCGCCTTTTCTTCCCCATTACAAAATCTTTTCAAATGAATTTTCTCACGCCATCCTCGCCGTCCGGTCGGCCTCCACCTACAACACAACCCATAAACACACATATAATTTGGGAAATCCATCACATATTTGTCGAGCGTTGGATGTATACGCATTGATTTTTGAAGGTATGACTCTTTGTTTCTCGTCGTTGAGTTTCGATTTTTTATTTGTTAGATTTTAGATTTGAAAATTCGATTTTTATTATTGTTTTTGATTAGTTTCGTTTGTTGCAGCTTAGTTTTAATTTTTATTATTGTTATTTAAGATTCCTTTAGATTTTTTTTAGATTTTGATTTAGATAAAAAAAAAAAAAATAAAAATTATAAAATAAAAATTCAAAAAATATTTTAAAATTTTGTTTTAGAGTTTGTTTAGTTTTTTAAAGTTTCATTTTTTTAGTTTTGATTTCATGAAAAAATAAAACAAAAAAATATTAAAAACTATAAAAAAAAAAATCTCAAAAATTTGTTCTTTTTTTTGGTCAAATGAACTTTTGGAAATTTTATCTTGAAATTTATTATAAAATCTTGATTTGTCAGGATCGAAATTAATTGAAACATTTTAAAATCACAGCATTTTCATCTTGTACTTCAACTTATCTTAATGAATGATTGTGGCATTTTCTATTGAATATCATTGTGGTCATTTAACTTATGATTAATCGTCCTTGTGTTTATTATTGCATATCGTTCTTGTTTGACTCCATGAAACCTTTATTTAAATGTGAAATCTCTAATTTAGATACGTGGAATCTCGTTCATTCTGTCAGTATTTGATGTTTTTAGGCTGTGTGTCTCTGAATTTGTCATTCTCATTTTATAATACAGTTACCTCCCTTAGCTTGCAAGGAGACGGCAAATAGAGGTGGGGATGGGTGACGCCCAATACGGCGGTCATGAGTACAGACAATTTGTGCGACAACACATCTTCTTTTTACCTGAGATTGTAGAAGCACCATGAGAAATGGAACTGCCAAAACTAGAAGTTGCACTTGATTCGGATTGAGTTTTTGTTTCTTGTTTTTGCTGCTTCTGAGGAGCTCCTCTGTTGGATGTATTTTCTTCTTTGTTTAGCTAGAACCTTTAGGAAAATTGCTATCCCACAGCACACACACTGTATTCTCACCCCACAAAGATGCCCCTGTCCCGGGTATATGAACCACTATATGGTTTACTCCATGACAACCATGAGGCACAAAAACTTGGCAACTTCCACCACCTTTTGCCCCTTCAAGTTTGGTCACATAGTTCCACAGGGTAATCATTAAAACTTATATTCTTGACGATTCAATGTTTTCATTATCCCCTTCCTCTTCAAACCTTCCTCCTCATCATGCATTGAGTCCTCTGTATGGGGACCACTTTCTTGTTCTTCTTCATGTTCTTCTTCTATTTCACCTTTACATATTCAAAACCAAGAGTGGAATGATACATGACCAAAAAAACATCATCTTTGAATGAATATAGTGGTGGACATACAAATAAATGTACAAAAGAAAGAAAGAATGAAAGTGTACTGGGAGGAGAGAAAATGAAAAAACAACAAAAAAATAGAGAGAATTTTGGGGTTTGCCCTCTTTAGCTCTTGTAGATGAAGCCCCTTTTTTAGTCCTCCAAGCTCCTCTCCTTCACTCCTCCAAGCTCTCCACAGCTCTCTCTTCTCCGCTCTCTTCTCACTCTCTTCTCCAAGCTCTCAAAAACAAAATAGAATCAAATGAGAGGTGAAGAGAGCATATCTTTTCATCCTGTCCCCCAACTCAACTGCCCTTTACCTTCTATTGCTAAAAAAAGAATAAAAAATAAAAGTAAAAAAAATTGCTTTTGGTACATGTTAGTTGGATCCTTATGATGCGCATGCGGACGCTTGCGTCAATACGGATCCTTTCTTGCGTGGTGCTTCCCGTACGGCGATCCTCCATACAAACGCACGGATCCCCATTACGGTATGATTAATTTCCTTCATCAGGCTAGAAAGCTCAATTTTGTGTTTACAGCAACGTTTTGAAAATTAAGCATGTTCATCCTGACGGATAAAATGCCTGATTCAAGTATGGACTACGTTTCAGGTTGGAGCGAGAGGTGGGAGAGAGGGCTGGCAAACAGGAGGTAGCCTCAAATCATGATTTTTACATGCTACTAAACCACGTTTGACACCCCATGGAACAAATCATGGCATTTTGGGTATAGTTCATGCATGACATCGGCCTTTGAAGGCTGGCACCTCACCGTCATGGGTTTGTTTGCCTTTGTTCAGAATTTGGTAGGTTAGCTTGTAACGAGGTTTCTTTTGATTTATCTTGTTGGTAAGGTTTTGATTTCAAGTAATGATGTTCATACGCCTTATTAGTGCCTTGTAGAAAATATCTGAAACAATCTTATTTAAATGGTATGAATATTACGACCATTTCAAATTTAAAAGCTTTCTATTTGTAAATCCTTCCTTGAAAAACCAATGTGCTATTTTTCGGTCATTATTGCATGGTCCACCTATATCCCCTCTACGGAATGTGTTATTTTCAATCTTATTACATGATCTATGCAAACATCTTCAAGTTTGTTTGATTTGTGTGATTCATTATTATCGGTGAGACGATGTGATAGTTTTGAAGATTAAACATTTTGTAAAAGTATTACTTCTTTATCTTAATGGCAGCATTGAAAATATGTGTGTACATCACTAAGCATCTAGTAGAACCTTGTGTTTAGAACTATTTATTTGGTGACGAACGAGAGATTAACACGAGGCTTTGAAAAAGCCAGAGGAATATTATGGTTTGCATGTGCACTTCATTATTTTTTCTCATCTGAATAGGAACTTCTACTACTTAAAAGGTCAATGAATAGTGATTTAGATTCGGTTAGACTAGTGTATTTGTTGATCAAATTTCCTAGTTGCATGAGAAAAGATTCTAGATCTCTTCTATTTCAATAGGTGAGGATGGTCTTAATTTACTTCGGGGGACACAATAAGAAAGGTTGGGATTGTTTTATTGTGCATGGCAGAACATATTTGTACAAAGGGAAGATCAGCTAGTTATTTGCGATTCGGGGAGGTTAGAAAATAATTTACGTAAGTTTGTCTATTCCCACCAGCACGTCTCTTCAAGGTTAACTCTACACCTTCGCTTGTGCATGTGCTTCCTAATATTTATCAAGGTCTTTATAGACGGTCATTGAAATGATGAAAGCCCCATCTCTTGACCGGAAAAGTATGTATTCATTATCCATTGGTACAAGATGGGAGAGGAAAAGTGATAACAGTGTACATACAAATTTGTGGATTTCACATTCGAGCTACACATCTTACATATTTTCTTTTAGGTAGTTTAAAGAGATCGACCAAAGATGTGATTGCCTGCAGAGGTAAGTAATAATAGCAGTTTATACAGAATCTTTGTTTACTAAATGCAATTACGAATGATATATATCTCTATTTATTATCAATATGTGACATGCGGGGGGAATGCGCAACTCTTATGACCTCAGCATAGCAGACGTGACGAGAGAAGATGAAACAACGAATTCCATCAGTGGTGCCATGTCGTACAACTTTGGCAAAAGTCTTGGAAGACTGAAACATCAATAGACAAAGAAAGAAAGATGGATGCAACTCTAGTGACAGAGACATGCGTTTTAGGAAGAGTCTTTAGCCTACTGCCCAGAACTAGTTTTTCGGGCAACGAAAAAAAATCGTAGTTAAAAAGTGTAGGCAATTGATAACATCGGTCCATTTGATTTGTGCTATCATTTGAGAAGTTTGCTCAAAATCTGCATATAATTTCAGTCCACGGAGAACAATGGATGTAATATATTACAAAAATGAAAGTAAAGTACCTTATAACTTTGAGCTTGCAGCGAAAATTGTTTGAAAGTATAATGCAGTTGGCTCAAAGAACAATTGGCTAGAAAGTGTTAAATTTAAAAGTATGGAAGCAAATTCGCCTTGTATTCAAACTTCAAATTATCTAGTACTTTTCTCTCTCTCTAAGCAATTTTAACATGTCAATGGTAAAAGGCTTTTACTATCTAAAGGTATATGCTATATGCTATGTTATCGAAACTTTATTCTAGGAACTCGAAGTTGTGTTGTTTTTTTTTTTTTGATTCTAAATGCCTTTTGAAACGAGCTGAAACATTTCATTAGTCATTAACCAACATTTCAAAGTTTTGCTTTATTTTAATTTAAATTCATGACCCAAACTTATGACTTCCGTCGGCAACATGCCTTTCGAGAGATGGTCCAACTGGTGAGTTAGCCTTTAGGGCTACTCATGTAAAGGACACGGGAGTTGGGCTTGCTCGGGGCACTAGATTATTTTTAGCCTATTATATTTGTATATACTTCCCTACTTAAAGTGATAAGAAAATCTGAAAAAGATTTTATGGGAATTAAACTTTGTTTGCTAAAACTAGGCAACATATCGAACATGAGGGCGAACTTTGATCCCTCTACGTGTGCACGGTCACTATATGTATGTATGTGTATCACCCCCAAAGGATAGCTCAGATGTTCTGATTTTCCATAAAGTTGTGTTGACGGAGGAGTCACGGAGTCTGATTCACGGCTGGGTATCTTGATGTTAAGCCTTTATATTTGAGCACATATATTTACTACATATAGGGTGCCATTCATGGAATGTGAGAAAATGCTTGAAGGGTTGCCTCGTGTGTGTGTGTCTATTGTATCCTAATAGTATTGTACCCTATTTTTCTATAATTTTGTCATATCTATTTTGGACACTATTTGTATCCATTTTGGTTACGTATCTATACAACCTGCTGTTATACCCTGATATCCACACCGATTGACCCAGAACAAATGTGGTGATTGCAAAGGCACTGAGATTCTATTTTGTGGATATCCTATCTTTAGTAATTGAGCACGTTGTTAAATGATAAATAAATATTAACAACTTGAAAAATTCTAGATATTATGGTCTGAATACTTGAGGACTCCAAATGGTAATTATCAAAGTTGTAATATATACCAGAAGTATAGATGTACATAAATGGGATTTCATTGTATGAACACACTTTGGATGGGTGTATTTATTACTTTCTACCTCGACATTGATATTCATGTTTTTTTGTGAAGAATACATCTTATATTTTATATAAAAACATTTACGTTAGCGAGTAAAAATAGTGGAAGGGCATATCTGATAGGTTTATATATTTTATTTGACTTCTAGGTAAAATAAATTCAAAATAAATATATCTAAAGCTTTGGACTTCCTTTTTAATGCAGGGACTATAATTGGCAAAAGCCCATGTATGTACCTCATCTCTCTTATATTAGTATAAGAAAGCAAGAAGCAAAATAACTAACCTCATGATAAAAAACAACCTATGATTTTATAGTGGGTAAGCAAAGCAAAGATCGCCAGGCATTTTAAATTAATGAAAGAGGAACAAACTAAGTGATACAATCACAAAGAAGATTATACATCATTGAATCCTCCCTTGGAGAAGAATTTGCAATTAGTTCTGAACCTCTGACCATATATCTTGAACTTAAAATGCTGATCTACTTCACCATCTCAAATTAGTAAGCAAACAAGATACAGAGAGCTCTCATGCCAAACTTGGCTTTGGGTGAGAAATCAGGGAAACTGAATTGGGTGAAGTTTCTCCACTTTAATCTGGCCACTTTGTGATGTTCTTTTACTTAGTGATAGCACAGTTAGTTTCTTCTTTACTTGATTATTATTATTCTTACAATCTAATAACTACAACTAAGAGATCAATGAGATAAAGACACCAAAATGTGAGGTACAAGTTATAGTTAAAACCTCTCCTCATCAGAGGAAAACCCCACGGGAATTCTTCTCTTCTTTAATCTTCAAATATTGATTCAGACCAGTGCAAACTAAAGATGACTCAAGACCGAGGTCAAATCTTTTTGATGTTTTAGCCTCACAAAGTCCAACCAAAGTCAACTTACTTCATAATTTCGGAAATTTTGCCTCTTCTTTAGAAATTTTTTGACTTACTACATCGAACTACACTTTTCGACCTTCTTGGAATCACATCAAAATTCACATGTGTGATAAATTATAACCAACTTTTGATCACTTCTCTTCTTCGCTTGGCTTGATTTTTCCCTTGATAATTGGCTAGTAGTAGTCTTTTGAGCACCTTTTGACTCCTTTGATGGCTTGTAATTTTATGCTAAGTGATGCCTGAACCTTTTGCATGTGCCAGGAGGATTCAACCACAGAACATCATCCCATTTAGTTGTCTATCTCTAAGCTATCTTGTTTAGCTATTATGCTTTCCTTTTCTTGGTGATCAAACTCCTTTGATTGCTTGATCAAATACCCTTGGATACTTCTGAAGTAAGGGTCGTGACACCCTATTTCTGAGAGTAATTATTCTATTGAGGCCAACTTTTCACTTGTAGGCCAATTTCCCTTCTTGCATGCCAACTTGGTCTTGGAGAACAGTTGACACTTTGTCTCTAACCAGGAACTAAAGACTACGCAGGGGCCTACAAACCACCCCAAGTGGTCAATCCTAAGATTGAGGCTCTTTTCCCACGCCAGATCTGGCCAGCACCCACAACACTGGCCATCTGTTCTCTAGGGTTCTTCCTATAAACCCTGCCTTATGGTTTTGGTGTGACCTTAGTTTTGTGCCCATGGTTCAGGTACATACATTTTAGGCTAGCCTACAGAGCCTTTACTGGGCTTTTCTGTACTTTCAGAATCATCATTAACATGATACTTGACAATAAATAATTCAAACTGAAGCAATAAATTGAACCATAGATGCCTAATCCATAACAAACATATGGAAAACATGTAAGCTACATGTCATAGTTATATTTGATCGCCGTAGAGTCTTCATCGAGAATCAGAGGGTTAAATCTATGTTAGAAAATCATATATTACAAAGACGATACCTTTGCAAAATATCCGGAAACACCAAAAACATAAAACACAAAACAGAGGAACATAGATATACGTGTTTCACCCAATTTTAGGGCTACGTCTACCCCAGAACAATGAGTCCTTCCTTTCTATTATCAATGAAATGAAGGGCACAACCTCACCAGCCAGTCCGTGGCCAGTATCTTATTTTCTCTCTAAAAAGTCTCCTATTTTGTTTCTCGCTCTGAGAATACAAATACAATACACAACATAATGCAATTCCTCATACAAAACGGGGAGTTGCCTTCTAGGAAAAAACCTAAATTAAACATAACTTCTACCATCGAGATCATCCCTTTGTTAGAGTCCCTATATTACTAGTATAGTCCCTTATTTTGTTAGTGTAACCCCCTTGTGTGTGTGTACCCTTGTAGCCCCCATTTTTGTGTGTGCCCTTAAATTATTATTGTTAGGTCGGCTAGGATTACAGCACGCGGCCCACTAGGATTGTGGCCCCATGGACTCCTGTATATAGGGAGGTTTGTAAATTGTATCATCAAGAATTGTTCATTCATATGTAATGTAATATTGGAGGTTGCCCCCTCGAAGTGGCTCATTTCTAAGGCGTGAATGTCTCTTTTCTTCTCTCTTTGGAGGCGTTTACAACATTTGGTATCGAACACAAGGTTCTAAGTTCCTTTGCTCAAACAGGTCATCATTAACATTTCTTTATAACTTTTTTCTCTGACTTCAAGGCTGAAATTTCAAGGGTGCGAATCTGAAATCTTGAGAAGGTTGTCTAAAAATTTTAGAATCTTGGTTATAACCTTTGAGGAGATATCATCTCGTAGAGTTAGGTATTTTTCCGGGCTCTGTGGTGTGGAATTTGCGCTATAAATTTTTGTTGTACGAGAAGGTTGAGTCTAAAATTCATATGATTAACTTGGCCCCTTAGAAATTCGTCAAAAAATTTCAGAGCTTGGTTCGCAATATTTTTGGAGATATGATCTGTGGAAAGGTAGTGCTTTTTAGGCTCCACGTTGCATCTCAAAGGTGATCGTGGGAAAAATTCAATGCTCCTCTCTGGGCATTGGATTGAAGTTAAAGTAAAAAAAGTGTTCGCAGAAACCTTTTTAGACTGAAGTTTCGAATATCTGAGCTGAGAACCAAAGGACAAAACTGGCTGAAACTGCAATGGCGGAAATTGACCACCGATTCGCTCTCTTGAACCAGGTCAATTGAATTCATTGTAGGAGATTGGACACAATTTGTCTTGAAGAAATCAAAATCGATTATATATAGCATTTTGAAAGAAGAAAGCTTGATCTACACAGGGCTGAAATTTCAGATATCAAATATTTTCAACTACAGAGATAATTCAGAACAAATATCAAACCACAAAAACATAAAGTAAAAGTGCAATACACCAAGATACATAAGTCTTGTTGAAGGAATCAAGTTGAATTGATTCCAAAGAATATACAAATAGAATATCAATATTCATATGGATTCTAAATGGCCCTAAAGAATTCAACACCCATCAAGCCTTCAGAGCTCTACCATCAAAGATGAAGAACACAACACTGATCTCTCCAAGTACAAGAACAAATTTGCTCTACAAAATTTCACTCTACCTACATGAAAATAAAAAATGGAAGTTTAGAAGAAAGATTATTTGAAACATTAGATGCGTTTGAAAAGAGCATGGAGAAGCTAAGATGGATGAAAAATGCAATGAAGATGGAAGAAGGTTTAGAAGAAAGAGCGTAGAGCTAGATGGAGCAAGTGAAACTCAGATGAATGGCATGGAAGCTAAGATGGGATGGCACAGAGCAGGCACTTGGAAGCTGGTGGATGACATGAAGAACAACAGAAAACACATGAAAATCAGCCTATGGAAGACTTGATGATGGCTTAAACAGGAAAATGATTCTAATGGCGGAAATATATGGAGAAAACCATGATGAGCTAAATATAATGTTAATGATAATTCATATGTAACTCAGATATTAGTGGGAAGAACCTACATATTCCAAAAATGGATATAAGGAAGTTTGATGGAAGGATCAGTGTATAGATCCTCCTAGATGAACAAATATTTTGATCTCCATAGCATTGCAAACACACAAAAAAATTAAAGCTGCAGCACACAATTTGAACAAAATACCTTTACCCCAACGCTGTTGCATTAAACTTGTTCAATAAAAAAATTGTCCTTGGTCAATTTTAGAATGTCTTTATGAGGATACAAAGGCATGTGCTATTCTTTTAATTGATAAATCTCAACAAAAAGGGTTTAGTGTGACGACACATTTGAGACTTCCAAAGACTGATACAAAAATTATGATATTTGAGAGGACCAGGATTAGATATATAGGATTTCAGGGTAACATTCAACATGAAGTTCGTCTTTTGAACCTGCATTCAGTAAGAGAAGGCAGTATAGGTTGTAGAAAAAGTTAGTCTGCATTATGGCAACAAAGAGATTACTATGAATTATAAAGAGAAGGAGATACATTACATGATTTCCACAACCATAAAAGTTGACGTAGTGGAAGAAAAAAGGCAGGGCTTTGCTACAGTTGTGATAGCAGCCACTAAAGGTCATAAAGTGTCTTGAGAAGAAATTATTTTACAGTTATTGTGAGGAAGAAGAAAATGAACTTAGAAGGGATATACACAGGGAACCGGCCCAGAAGAGGAAAGTAATTCAACCATAATTGTGTACATGGCAGAGATGCCCTCCCTCTGAAGCTCTCAAGGATAAAAGGATGATCCTGAAGAAGAAGGTAAACTAGTGTTGATTGATTGGTAGCACCATAATTTTATTCATTGCTGGGCTGAGAATTAAATTGTTTCCTATCTGTGCAGAATACCAAGTGATAGTTTACTGATAGAACACTGGTATAGGAAAATGCAACAACATCAAACTAACCATGAAGTGTCATGTTGGCTAAATTGGCTACTTTCCATTCCTATGCAAATGCTGATGTTATTCTAGGAGAACAAATGGTTGTAATCTTTGGGGCAGCTTTTATTTTCAAGGCTTTTCTTAATTCACCCTGAAGGAAAAGTGGTCCCAGGTGAAGGGGAAGCAGGAAGGATAATAACAATGGCATGACAACTTACAGAAAAACAGCAGAAACAGTACTTTGTTATGTGTACCTGCTAAGTTTAATAAAAATCATCTATTCTGCAGATCTCCAACAGTCTTGGACCACAATCATTCAAGGTGTTTGAAACTCCAAAAGTTTCCACTGTTGATGATCATGGCTCATGTATTCATTTGATTCAGGAAATGTTCCTCCAAACATAGAATATAGATATCTTAACTTTCAAAGAAGCTGAAATTGAAAGCATGATTACATAAGAAATGTTGGCTGGATATAATTAACCTAAATAAAGTTCTTTCTATCTGTATTATTGTTTACAAGAAGGATGGATCTGTGAATGTGTGGGATTCTCAGGGGCTAATAGCCTCACCATTCAGAATAAATTTCCCATTCTGTGATTGATGAATTGATAGATGGTACATGGAGCAATTTATTTTACCAAAGTTGAATCCTTGATTAGGATATCATAAATTAGAATGAAGAATAGAGATATTCAAAAAAACATTTTAGAATATTGAGGATGTGTATGAATTTTGAGTCATGCCTTTTAAGCTGCAAGTACCTTCACATTTCAAGGGTTGATGAATTTGTTTTTCAAGCCCTTCCTTAGAAAAATTTGTGCTAGTATTTTTTGATGATATACTAATCTATAGCAAGTCTTGGAAGGATCATATTTGAACATGTTGACGGGGTGCTCAAACTATTACAAGAGAAACAATTATATGCAGCATAAAATGTTTCACAGGTCTCAAAGAGGTGAATATAAGATTATATTATGTCCTGAGGGTGTTAAAGTAGACCCTAACAAAATTAAAACCCATTAAGGGAATGGAAAGTCCTAAGACAATAAAAGCAGTTCTGATTTGCTCCAATAGTTAACAGGTATGTAAGCAAGTTTGTTAAAATTATGGAAAATCTGTGCCTCTAACAACATTATTGAAGAAAGGGTAAATTTCATAGGACAATGGTAACTGGGCCATGGTGCTCTTGAAGGCAATGTGCTAGCAGGATGTAGCTGTAGGACTTCAAAAACCTTTATTGGCAGATGTGATGCCTCGGAAATGGAATTGGTGCGAGTTTTAATGCGGAAGGAGAGACCCATTGCTGAAATGGGTGATCAAAGGAAAGTATTCTGAGAAACCTATTTATGAGAAGGAAATGTTAGCAAATACTGCATGCACTAAAGAGGAGAACTTACCTAATGGGAAGACACTTCAAGGTAAAAAGCTGATCATGATAGTCTGAAACACTTTTTGGGTAGACTATGTGGAAAATAAAATGGATTCATAAGATGTTGGAGTTATGACTTTGGGAAATGATGTCTACAAAAAAGGAAAGCTTAATGTTGTTCTTGGTCTGCACTCTGAAAGAATGAAAGGTGAAGACATTGCTTTGTACCATTTCTATTATCTGATTGGATATTTGAAGCAAGATAGATGGAAGAAGAATGACAAAGATGTATGGACACTCATTCAAAAGTTTAAATAAGTACATACGATACATTTAGTTGGAGAAGAAATGATTCCTTGGTACAAGGTAAAACTATATCTTTATTGAAATTTCGCTAAAACAAAAGATTCTTCTGGAGTACACTTCTCCTTTAGGAAGACACTGGGATTTTTTTAAAAACTTACCACGGGTGAAGAAGAATTTTTAGGATGGCCTTAAATGCGATATTCAAAAGTTTGTGGCGGAATGTTTGATTTACTTGGTAGAGTAAAGATGGAGACAATTAAGACCCGGGACTTCTAGCCTTTTTATCATTCCAAGTGTTGGGAGGGAGATTTAAATGGATTTTATCAGGGTTACTGGTGGAAGGAAAGAATGTCATCATGGTGGTAGTTGATAGACTTACCAAAGTATGCACACTTTTGTGCATTATCTCATCCATTTAAAGCAGAAATGCAGTTGCTACTACATTTGTGGACAAAATTCAAAAGCTACATGGAAGCCCAAGGTTATTGTGACGGCAGAAGGATCATTTTCTCGGAAATTTTAGATGAGTTATTTCTTGTTGGGTACTAGAATGGCTCATAGCTCATCTTATCATCCTCAATACGATGGTCAAGCTGAGATAGTAAAATAAATGCTAGGAAGGATATCTTGGTTGTTTTGTACTCGATAAACAAACCTGATAGGTCAGGAAGTGGTTACCTCTCGGCCCGGAATGGTGGTATAACACTTCCTTCCTCTGCAGCAAAAATAAGCCCATTTTATGGCACTTTATGGATATCATCCACCATCGATCATCATCTTTAAGGGAAAATTCGAAGGTTAATGATGGAAGTCACGTCGAGCATCGGCCAAAGAGTTCTCAACTCTTAAAGGATAATGGGTGGCACAAAATAAGATAGAGTAACGAAGCGGTCAACGTGGCGAGAGAAAGTTTTGCGTATAGGAGATTTAGATACTAGGCTACACAGCCATGTAAACAAATGTCCCTCAGCAAGCTAAGAAGGATAATAAATTATAACCAAATACTATGCAGTTACCTTGAGTGTTGCAAAGATTTAGTACTATGGCCTTCTAATTGAGACTTCCTATTTTATGATGCATCCAGAGTTTTCCATGTTTCAGCAGCAAAAGTTGGGAAAAATCAGCACTTGATTCAAACAATATTATGAGAACTTGATGAGGAAGGAAAAAATCTATATTGGAGACAGAAAGCGGTCATGGAAAGCAAGGAGCTAGAGCAAGCCCCATGGAATACGTCAATTTCGAGTATCTCATCGAAGTGGAAGAACACTTATGAAGATTCACAGGAGGATAGAGAATTTTATACGAGAAGCACCCAGAGCTACTCAGCGTTGAGGACAACACTTTTTTGAAGGAGAGGGAGCCCAGGTCCCTATATTACTAGTATAGTCCCTTATTTTTGTTATTGTAACCCCCTTATTGTTATTATTGTACCCTTATATGTAACCCCATTTTGTTATTATTGTGCCCTTAAATTATTATTGTTAGGTCGGCTAGGATTACATTGTGGCCCACTAGGATTACATTATGTATTTATGGACTCCTATATATATGAGAGGTTTGTATTAATAATCAAGGTGTTCATTCATGTAATGTGTTGATTTGCCCTGGAAAGTAGAGAAATATTTTCTAGAGGCGTAGAATATCTCTTTTTCTTCTCTCTTTGGAGCTGGTTACAACATCTACTAATAGGAGACGACCACAAGACTACCTCAGCCCACACAGCATTCAATGTCGCCCATTAGAATAGGGGTCAAATGCGCGATACCAAATAAAGAAGATAATGTATACACCAACATCCTCAATTAAATTTTATAATATGCCAGCTTATTCCATGCATTCATCAATAATTCCAATAACTTGACAAATCTGCAGCCAAGCCATAGATAGCATACATCATATAATCAACAAACTAGCATAGAAACCATGACAAATTAGCAATAAGATAACCATCATAATCAACACATATGTAAAGTCTGTCTGGAAGCTCTCACCATACTAACATATGGAAATGCCAACAAAAGTCCAGAACTTCCACATACCAAAACCCATAGATTGTCACAGACAAAATCATATAACTTTTTCACATTTAAAATCTTCTCTTACTCATTAAACATAAATGCGGGATCCCTTAAAAAACGGATAATAAGACAAAAACCAAACTAAACACAGGGGCCAAACCACCTCAACCCTCAACCACAATGATTCCACCTCTATGGTCGAACATCACTAACACCAACTAGATTGGTCTCTACCTAAGTTCTCTAGGGCTCTAGGCAGAGTAACTCAACCCACAACCTTCCGGGGTTCTAGAGCATTTTATCCAGCACTCTAGGGAATAGTATCTCAAACCACCAAGGTCTCCAAAGTGTTTGTCCCAACTGTTACAGGACACAATAAATTTAAATCCAGTTCCTTCAGGAAGCACAAGTGTTTTCAAACACAACCATGAGATCCCATTTCAATAAAAAATGAGTGAGCTACGTACAGCAGTTAATCAAAATGAAAGGAAAGGCTAAAAACTATTGTCAATCCAAGAAAATCTCCATGGCAATGATAACACAACCAAAATCACATGCTATACCATGCATCCAAAAATCAAGAAGGAAATCCACATGCAACACATTGCACACAAAAAATGATATGCAAGAAGAAAATGATAGTCATGAAAAGAAGCAAAAAATTATAATGAGGAGGATGTGATGAAGTAGAAATCAAGATACGAACGGTGATAAAGGAGGACAAGTTACAGAACAAGAAGATAAGGAAGAGCGGATGATGAAGAGCTGCTATTTTGAAGAAAGGCATTAGACAAAATGAGGATGAAGAAAATCGTCAAAGATGAAGAAGATCATGATAGTGATCAAAATGAAAGCAATGAAGACAATAGTGAGTGGGAAAAACAATGACAGTGGCATGAAGACGCCGTGAAGACACTCTGGTGATCCCACGAGAAGAAATAATAACAATGATGACGATTAGAGACGGTATTAGATTTTGAGGAGCAAAACGGTGAAGGTGAAAGAAGGAAATAGTGGGCCAAACGGTAGAAGATGAAAACAAAAGCGGTGGGCAAAACCATGACACTAATGAAGAAGAGAGACGAGGAGTAATGAAGAGAGACGGATCATGAAGACAAAGGCAGGTGAACAATCACGGTGGTGAAAAAGGAACGGTGACAAAGAGGAAGAATGGATAAAAATGCAAAACTGATGGAAACTGATAAAAACACACTCACAATGGTGACAACCTTGCAGGTATGTGAGAGGACAATAGTAGTGAAGATCATGATAGTGATAAATGTATGGAGGGAAGGAGAGGGGAAAATGAGGGCCTCTCAAGAGAAGCCAGGTCAGAAGAACAAGATGAAGAGGGACATTCTAGTAGACAGATTGTGGTTTTCTCCCTCTCACATATCAAAAGAGACTGAGGCAGAGTGTTTGCTACCTCCAAAAGGCAAAGGGACACTTTCTGTCTACAACTTTATTCAAACCCATGGACAAAGGAAACAAAGAAATTAAGGAAGAAGAAAGAAAGACCATGAGGTGGAAGGGATTTTGAGATCATTGGGTAGATAGTGATGAGGAGAATGAGACAAGAATTACAAACATGCTCCAGGGTAGAAGTACAAATCAAGTATCCAAGCACATTGCAATGAAATGAAGTATATATGGTACCCTTGACTTGAAAATAGAAGACGTTTGAACTGAAATGACCAAAGCTAGAGCACTCAAGGAACTGGAAAGAAATAAAGGAAACTGAAATAAAGATAGAGGAGGTTAATAGCGGCACTTATGAGGAGAGTAGTGATGAGGAAGGACCAATCTAGGAAAGACCTAAGAACATGGGATTGGAAAGAAAACGTGGCTAAACAAAGGGAGGAAGAATCGGCCAATGAGAACAACTCTCTTTAGATGAACTTTTAGGCCATGGAATGGCTATGACTAGGAGCCTTGGTTGGAGAGCCAACATACACTTGGAGGCCAAGTTAAAGAAAGCAAATCAAGATCTTGACCTCCAAGAAAATTTGAGCTAAGCCATTATGCCCAAAAGAACCAAATTTACAGGAGCTAAATTGAAAAAGGCTCAGACAAGCTCTAGGCACTAAAAAGAAGAAAAATGCCAAGCTAAAGCAGGAATAATAATAGCCTCTCTATAGGTCTCCCAAAACCCATGAGGCACTGTCCTACCAATTTGGGAGGGTTTTGACAAGTTTTGTTTTTTGCTAGTTTTGAGGCCAAAGGTTAGCACACATGGTGCTCGTTTTTTTCAAAGATGCCAGAGGAGAAGGAAAAAATTTTATTTTGGGATCCTCCGCTCTTAATATGGCATACTCTACAAATTTCAGGATCATTTAGGGTTGTTTGGCCTCAAAAGAGTAAAAAACACCAATTTTTCACCATTCTCTCTTGCTTTCAAGACATGTGATAAACTTTATCAGCCTTGATTTTGGTTTGGATAGGTTACGGAGGTCAGATCAGAGAACCGGGTGATCCTAGTGAACTTCAGGCTTGTGAACCATCAAGACCTTTCAAAACATAGGAAGGCCTTCCAAACACAGTACAAGGTAAGCCATTTGCTATATACGTACTGTATAGCAAGAAATTCACTTCAAAACATAGTGTTGCACTCTGAGGATGAAAGTAAAAAATGTACGCTTGGTAGGATTTGCAGGAGGCATCGAGCCACAAAGGTCAATTTCTTTGCTAAAAATGACTGAAAAAATCATTATTTTTAGATATTTTGTGCCTTGGGCTATTACTGCAAGTGCCCTCAAGGACAATAGTGACATTTCTAGTGTAATAGGCTTCTAGATACTCAGTTAGGTTTTCTCCTCATTGCTTGTTAAAAGTATTATGAGGACTCATTGTAATGTTGAATTGTGAGTTTTGAGAGCAATACATGGTTTTTGAGGTTAGAAGAGAAATTTGGTGTCGTGGAGACTGTCGATGATTTACCTTGATTGATGATGATGAGGCTTTGCTTACTGCAGGGATCACGAGTTTGGCTAATATGTTGATGTGTCTCTTATTTTTTCATGTTTTCTTGTTTATCATTTATAGTTGTCTTATGTTCTGTAGCTCAGAAAAAGTATAGGTTGAGAAATGTTGTTTGAGGCACCTTAGTCCTCTTGTTGCTGATGTCTTTATGTTTTCACCTCACATGTATTAGTTAAAGGTAATTTTATATACAATGCACCTAAACATTTATTCATTAATGGATTAATATTACTAGTTTTAATCATGATTATGGTAAGCCTTGCTTATTTGATGTTATTTAAGCTGTGTCTTGGAACCTCTTTTTGATGTATTGATTGGTAGTTAAGCCAAAAGAGGTCTTGTTTCTCGATCTGCCCTTTGTCCATGCCTATTAGTTTTTCAGGGATTTTTATAGTTTGATGGATAATCTTCTAGGATTTCTCTTATTTATTTAGTATTTGTCTCTTATATGTTTTTCAAATCTTGAAAAGTAAATCTCATTGAAGTTAGATAAGTTTTCTTGCTTTCTTTGTTCCCTTTATTTGTTCATGTAAATGTTTATTCATTTTGCATCCATTGTCATTGAGTAGTGGTGGCACCTCTCATGATTAGTATCATCACTTATCGATGGTTATGTAGTTTATAGGTTTTTGACAAAGTTACTTAACTACCCTTTGCCCCTACCTTAGTTCCCAACCATCATCATCACTTCTGCACAATATGCAAGATCATTTTGACTACACTAGATTTTCCCTGTGATGCTGATTCATTATTGAGATGTAATGTTTTCATAGACTCCATAATGATTGATTTGATGACTCTCACTCACCTATCTTACTTGATCATCTTACCTTAAAACAAACAACTGACCACCAACAACAATAAAAATCAATATGTCTAAGCGAAAAGTTTACATCCTTGGCACACAATAGAGAACCTCTCAAGTCCGAGGAAATGGTCCTAAGATCCAAAGTAGTCTGATGTTACGTTGACCATTTGATCTACCAATTTGCTAAATCACGGGACACTAACAGAATATGTGCAGTTTGATGGAGCTTACTCATGAAAGGAAGCAGAGGCTATAGGTAATCATAATATCTTTCAGAAGGTCTTGGTTTCCCTCTCTCAGCTGAATTTAGAAACCACAAACATTGTTTTGAGTATAAGCTTGCTTCAATGGGATTAGAAGACAACACGAACATGAACATACAAATTCTCAAAGGTGTTAGATTAAGGAGAGATTGTAGTAGAGGCAAGTGAGGAGCTAGTGCCAAACTAAACACACCCTGCGACTCAGCTTATAGGAATGAGGTATGGGGGATTTGGTTGAGAACTTCTTTCTAATTTACACAAATCCATTTCATGCAGGGATAAGAACAGAAATGGTGGGCTTTATGTTGTGTTGCTAGTAATTTCCGCCCCTCGTAGAATCCCCTGCTCGAATGTAAGGAGTTCGAGCGATCTTGCCCCTCCATTTGGGACAACGTAAAGCGTATTCATGAGAATCTTGAGAAGGATGAAAGACAGGTCAATCGTTTTATGAGTATTGGGTGAGTTCTCAAATATCATGATCGACTCTCCTGAGGATGAGTGAGAGCCAACTAGATGGGGAATACTTGGTGGGCACCTTTACTATGGTCAAGGGAAATGTGTCTGGGGACCTAATAAGTGGAGAGGGTGTTTAGCCAAAGGAATAGTATCCGGTAAACTGATGAAATGACCCTCAGCGAGCTATTGAGGATGTGAATGTTGGGGCAGAAGAGAATCCCAAAGATGGTAAAGGCTGTCTAAGAAGGTCCAGAAGAATACCAATATTAGTGCCTGGAAATTTGTTTCTATCATATAAAGATGTCTTACCTTTGGTCATGCGCGGAGATCTTGTTAGAAAATTATATTACGAGTAATGGAACAAATAAAAAATATATACGTGAAAACACAAACTCAAGAAACACATAGAAGCAGAGACACATATATACGTGGTTCACCGGTTTGAATCGTCCACCGGAAACTGACAGTCTATCCCAGCACTTATTATCCAAAAATGAAGGAGGAGCACAGCTTCTCGCAGATCACGCAATGTCCTCTATTCTCTCTCACAGTCTTCCTATCTATTTCTCGACGCAAGGCCTTCACATACAATACACAACCACATCCCTGCCCTCATACAGCGGAGTTTGCTTCTGAGAAAAATCCTAAATTGACATAACTTCTATTGGATCATTCGCTAATGAACGACTAGATTAATCAAAATTACAATACTTGGCCTTCCTGACATTTGCATTTTTTTAGCAGAGACATGGCCCCAAACCCCCACAGGAGAATGTAAACATGGCACCCCACGGACCCCCATGCGCGTTTAGTGGGGTGGGGGTTGTGGCCCAGTGGCAGGGGTCCAGTCTACGATACATCTAAACAAAGAAATAATAGGCTCCATATGGGTTTGAAGATTTTAATAGCATTGACATTGTATACAACACAGAATACGACTCAAGAAGATATTAAGCCTCATAAGTAGAAGGCGAGACAGGATCAGCTCTTCTCCTCCCGGCTAATGAAAAAGGAAATAAAAGCTGTGTAGGAAAATATCATTTGTGCCTATAGAGGGTACTCATAATGGGTATGTGTGCCGTGGGGAAGAAGAATAATGAGCGAAATCGGAGCTCTTGTGTGGATTTTCCGCAATGCGAAACGAGCTTCACTCAAAGACGGTATCCCATCAAAATATGGACCACATCTCTTTAAAAGGTGGTGGGATCCCCTCCACTTAGCATGTTCATGATGGACAAGTTCTCAAGATATAATCAAGTGGTAGTGCTCCCAGGAGGATAAAAAAAATGGCATTCTGCCTCCTCAGCAGGAACTTTCATCTACGGCAAGATATTCACCGGCCTAATAAATTTTGGTGCCACGATAGCATTAACATGGGCATTTTCTTTGGGAAGGCAAGATATTTTGTGGTGGTTACACAGACTGACATCCTGTCTTCTCGAAGAGTGACATTGAATAGAGAACATCTGACAGACACATGACAAATGCCTGCAGTATGGCCTATCTTTGAACCCTCAAAAATCCATGTTTGCCCTAAAAGAAGGGATTCTTTAGGACCATATAGTACTAGGAGGAGTGAAAATTGATACGAAATGGGTGGAGGTGATGGCAAGCATTTCTACCTCAAGAAAAAAAAAAAAGAGGTACGAGTGTTCATGGGAAGGTTAAATTTCTCGAAGATTCTATTTTAATTGTCAGGATACATCCAAAACTATCCTTTGAAATGCCAAAGAAATGGGTGAGTGGGTGGACCCTCAATATGAGGGATTATTTTGACAAAATCAAGCGGACATTTTGAAAGCTCGGTCGATGGTCCCTCTTATAAGGAGAAGCCTTCTTGATTTCTCTTTCGCCTCTCCTCATACAATCGCTGCGATCTTTACTCTGAAGAATGAAAATGACAGAAAAACCCTGTCGTTCTTGACTGGGGTTAACGGGCTCCGTGAAATAATATATCACGGAAAGATACATACGCTCTTTTAAAATCTCCAAGGCATTTGGGACCTGTGTTACAATCTTCATAACGCCTAGCACCACAATGAGCGGCGAAGACCTCTTGGTACTTGAGAGGTAGTGGAGAAGAGTAAATGGATATCAAGATTCAGTCTGAGATGAGATGACCACATAAACTCATTCAAAGGCCAAGGATAGAAAATATTCTATCTAAATCCCAGCTGACATCGAGAAGCTGCGAGATATCTATAGCGGAGAGGAAATGGGAAAATGTAATTTTATAAGACATAGCAAATCTTTGCATAAAGAATACATGTGAAATTACCTTCTATCCTTCTCATGGTATAAAGATGCCTGTGGAATATCTTTTAACGAAATTCCCTCTAACTATGATAAGACCAATCTTGTAACTTAAGTACGAGGTCGAAATTTTTTGATACATTGTGGAAAAATGAAGCATTGTATTAGGAAGGAACCAACGGGGATATATTGAGCGCGGCAGAAAGAAAGTTGACCAGTGACTCGGGTTCCCTGGCAGAGAGATGTGGTCGGTGCAAGCGGCGATCACGCACACAAGATCTCGAAGGGTAGTTTGTTTGGCCTAAAGCGATTTGGTGATGTACATTCTCGCGTCGCTGCGAGAGATCGGATCATTTCAAAAATAAGGGTATGCACCTACGCCATTGATCCCCGGTACATGTTGAGGAACCTTTCAAACGGTGGGGGATTGACTTCATGGGAGAGATTCACCCAGCACTAATCCATCGATGGTCCTCACCGCCACAGTTACTTCACTAAGTGGGTTGAAGGCGTACTGCAGAATGCCCAGTGGGGTGGTGGTCAGTTCTGGAGGAGAACATAATAGCTAGGTTTGGATGCCATCCTAAAATGTCACGATAATGCCCGAGGCTTTTAAAATGTAGCTGGTTCATGTTGAAATTACCTTAGGCACTATATTATCATTGGACACTCCACTACATATTATCCCGCCGGTTAGCGGGAGTCATCCTAACAGACAACAGTGAGATTATGAAAAGACACGTCGTAAGCAGAAAAGAATTGGGACTCCTAGCTCAGGATTTTGCACTTTGGGCAAATTGCATCACCACTAAGATCCACGAGCGGGCGGCAGTGTTTCTGTTAAACACATTACTCGTGGCTGAGTTGCTTTCAAAGAAGAGAGTGAAGAAAGCCAGCATTCCTCAGAAGAGCCAATCAATTGGTCGATGTCCTACGAGTGAGCAAGAACAGTAAGCCTCGAGACTAGCGAGTACCCGAAGAAAACACCATAGAAAGGCTTATTTGATCAAAGAGCTAAAGATGAGGAAATCAGTAGGGGATTTGGTATTGCGAAATCAGGATGTCAGTGGACGGACAAAGGAAACAACAGGTGTGACCTCCTCTAGTTTGGTCCATTGAGTGGAAGAGGTCAAAGGAAACAATATTTTGCATTGGAGAGCTTAGAAGGAGACATACTTGAGGTTATCATAAATGGGCGGTTGCTGATTATATTTTCTGTCTCACTAAGCATCTACGGCAACTCCACTAGCCTCAGTAGGCCTTCTCCACTTTACTAGTATCCATAGATTCCCATAGGTTTGTGTCGAGGATCATCCCAGAAGTCTAGGAGCACAGTTACTGCTGTGTGAGTTTAGAAAACACCAAGAGTGGCTGGCTTTCAAAGTTCACGCTTTCGACCCTCTGAGCTTTGATTTTGAAATTATTGTGAAAGAATTAGTACAGGATCTCTGACAGTTTGACCCTCACTAAGTTGATGACAGAGATTTTGGCAAGCCACGGCTTGGAAACTTAACTCTTATTTGGGGCCATTCATAAAACAATCTATTTTGAACAACTCCATGACTGCAGATCCTCGGTTGACTTACAACATAGAAACCTTTTCGGAACCAAGTCACCGCAGTGGTATTGACCACCTAAGCCCTTGGCCACATAGATTTGTGAGTTTTAGTAGAAGGCCTCTCTTTTCCACCCCACACGATTTTTGCTTCTCCTGCCTTTAGCTCTTTCTCTTCAAATCTTCTCAGACTAATTCAGTACATTCATACCCACACACACATTCCTTACCACCACTGCCCAAACCAATTCCATCACATCTCACAAACCCTCCGCTTATAAATCCACCATTGGCTCCCTATAAGGCGGCTTGGTATGCCCCTCTGGTTTTACCATAGCCTTTGGTACCTTTGCTGACAGCTACTGATCAGTCTCCGCCTTTCTGAGGGTGAATCTGATGTCCAACAACATGTAGATAGAATAAATGATGCTTTTGACTACATGGAATTAGAAGAGAGCTACAGAGATGAGGATGTTGCCAAAAGCCTAGGAAAAGCTTAAAAATGGTTTCAAAACTTAACTCCAACAACATACATGAAATCTCTCCTTCCTTTGCAAACTTTCATAAGCAAGTGGGAGATTAAGAAAAACCCTCTCTAGATCCTCTCAAAATATAGAAACATTAAGAGAAACACTGGGAAAAGTGTCCAAGACTATATACTAAGTTCAATAGTGTTCCTAGCACTTTCTACAAACATGAAAACCCCATTCATTTCTTTAGCTAAATTTCAAAAGGTTTGTTGGGAACATGGCACTACATCGATTTAAGAGAAAAGGCCCTAACTTTAGAAGACATGAAAAAGGGGCTATAAGTGTAGAGGCCAACAGGTGAAAGGGCCAAGCTAGATCAGAAAATAGGGTAACCTACAAAGAAAGATGAAACTATGCCCTCGACCCTCCTCATATGATTCCAAGATTGACAACCTACTTAGAACCATGGAGAGAATGATGGAGAGAATAAGCATAAATGAAAGAACACCTCCTAGGAAAATCAACCAAATCCCCAAAGCAGAGAATTGGAGTGTGAACTTGAAGAGACCCACCCCAAATGGGAACAAAGGGAAAATGACCAGATTAGGCCCCCTTTCCAAGATAAATACGTAGATGAAGGGAAAGAGATGTTAACCAGCGGAAGAGGAAAGCTATACAAATCTGATAGGTTACGATAATGAAGATGAATTTTTTTCACGAGAGAAAAACAAGGCCTCTTTGCCTTTGATAAATCAATAAAACTGTAGCAGTCACGAAGACTATCAATTGGGATTTGAAAATGCTATCATGGAAATCCATAGGCAATATGAACTTAAGGAGAAAAATAAACCAGAAGCCTCGAAAAGCCAAATAGACAACTGCTTTGTTAGTAAAGCTCCAGAAAACACTCCTAAGAAGACAACATACGAGTGTCAACACTATGGTCAGAAAACTTGATCCTAACCATGACAAATCAATGACAAAATTCTTCTTTAAGTTGCCTAGTACCTCTACTATTGACTTGAACATTTTTTATTGTCTAAATAGAATCAAATCGGAAAATTAAAAATGTAGAAAAATTTATGGTTGATAAAGCGATGTAAATATGTCTAAACACAATGTCCTTTCGACTTTGAAGGAAGAGATTGTAAATAGATAACCATACCTCTCTTGGGCTGGTAACTCAAAGTGTATAGGTCCCAAGTTTTGAAAGGGCAGACATAGGTAACGATACGAGACACTCTAAACTTGGCCAGGTAATGCCTTGGGCCACATTGTTTGGTCTGAAGTAGAGGGGAAGATACCAAAGAAAGCACGTCCCTCCTTTCTCTCCCATTGTACCTCAACATGGACAAAAAAATATTACATAATCTTTGTACTGAATTTTGGTACCTCTTTTAACCTTGTACCCTAAAAATTGGTGATGGAGAGATTAAGACACAAAATGATAAACCTTACATAAAGACTTATAATATTTTGATTCAAGTAGAGTGAAATGCTTGGGTTACAGTGGGGGATCTTTGCATCACTTTGGCGCAAATACACCTTTAAGAGTCCGTCATTGTTATAGTGGTTGCGGATATTCCCCAAGTTGTAACAACACCCTGCTGTCCAGATATTAGGATCAACTAAGGCAGCCTCAAATGGACATTTCATATGCCACAATCCATGTTTCCAATCAAACTGGAGATTCTCACAGAATCCCACATGAAGTATATGGTGGAAGTGCCTAGATAGGCCAAACAACACACATTTGTTATTCATTACAAGTTTGGACTCTTTCATCTTGTATAATGAAAATGACATTGGTGAACAGTGAAAGGCAATAAGAAAGAACTAGGCCCTCAATTTCTCACCTCACCCTCAAATGAAAAACATGACAACTTGAACTCTAGCAGCCTGAAAGACATCATAGTGGAAAACATGAAATAGAAACACTTTGGAACATGAGCTTCGATGGCTCTTGTGGCAGAGGATTGGTTCGGGGAGTTCGTGTCAGATACATATTTATGCCATTGTGTCCAAGGCCATTCTGCAAACTAGACTTTCGGTGCACTATGTGCAGTATGAGGATCTTCTCCTTAGTTTGCATGGCAGACTTGGAGCTAAGAAACTATGCAGCCAGGAGATTGGTATGTCATTAAACAAATCAAGGTGAGTACTCGGCCAAGTCAAGATTAAGAGAGTCGGCAGAAACCTGAACTGTCCTCAACTTTTGAAATGATCTCATTTCGTTCCTAGAGCCCAAAAAAGTCTTTGCCAATGAGCTTGCTGTGCCAAAAATTGACAATACCAACAAAAGTCAAACACCACAACCTACGGTACTTGAAAACATTAACCATTGGAAAGTGTTTGAAGGTGATAAACAAATCGATAATTTTTCAATCTAGAAATGAATTTACATTACTGACTTAGGCCATAAAAATATGTTTGCTAAAAGACAAGATCATGAGCCAGAGCTGCCACCTCCTTTTCTTTGATTATAAATGCCTTACATTTTGTCATATGGTGAAATGTTTTAAGATCTAGACCAAAGGGACTTGGAAGTCTTACAATGCCAAAAATGACACATTTACCAAGAGGGCATAGTCTATGAAGAACTTTTCGACTTTAATGATGTGGCTAAAGCCAAAGATAAGTCTCACAGGAAGTGATGTTGAGGAATGCTTTCTCAGACTTATCGAGAACCCAAATTGGTCATTATCAGAGACCCTTCCTCCTCACATAAAACATAAATATGTTAGTGAGTTTAAGAGATGTGTTTGCATGGGGATATCAAGATTTGAGATCATATGACATAGGCATTATTCAATATAGGAAATACCTCTCAAGGAAAATCGAGAAACCTTTCAGCAAAGAAATTTAAAGGAGAACAATCCTATTTTATTGCCTTTAATTTAAACAATAAATTAAAAATATGCATGATGTCGGGATCATAGTTCCCTTAGATACTCGAGTGGGTTTCCAACCATGTCAGTTGGAAAACCAAGGAGATTAAATACCATGACAATCTAGTGAGCCTCTGTTGATAATTGCCCTTTGCTAAAATGGATCATACTTCAAAAGTGGTGGCTCTGAGAATCTCATTGCTTGATAGTTTTCTTCCCAGTTATAGCAAGTGTATAGTATTCCCAAGTGATCAACTTCAAAATTGCCTTCCACCACACCTTGGGGTATATTCCTTGTACGTCAGAAAATTCCATTTGGGTTTGATGAGCAGAGGGCCACTTTCCAAATGTCCATGGACAGGTATTTTCATAAGACATAGGCACCTTCATTGTCATTTACCTTGATGACATCCTTGGTTACTCTGGGCGATGAAACCGCAGTATGATAAACACTGAAAAATGTAGGAAATATGGCCTATCTTTGAATCCCAAAGAAAACAGCTACATTTTGGTCTCGAGAAGAAAAACTCTTGAGCCACATCATATACGAAGGGAATCAAATAGACCCCAAAGGATTGAAAACCATATTTCAAATCAGCCATCTGAAACATTCAAATTGCAATCTTTCGTGGAAGAATATTCAACTTCTTGAGGGAGATTCATCCCCAACCTTTCTAAAATTTTGAGAAATATTACAAACGGTAAAGAAATAAGATTTAAGTGGACTTTGGAAGCTAAGCAACCTTTGAACTTGTCAAGCAGCGCTCACCCAACAGGTTCTAATGGTTCATTACAATGGCTTCTATATTTTCTCATTTTCCTACGAACATCTTCCAACATTATGATATTGTTACAAAAAAAGAACATGAGTGGGCCGTAACCCTGACCTGCCAGTGACCTTGAGATGCTCCCCTAAAAATACAACATCATGAAACAGGCCTTTCAATTGATTAAAGCATTGAGAACTTGGACTATCTTACATTTGTGGAAATATTGTCATTGATGGCAATGAAGTGACAAAGGCAAAGATAGGCAAAGAAACCGACAGAAGTAATATGTCGACGAGCGAGAGCGGAAATTCGGTAGTAGAAACGCTGACTAAGCGGCGAATATAGGCGAGCCGTTATATCGAGAGCGGGGGGCGAGAGGTAGAGTCATTGTCACGGCGAAGGTAGATCCGTATCGAAGCGGGCGAGAGCGGGCGGGTGTCACAACGAGCGGAGAGCCATTTTTTAATTCGAGATTCGCTATCTCGTAAGGATACATAAACACAATTCTTGGAATTGTATAACCCAAACGGAAAGTATATATATATATATATATATATATATATATATACAAACAGAGATAGAATCCTCCCTGTGGAAGATACACACTAAAGATTGGAGCAGCAAAGTATTTGGGTATATGTCTGGTAACGACTTCACTATTCACCCTTGCCTGCACAGGTTAAAACATATGTCGTCTATGGAGCGCCTTTTAACAAAGAATCGCAATGCCATGAAAGGGTGGGACCTTCACCCAATACGCATCGAGAGAATATAAGGGAGTGACAGACGGGAGTTATCAACGGAGAAAGTTGTGATTGCGATTGAAGCTCGGACGATCGGCATAAGCTGTGTCTTGATAGGTTTGAGTTCCGGCTTAATTTATCGGCTCAAAAACTTTATATATATATATGGACGCTTTGTGGACAAAGAACCAAGGTCTTAGCACTTGGTTAAACAAACAAGTTTATATGGTGGGACCTTTCCCAGCTAACGAATAATGGCGGAACACTTATCGACAGAGTTGATTGGGTTCCGAACCCAGATGGATATATGAACATGGTTCAAAATATCGCGGATGCGGCCTAATCGCATCGGAGTATTGGAGTATGGGCATCGGAACATGCAAGCGCAAGTTTGCGTTGCGATTAATCGCAATCGGAAGAACTTAACGATGGTCGAAATCGCATCGGGTAAGCAAGACGCTCGGTGTAGTCGTCGAAATCAGAAATACGACGAAGGGTATCGATACGTCGGCGCAAGGCGACTTGCGATTACGTCAATCGCAATCGGCTATACGGAGGAGAAATATATACTTGCTCAGAAGAACGTGGAAAGTATATGGGCAAAGGAGTTTTATATGTTTAAACAAGTTTTATTATTTATGCCAAAGACAATTTATGGTATCAAGAGAAATTTGTTTGTTAAACTTTCTTATATATAATTAATAACGAGAAATGAAGGTAAGTTATCTATATAAAAGCGTTGTTATATATATAAAAACGTTATTTACGTTGTATAAGTAATGCCAGGGGTTTATGGTCCCACGGGCCTCGGCTTAAAGGTGGAGCGATTATTAATATAAACTATGAATGCGGTGTGTGCAATCGCATGGACCTGGCTGGTAGTGGTGTATGTATATTCATGCAGAACTCACCCATCAACAGACACTTCTTTGTGTGTGCGTTGGGTACAACACGATTTAAAGTTAGTAGTTACATATATATATATATAAGCGATATAAGCACGATTGTACAAATGTAGCATATGGCGATCACCACACGACAATGAATAGAAGCAAGCAGAGATCAAAGGACAAAGACACGGTCAAAGACAAATGTGCGGCTAGCAAGGCTGAATAGGTGAGTTCTCAGTGAAATTGAATGTAAATATTTTTAATTTATATTGTTGTGATGCATTGGCAAGTCTGGGAAGAAGAACAAATATCCCACTTTGTAATGTTAAATTGATACCCACAATTATATTTTTAAAATGACAGATAAAAGGAATAGAATAAAACTAACATGAAATCATATTTGTTCACTCCAAACCACAATGAGAATAAAAACAATCATGTGAACTCTATATAATATCAAGCTGAATATGCGTAAAAAGGGTTAGAGTAAATATAGAAAGGTATGAAGAGTGAGCGGAGAGAGAAGATTAAGAAAAGAAGCAGAAAGCTACGGAGAGCAGTGATATCCAGGTAATCAGCAAACGATGGGTTGATAAATTGAGGAAGTTGAACCACACTATCGAAGTTGAAACGATGGCACATCGGTTATGGCCAAACTAGGACAAAACCTGCAGCCAGGTTGGTACTGTAGCTTGATCAGTGAGAGGGAGTTGGAGCTTGCATACAACAATAATAAGATGTGGTTTTCTCCCTTTATGGGTTTCCACTTACATTTCTTTGTCTATGTGTTTTTCTTATGTGTTGATGTGATTCTTTCAATCTGGCAATTGTTTGCGCTCTCAACATAAAGTATGGTGTCACATTAATTTAATATTAGGTACAACATTTTAAAATTTGTTCACATATCAAGTTGTAAATAAGTTGATGAAAATTTTAAAAGGATTAACATGTATTGGCGGTTACCCCCCCCCTCTAGGTTTAATTAAAAGATTCAACAGTTGGTATCGGGCAGGTTCCTTTGTACCGATCTAACACGTAGAAAGGAGATCCTAGGTTAAGATGGCTAATGAAGATGCCAATCAATAAAGCTTGCCCACTGTAGTGAAAATTATGCTTCTGGAAAATCGGGAAAGGAGGACATACATGTGTCTCTGGGAATATAATTAAAGGTGTACATGGAATTAGGATATGCCCAAAGGCAGCGACACGAGAGAAAGAAACAAAACAAGATTTTGTGGCCTAGCATAAAATCCATAGATATACTAGTGAATGGATTGTGCTGACAGGAATTTTATTAATGTCACATAAAGACACGCAAAGCAATGTGGGACACTGGAGAAAATCATGAAAGGGGAAAACTAGAAAGTATCTTGCCCAGCTTTTAAGTCTATAGAGGCAGGGTTTGAAATTTAAGAATGAATGATGATGAAGACATTGTCAGTTTCTTCCTAAAGTTGCATAAATTGTTAAAAATATGAAAGCTCTTGGAGAAACCATGCTAGAAAGTATAATTGGCAAATTCTACAGATCTCTTTGTCCGGATTTAATCCCAAGGTGTACGCAATGAAGAAACAATTGATTGGAGACCTTGACCATGAACATGCCATAATCTAATAGCTTATGAGATGAGACTCCCATGAAGAGAAGCCAAGTACGAAGGAGGCAACCTTTAAAACGAGAAAAAGAAAGAAGAAGAGAACATATGCTCTTACTCGGATGAAGAAGAGGAGAAAATTTTGAAAATTGGATAAAGGCTCGAGGTAAATACAAAGATAAACTTCCTTTCAAGTGCTTTAAGCTGACGGGAAGAGTTGGACACTATCTTGCTTCAGTGTCCTCACAAGAAAGTAGGGGCTGGGCTCAGGAAGTGGGAAAATAAATCAAAGAAGCTGGCGAAAGGAAAGAAGTTCATTAACGAAAATCCTTCTATGTAATATATGACGGTAGTACATCTAGGAATTCGGATGAACCCTCGAGTGAGGAAGGAATCTTTGAATTGTCAGTGGCCATAGAAGGAAATTTTAAGACTCTGCTGAATGTGAAGAAAGAGGAGGTAGCAGGGGGGAGCTAAGAAGGGCTGGAGGGTCTGTGGAGACTCAGCCCAGAGTACGAAAAGCAAGAAAATTCTTGCTGAGTATGTAGAGAAGAACAAAACTCGAAGTCATGCGGTGAAGGTAAGAGCTTGAAGAAGCCAAGAAAGATGAGAACATGTTACTTCATAAAATCAAGGATCGCATGACTTGAGAACAAGAGAAAGCTGGAAGAAAAAATGGCTATCTCAAGGGAAAAAGCTAGAAAATTCTCAAAAGGAAGAGTGGACATAACTACTAAACATATATATTTCTAGTAAGTTGAATGAAATTCTGATTTTATAAAGATCCTAAGTAAAAACAGAATAGGCTACTATAAAGGAGAAATCGAGTAAAATACAAAAGAAAAATTTAATAAAGAAGATTATTTTATAAAAGCAAGAAAAATGATGAAGTAGCTCAAACAATTCCTACAAAAGAAGAAACTTGCTATTAAGGAAAATCTGAAAAATCCTAGTACTTCATAACAAAGTAAATACTAAGACACAGAGTATATTAATTTTGAAAACCATCAAAGGAGAGCCTTTACTCCTATGAAGAATGCCACACAGTATATCGGCCACAAAGTAGGACACATTCTTTGCATATTGTCTGGCACAAGGAGGAGTGATCAAACTAAAAGATACCAAGCAGTGAAAGCTTGCCTCAAGCAAATAAATGAAAAAGACAACCTTATCGGTATGCCAGAAACAATTTCTATGAATTTTTCAGCCACATTGTAAGGAATTTGGCACTTAAAATCATTGAGTGTAAGAAAGTATGGTTAAAATTGATGTTTAACACCTCATGGAGGTTTATGAATCAAAGAAATTTTTATACTTATAACTTCTGCAAAAATTATGATCAAATGTTGTGTATAAAATCAGGTTGGACATATACCTTCCAAATGTCACTCTAAGAAGATGTAGTTCATGCAAAGATACCAAACAAAGGATGCCTCCGGTGGATAAAGAAGGTGAATACATATGACTTATGCTTGCTCAAGGCTTTGAAAAGTCGATTAATTGTTGGATAGTGGTACACTCAAAACACATGGTAAGACGAAGCAAGTTTATAACTCTTGATGAAAGAAATGCGGCAATGTTACATGCAACGTAAATCGGGGAAAAATAAAAGGAAAAGACTCGGTCGGCTAGACGATGAGGAAAGGCTAAGATGTACTATTTGTAGATGGGTTAAAAAGAATTTACTAGTACTAGGTGGGGATGTATGATAAAGGCTATGAATTTCTTTAGAACTGGGTGCTGGTAGTCAGATCAAGCACCCTTTGAGTAAGACTTTGCTCAAGGAGTTCAAACGAGAGAGTAATGTTTACATTGTGAAAGAAGATGAGCATGTCATCTTAGCAAACTAAGAAAGGTCATGGTTATGGCATAAAAGGTTAGGACATCTTAGCTTCGATCACATGAGTCGGACTGCAAGCAGAAGAAATTAATTCGAGAGACATGCAGAAATAAAGGCCTTCTAATACCATATCTGCAGATCTTGCTCCAAATTGAAATGAGCCGTTGGATTCATCATTTAAAGGCCAAAGATGAGTTATCAACGAAATACCTCTCTAGCTTGTACACATGGATCGTGTGGACCTACAGAACTAAAACTCACGTGATACTATTTCATGATGATAATAGATGATTTTTCCAGATGACACTGGTTGTATTTCTCTCAATATCATCCCAGAGGCTGTGGAGAAGAGATTTAAGATCTTCAAAAGTGCTTGAGAAAATCAAACGGGATGCAAGAGCAAAAAATGTATCATATGTTGGAAGGAGGTGAATTCACGGTGTGACTTTCTTGACCTATGCAATGAACTGGGATAAGCAACAATTTACAATATTGCGGGAACATGACAAAATGGGTAAAGCGGAGAGACAAACAGTGTACATCAAATAGCTGAGCCATGATGCATGAAAGTAATATTGCTCAAACCTTACAGTGAAGCATTACCTACAGTGCATATCCTTAATAAAGCTCACTTAAGGCCATGATAAACAGAATCTATATATGACACTACAAGAAAAAAACACATTGGTGAGGGGCAAGAAATGGTCACCGCCAAGCTCATTAGTGAGGTCAAAAGACGCCGTCTATGGCAGACGTCACCAAAAAGTGGCGTCGCCGAAAGTATAGGTGTTGTGAGTGGACATTCAAGGTCCGTCACCAATAATGATTTATAGTGACAGATAGTGACCGTCACCATTTCATATGAGCAATGGTGATGGACAAGAGCCTCCGTCACCAAAAAATTGAACGTCACCAAAGGTGGCGTCGCCGAAAGTATAGGTGTTGTGGTGACATTCAAGGTCCGTCACCAATAATGATTTATAGTGACGGGTAGTGACCGTCACCATTTTATATGAGCAATGGTGATGGACAATAGCCTCTGTCACCAAAAAACTGAACGTCACCAAAGGTGGTGTCGCCGAAAGTATGTGTTATGGTGGCATTCAAGGTTCGTCACGAATATTAATTATAATGACGGATAGTGACTGTCACCATTTCATATGAACAACAATGATTTTTTGTGATGGACTTTTCATGGCCGTCACTATTGGTGCATATATATGGCGTCGTTCATTGACCGTCACCATAAATGCATTGGTGACATCAAGGTCTCAATATAATATGACTACTGATAAACAAGACCTCACCATTTCACATTTAAAATGTAACAACGATTTATGATGGACCTAATGGTCAAGCCACTATTGATGCATATGGCTGGTGGCTGCCATGACCGTCACCATTTCATATTTCGTAAACAAAAAAATGTCACCATGTCATTGGTGATGGTAAAAAGAGCATCCGTCACCAAAAACTGATCTTCGTCATTCCCTATATATGAATATCAGGGCACGATGGAATCGAACCACCAACCTCCTGCTTGTAAAGCAGGTGCTTTTCCATTGAGCTAGCACCCTTTAAAGAATTAGACTTTAAACTAGCAATTGCCCCTAAAGGTGCAAAGATACACCAAAGGAATAAGAACCAGGAAAACTGAAAGAACTCAGTGTCCTTGCTCCTATTTTTTTCTACTACACTCTACAAAGTATGATCTTGATCTATTACATACTGAATTTATTGTAAATTTGCACATAAAATAAATGAATAGTCGAGAGACCTTACGCCAATTTTTAATCCTACATCCAAAATATCTTATTCAGTTCTGAACAACTTATTCAAAGTTCAAACTGAAGTAGATTTTAAATGGAAAGCCTAAAACCAGCTAAGTAGTTTACAAGTTAACATTTTGGATATAAATTCTGTTCAATTTATATGACAAGTTATGCCATAACCTTGAAACTAGTTTCTTAGCTAAAAGACTTTCTTAAGTTAACAATGACAAAGAAACATAGTCATGGCAAGCAAAATTCTCTTGTTTTTTCGAATGAGGGTGTATGTAACTTGATAAAGGTTGTATGAGAGTATCAAACCATAAACAATTTCACTAAAACATGGAAATGACAAAGTCTTGTTAAGCAAGAAAGGTTTAGTTAAATATATGGAAAGCATCGAGCTAAATGATATAATTAAACTAAAAGTAACTGTAAAAAAATGAAATTGCCATCATATACATCGCACCAGTGTATGAATTTTCATCAATGTACTGAATTAATATGACTTCAAATTTTGAAATTTTCCTGCAAGATAACATTTATCATTAAAAAAATCTGATCAAACATGAAGTAATCTCATGAATCTTTCAGATTTATATTGCAATATCCATCTCAGATCGATAGATCTAGAATCTTAAATATTCTTATAACTAGCAATTGCACCAAGAGGTGCAAAGGAACACTGGAACATGGATAAGAGAAGTGGGGAGATTGTATAAAGAAATAATCAAGCAAAATATACTAAAAATGAAATACAACCCATGTGAGGCTAATTTAAATTCAATTGTTGTGAATTTTCAAGTGAAAGAAAGTTTGTAACTAGTGTCCGGCAAGCAGGACTCACAAAAATTGTTATAGAGAAAAACTTGGAAGGGAAATTGTGGTTTGATGATTGATGATGTTGATGAAGCACATATTCTACTTGGTGAAAGTGGCCACTGCAAGGATTATTGGGGTTCAAGCTTCTGTAGGCAGGATAATACTTTTGAGATTGAAACCACTTTGCACAATATAGCTTTCAGTTCAAATGGGTGCAAATACATATAAATCAAGAAATTTGTGACCTTTAAATGTATGGTCAGAAGCAACAACTCCAGAATCTGTGCAAATGCTTCTAAACTCTATTAAAAAAGAGGAAATTAATTTGATCCTTGAAGGAAACTTGTTTGGACCAGACATTGGTGAGTTGATAAGCAGCTCAAACAATTGGGCAGAGATTATTATGTGGTGTATTTTCAAAGGGCTCAAAGAGTCATTACCTTCTAGATGGCTATATATTTTGGGAGATGGGTTTGAAAATACAAGTAAGAAGAATCAGCCAGCGTCTGAACAGTCGGGTGAATTTGAGAAAAAATACCAAAGATCTGCCAATTTTGAGCAAGAATGCCTTCAGCAATGTGACTAGAATAGTTATTAGCCACACTTCCTCCATTTCCATGGATTATGTGCCCGCACAAAATGTAAGAATATTCTATGATTGGTCTCTCGGTTTCCAAAGTGAATAACTTAAAAAAATATACTATAATCACACACAAAATATGTATCTTACTATAAATACGAAAAACAAGAATAGTGGAAAAGATGATTTTGGATTTCAAACTGAAGGAGCATATAAGGGCGAGGATGAAGTGCTTTTGAAATTTCAGTGGGCAGAGGAGACAGAAAGGATGGGCTGCAGCAAGTTTTTTGGAGTCTCGGGATAGAAGAGAAGTGAAAAGAGGCAAAATTCAAGTTCAAAGCACAGAGTAATGACCCCTGGAAGGAGAGATTTTGATTCTCTTGTTCAATCTCAGCAGGAAGTAAGCAATGCCTTTGGTCAAGTCGACATTCAATTGTCGGATTCTCTATGGGATGTAGGTGATGGCATTAGCCAAGAGAAGCAGCTGGACAGGGTTTCACATGAATATATCCTTTCTTCATGAATGCCATGATTATTGGAATTATGTTCAAATAAAAGAGATGAGAACAATGTGCAAGGGACTTTATAATGTTTGATATGCAAAGAATAGAATATTCAAAATAGTACATCATATGAGGAGGAGACCTTTAAATCAAGCAATTTGAGACCTTTAAATGGGTGAAAATACATATAAATCAAGCAATTTGAGACCTTCAAATGTATGGTCAGAACCAACAACTCCAGAATCTGTGCAAATGCTTCTAAACTCTATTTGAAAAGAGGAAATTAATTTGATCCTTGAAGGAAACTTGTTTGGACCAGACATTAGTGAGTTGATAAGCAGCTCAAACAATTGGGCGATCACAGAGATTATTATGGTGTATTTTCAAGGCCCAAAGAGTCATTATTCTCTATGGCTATATATTTTGGGAGATGGGTTTGAAAATACAGGTAAGAAGAATCAGCCAGCGTCTGAACAGTCGGGTGAATTTGAGAAAAAACACCAAAGATCTGCCAATTTTGTTGAATGCCTCTGAGCAATGTGGTTTATTGTTTTCTGTCAATTCCTCCTCAGTCATGGATTGCAGGCCTGCACAAAATAAGAATATTCTTATGATTGGTCTCTGTTCTAAAGTGAATAACTTAAAACAATATACTCATAACCTAGCACAAAATACAGATTCAACAGAAGTAAATACGAAAAACAAGAATAGTGGAAAAGATGATTTTGGATTTCAAACTGAAGGAGCATATAAGGGCGAGGATGAAGTGCTTTTGAAATTTCACAAGCAGAGACAGAAGGATGGGTCAGAAGAAGTTTTGAGTTTCTGGATAAGAGAAGGAAAAGAGAAACCCTGCATGTATGTGTCAAAGACAGATATCAAGTGTGAAGGAGAGAGATCTTGATTCTCTTGTTCAATCTTAGCAGGAAGTAAGCAATGCCTTTGGTCAAGTTGACATTCAATTGTCGGATTCTCTATGGGATGTAGGTGATGGCATTAGCCAAGAGAAGTAGCTGGACAGGGTTTCACATGAATATATCATTTCTTCATGAATGCAATGATTATCGGAATTATGTTCAAATAAAAGAGATGAGAACAGTGTGCAAGAGGCTTTATAATTTTTGATATGCAAAGAATAGAATATTCAAAATAGTACATCATATGAGGAGGAGACCTTTAAATCAAGCAATTTGAGACCTTTAAATGGGTGAAAATACATATAAATCAAGAAATTTGAGACCTTTAAATGTATGGTCAGAAGCAACAACTCCAGAATATGTGCAAATGCTTATAAACTCTATTTGAAAAGAGGAAATTGATTTGATCCTTGAAGGAAACTTGTTTGGACCAGAAAATGGTGAGTTGATAAGCAGCTCAAACAATTGGGCAGAGATTATTATGTGGTGTATTTTCAAAGGGCTCAAAGAGTCATTACCTTCTAGATGGATATACATTTTGGGAGATGGGTTTGAAAATACAGGTAAGAAGAATCAGCCAGCGTCTGAACATTCAGGGGTGAATTTGAGAAAAAACACCAAAGATCTGCCAATTTTTCTGAATGCCTCTAAGAAATGTGGTTTATTGTTTGCTGTCAATTCCTCCTCAGTCATGGATTACAGGCCTGCACAAAATAAGAATATTCTTATGATTGGTTTTTGTTCTGAAGTGAATAATTTAAAACAATATACTCATAACCTAGCACAAAATACAGATTCAACAGAAGTAAATACGAAAAACAAGAATAGTGGAAATGATGATTTTGGATTTCAAACTTAAGGAGCATATAAGGGCGAGGATGAAGTGCTTTTGAAATTTCAGTGGGCAGAGGAGATAGAAAGGATGGGCTGCAGCAAGTTTTTGGAGTCTCGGGATAGAAGAGAAGGGAAAAGAGGAAAACTTCAAGTTCAAAGCACAGAGTAATGACCCCTGGAAGGAGAGATTTTGATTCTCTTGTTCAATCTCAGCAGGCAGTAAGCAATGCTTTTGGTCAAGTCGACATTCAATTGTCGGATTCTCTATGGGATGTAGGTGATGGCATTAGCCAAGAGAAGCAGCTGGACAGGGTTTCACATGAATATATCCTTTCTTCATGAATGCAATGATTATCGAAATTATGTTCAAATAAAAGAGATGAGAACAGTGTGCCAGAGGCTTTATAATGTTTGATATGCAAAGAATAGAATATTTAAAATAGTACATCATATGAGGAGGAGACCTTTAAATCAAGCAATTTGAGACCTTTAAATGGGTGCAAATACATATAAATCAAGCAATTTGAGACCTTTAAATGGGTGCAAATACATATAAATCAAGCAATGTGAGACCTTTAAATGTATGGTCAGAAGCAACAACTCCAGAATCTGTGCAAATGCTTCTAAACTCTCAATTTAGACTGCTCATGTGCTTACCAAATGAAAATCTCTGACCAAAATTCTAGTTAACAGGCACAATGCAAATAATTAGTTGTTGAAAGATTCAAGATATGTTTATAAAAATGTCATGGAAGAGGAGTTTACAAGCAGAGATGTGGAAATGGTGAACGATAATGAGTGTGTTTGGAAAAAAAAACTCCTAAGTATGCCCAGGTAAGTGTTACAAAGTTGTCATCAACAACCTTGAGTCAGAGAGAAGAGGAGTCTTCTATGTTACCATGGACTAGTGAAAATATGGCACACACATGTAACCATAAACTAGCTTCTTATATGGAGAAAGCTGAGATAATTTACATGGGCAGTGTAACAACTCGATTTATGGCCTCTGAAGTTCAAGAACCAGAGGATATTTCAAGGCTACATTGTTTCCCTCAAGACCACTTCAGTGAGTACTATATTATACAATAAAGACATTACTGAGCCAAGTAAAGCTAATTGTGCACCAAAAAAAGCGTTATCTGCAATACAAGCACGTGAATTAAAAGAAGGTGGCCATTCTTCTCCACACAAATGAAAAACATCACTTGAAAAACATTTGTCTGTTGGAAGTGCATTCTGTGTAATAACATGTACTTCTAATTACCTAGGTTATGAGGAAGTGGCAACACAGACACTGCATGTTTTTCTTCTTGCCAACTTAAAAGTTGAAAAGGCATGTGAACAAGCCACTCACTATCATAATAGTGGATCACAAATTAGGAAATCACTTGGCACTGATATTTTTACTCTTGAAAATGTCCAGGATCTGAATGTTTCATTATTGACAGATTCTAAGAAGTTTGACAAATCTGTCATTGCTAATTTGAGTGAAAGTGATGCACTGAAAAAATGAGAGACTAAAAAAGTTTCTACTTCAATAGAACCTTTACCTTTCCACAATGTGAGCTATTAAAAGTCTTAATTATTTGATCACTAAATATCTAACACCCAAGCATAGTAGAACTTTGTTGGAACATGAATTTTAGTTCTACAATGTCTTTAGTTTCGTAATTTGTCATTGCTAATTTGAGTGAATGTGATGCAGTGAAAAACTCAGAGACTAAAAATATGTCTACTTCAATAGGACCTTTCCCTTTCCAAAAGGTGAGCTATTACAAGTCTTCATAATTTTATCAGTAAATAGCTAATGTGTATCGTAGAACTCTGTTGGGAAATGAATTTTAGTTTTGTAATGTCTTTAGTTTCATAATAAAGTCTAAATGTAAAATGAGGGAAAGCATTTATCATTCTTATTTTATTGGGCACTTCACAGATCGACACAGATTAGAAGCCTCATCTTAAACAACAATCTAATGAATTAATATTGAATGTGTGGGAAATTGAATTGATGATTGTAGACACATTATGAAGATAGCCAAAACAGGCATGGCAGCAGAGAATGGAGATATTGACAAGACTTATCCATTGGTAGAGGAACTTGAAAATATTGAGAAATTAGTGCAGCTTGCACCAGAAGCCACCTATCCTCAGAAACTTAAAGATATTATTGGGAACGAAAAGGGATTTTAGCTTTAATCGTTGAAAATAATGACGATGTTTTGTTCTTGTCCTTAATTTTAAATTAAAATAATAGCATACAGTAGTGCCAACCAATTTAACTTCCCAACAATCTTAATCCATGGTAACAACGGACAGTTCCTGGCCGAAAACAAAATTGTTTAAATGTTTCTAAGTAAAACATTTTAAACAGAGCATTTTTGTAGGGCAAAGGTTGACCATGGAAAGGACCCAATTAGCTGCATTTTAGCATTCCAGTTTTGAAAAGTGATTCCATTTCATTTTCCTAGTCAAAAGTAGGAGAGCTTGATGTGAGAATTATGTATGTCATTAATTTTCCTTTATTATCTCCACTGTTTTCCTTTTATCCCCCTAACACTTTCAATTTGTCTTAAAAATCAAGTGGATCTCATTCTCAAATTTGCAGAATGCCATCATGCAATGAACATTTTCCTTTCGGTTTGCCCTTAATTAGACTTTTTAGAATATCTTAAACCTGATTAGACCCAGCAACCAATGCTTATAGAGGCTGGTGTAACGCTGAGTTCATTCGCTAGTGATATTTGCCGAAGTATTAAGCAGTGGTTTAATTCCTTTGGTGTCATTTTGCTCCTTTTAAGGAGCAATTGCTAGTTATGTACTTATGTAAAGAGGAAGTCAATAATAATAAAATGAATTTTTGGTTTACTTGCTTCATGGGTTCCATGAGAAAGATTCTTAGTATAGGTCTATAGACTTCTTCTTGATATCTATTAGGTACATTAGTGTAATTAAGAGTCATGTAAAAGGCATGAAGAATATCCTCCAGGATGTTGCAGAAGAATGGCTTACAAACGTTGAAGATATGCCTATGAAGTCGGCCTACAAACAAGTGTTAAAGTCGGCCTACTTAATGGCTATAAGGTCGACTTAATTACTTGGCTATAACTATTATATATACCCTACATATGCTGTGGTTAAGAGAACATATCTGCGGATGATATTGAGGTTATATAACGTGCAAAAGGAACAAGTTTTGCGGATTACACTGAGGTTAATACAGCATGGAAAAAGGAGCAAGTATTACGGTAAAGTATACAGCATTAAAAGAGAAGAACAGATTTGCGGATTTTGGGTCTGAGTCAATGCGGATATATCAAGGTAAATTCTGAAGCAAACAACATGGCAAGAAGGGTAACCAAATGCGGATCTAAAATAGAAGTCTGAAGTAAATTGAAAGGTACAGGAATATAATCTGTGGAAGCTACAGGAGCTGGACTGTGGATAGATGCAAACGTATACAGTGCAGATATATCTATTGAAGGAATTTGCCAACGTCAAGACAGTATTGTAATAAGACGTGCCGACCTTAAAGGAGTTGTAAGTGAGGAAGGTAAATCAGAGATTTACCTTCCTAACTACATTATAAGATATTCAGTTACGAGTGTAAATAATTTTGTTTCAACATTTTGACTAAGTACTTTGATAACTAACTTGATGATGGAGTAACTAAGTTAAAGAAGAACACATAAGCAAGCTCAAAAGTAGTTATTAAGAAGAGAATTTTGTATTAAACACAAGCTCTACAAATTCTCAACATGTTTTCAGAGCTATGGTTATGATCAAAGGCAGTTTAGAAGGACTCAAAACATTCTAAAAAGACCTATGTCAAAAGGGCTCAAATCATAGTAAGACAGTCCCATAATTAAGCTAGGTGCAAGTTCACAAGAAAGGTCAATCTCTGTCACTATGAAAAGAAGGATCTCGGTAACATCTCAGTCTCAATGACATCACAGTGTTGAAATTACCTCTGCCTCAATTCAGTACTACTCTTATAAGATTATTTTGATAACACAACAGTGAGGAGAATGAGTTATAAAGGTGTATTTACAATTAAGGCTCGGTGTGACAAAAAGATATCATTATAATCCGTATTACAGTGAAGATCTTCAGTGTTATAATCACAGGTCAACAACAGTCTCGGTATAATCAATCACATGATAAGTATGACACTACAATTTGGAACTACCACAGTGAAAAATCTATCACTATTTCGTGCTACCACAGTGAGAAAGGTCTCACTGGTTCGGTGCCATCACAACTTGATAAGAAGTATGCCATTTCAGTTTGATGGTATCACATAGGGTCTCGCAGAAATGATCAACAGAAGTCAGAGACATGTACAGTGAAGTATTTACAATCAAAGCACAAAATAAGGTCAAAACAGTAATATGTATACATAGTGAAATAGTACATTCGAGGATCTCGGAATAGCTGCTTATATTGAGTTTGAAAGAATCTGAATTCTTTCCTATGAAGTTGACAGTGCAAGAACCAACTATTATTTTCATAGTGCCAAAATTTCCACTTGAATTAAAAACTGCATGCTATTTACATAAATAGAAAACCTGATGGATGATAAGGAAAAGGGGCTATCCTATATGCCATGGAACATCATATTCCATACTTAGAATGCACCCCAAGGTGTCAAAATTGCATGCCAAGTGGCAAATTTGCATTTCTCAGGTTCAAATCTGTGTTACAACTTACAACCTGACCTGATTTCACACAGCCTCCTACAGATGTACGGTGTACCTATGGAAAAGTCATAAAATATAGTGCTACAGTACTTATCCCTGTCCATCTTCCTACAGTTCCATAATTCTAATGTACAAATTCAAGTGAGAGTACTAAGTCTACCAAAACAGTTTCACTGATTTACCTGTCTCTTGCTAAGTGCAAGTAGTCTTTAATAGCATGCATGTCCAGGGCTCACTAAAGATCAAAATTGTGATTTTCAAATTTCTGTGCAGTTATTAGAACATTATTGATATTTTTACAATAGGGGAAGAAAAAAACCTAAGTGCGTTAAACAAAGAGAGAGATGCAACTAGAGCTAAAGGAGATATTGGTGGTGAAAACAGTGATGAAATACTCAAAGAGAGAATTTATGGGAAAGTTCAACAGTAGACAAATGGAAATGAAAGCACTCCAAGGATGGGTCTCAACTCTCGACCACCAAGGGAAAAAGGCCTTGGATACACACCCAAGCTCCCTCTAAGACCAAGAGGTTTTCCAACATTCCCTTTTAAAAGAAAGAAAGATAAAGACAAAATTCACAAGGGAGGACCTTTGATCATGTTGCTTGTTTGTATATCAGAGATTGGAAGCCTAGTTTTGACCTTGTCTAAGAACAAATCTTCAAGCTGGTAATATAGATAAAACTCCCACACCTGCTTGAATATTGGAGTCTGGAGATACTGAAGAGAATTGGAAACAAGCTAGAGACATTCCTCAAAATTGAAAAGCAGACATTAGTAATGGGAAAAACCACAGTAGTCAAGATCTACGTAGAGGCCAATTTAAATGAGAGGCTCCCAGAGGGCATTACATTAAATCTGGGCTCCAAAAAGGCTCCCACTAGTAGATGCTAGACTACATCAACTTCTTGAGGTTGCATGTGCAGAGAACATGGGTATCTCCCATATACACAGCCCCATGCGCTGGTCATAAGGAAAAGGGAGGAGGAATATGCTAGAAAGGAAAAGAAAGAGCCAAGTAAGTGATACAACCCCTTTATCTCTTTTGAATCACCCTTCATATCTCCTAGCCCTAGTAAAATGGTCCTAGATCTTGATGCTGAAAGGGACAAAGAAAAGGCCCAATGCAAGCCTCAAGCTACAACGTTGGTTGTATAAAGGATCCAATAAAGGCTTTGGAATAATTAGTAGATACTAGAGAGACTATAAAAAGATTTAGAGTGTACAAGGAAGCTAAGAAAAAGACTAGAAAACTCTTTAGCTCAAAAATCTAACTAGGAAATCTCTCACTACACTTCAAATGCGAACAAAAGCCCTGGAAATCTCCCCTAGATTTCAATGAAAAAGCCTTAGGTTCATATAGAAGGAGATATTCTTGTAATAGAGGCCAAAAGGAAGTAGAGCTAGGTGGAATTCACCCCTCCTGATTAATTTAAACCCTCCTTATGGCAAACCAATTCAAGCCACAGCTGCCTCACTAGATCCAAAAAATAAAAAGTGGCAAGGGGTCATCCCAGGTTAAAGAAACTGTGCTAGGAGAGGAATTACCATAAGACAGAGGTAGGAAACCTATAGGGAGGAAATAAAACACTGCACAAGCAAAATATGAGGTACAATAAAGCATACAACTTACTATTTTGGGGGCACTTACAGCAAGAGAAACTCCCCAAGCTCCACCCCAATGATATTATTCTCCACCAATAACAAAGGCATGGGTACTACCTGTAAGAACCCATTGGGCACTACCTGTAAGAACATTCCTTGAGAAGGATAATATATGTACATAAACCATCAATAATTTTTATTGAAGAAGCAAGATCACGAGAAAGATAGAAAGTTATCTTAAAAAATAATTTTTCAGAATTTCAGGTTTGAATTCACTAGCACCCAAGGACAACTGGGTGGACCAATGATCAGTTGGAGACAATACTTTCAGAAGGTAAGCAACCTCAAATTAGATAACACCATGCTAGCTATAGCATTCTCAAAAGAATTCAAAAAACGTTTATATTCTCTAAATATATATGGACTATTGGAGAAAACGATGACAGTTTTGGTAGGATACCAAAGATAGAATCTTGTTAGACAGTATTTGGTGGATATTGAATCTGATTCTAAATAACAGAGAAAAATGAGGCTTAAAGGCATGAAATTATCCTGCCTAAATTTTCAAACACTGCCTGAAGATTCTGTTTTATGTGATGAATCCATTGGCCTTCCCCCCCACATGGACACACTGAACATCTGGGAAAGAGTACATAGGGGAAAGAATAGGCAGATTCCTGGTGAAGAATTCTCTTCTCAACTAGGAGGGAGAGTCCCTCCACCATGGCTGTGGGGCCTCAGACCAGTCCATAATTATTCTAGAGGTGGTAAACAAGAATAGGAAGACTACATCACACCTCAAATTTAACCCAATCTGGCTGAAATTCCTTGAACAAAGATCTCATCAGAAGAATTTGTGTCCCCTTCAATACAGAGGATGGACACCCCATGCAAATTTTGAAAGGTACCTAAGATCAAAAAATATAATATGGGAATGTGTATGCAGTACGTTTTGAAAGATATATGATCAACTGAGGACAGTGAAAGGAAAGACAGAGCGTATACAAGTGGAGGCAAAGGATGGGGATTTTCTTCCATAGTAGAATGAGAATCTAAAAGAAATGTAAGCTAGAAGGAATCATCTTCTATCCTGGGAAGAGGATAAATGGAGAATGAAGAACATGGCAGTTTGGTTAAAGGCATAGAGGAGATAGGAACACTGCCTAATAACAAAACCAAACCAAACCAAACCAAGGAGAGCATACAATTACATTTGAAGAAATATAACAATAGAAGGGAACTTTGCGAAACATTTGAAGACATTAGCAACTCTGTACCCTCATACATGCAAAAGATATAGACTCAACCTCCCAAGGAAAAAATTCATGATAGGATATTAATGGCCATGGTCTTCTCTAGATGAGTACAAGGATATGAACAAAGAAATGTACAGACCAATACACAAGAAAAAATAACACAAATTGTCAACGACCTACAGAATGACAAGAGGTTAGAACCAGATGTGTTACCAATGAGATTCTTTAGAGGGTTTTGGGAGCTTTTATGAAAATACGTCATTGAAGTCATAGAGGAATCAAGAATAAATAGGAGGATCTTTCAAGCTTTCAGATCAACATTCATAGTTACAGTTCCCAAGGAAAATAACCTGACTCACTTTAGCCAATACAGGTCAAGTTCTCTATGCACTTGCATATATAAAACAATTGCAAGAACCATTTCTTCAAGACTGAAGCCAAATCTGTCCAAAGCAATCTCACAGGAACAAATTGGGTTCCTCGGAGATCAAAACATCTATGATGCAATAGCAACAGTGCAAGGGGCATTGCACATTATCAAAGCGGGGCCCAGGCTCAAGAAAATAGATCCCACCAAAGTATTCGATCAAATAAGTTGGATGTATCCATTTCTAATCCTCATGCAAGTACAATTCTCTCATTCACTCATTGTTTGGATGGAAGCATGTTTCAATTCAGTTGTGTATGTGGCTTTAATCAATGGAATAGCCATCGATTTCATTCACGCTTCAAGAGGTCTAAGGCAGACCTTGCCCCTCTTGCCCCCTTTGGTGCTTCTAGTAGTAGAAGGGCTCAATATGTTAATCAAGCAAAGGTTGAGATGGGAAGACAGAAATGGAGTGAAGGCTGCCAAAGGAACAATCATCACCCACCTAATGTTTGTGGATTACCTCCTTTCATCTGGGAATTTCACAGTGGCAAAGGCAAAAAACCATGGAGGTGTCCTTAACCTATTTTGGGGCACAACAGAAATGGAGATAAACCTTAGAAATTCCTCCATCAGATTCAGTCAATTCAATCAAGCCGAAAGGAAAATGACCTTTGGTTTCCTCCCTTTCACTGTGCAGAACTTTGAGCACAAAATATCCCTGGATTTTCATTTTAAGCCAGACAATTATAGGTACAGGGACTGGACGTGGTTAATATACAAAATTAGGGGCAGTATAGTGCACTGGAATCACAGATGGATCTCAATGGGTCATAGGATAGTGTTCATCAGAAGTGTCCTGAACTCAATTCCAGTGGTATTGGCTTTAGTTAGGCAACATCCCCAAGAAAATCCTAAGAGACACAAGGCAGATCATCTTTAGGTATATGCAAGGAGTAAAGGGCAGGGAAGAATACCTCTTATTAGCTGGGAGGCTGCTTCAAATCCAAAGGATCTAGGGAGATGGAGAATAAAACATGTTTTGCATTTCTCCAAAGCCTTAACCGCTAAAGGGGGTGGGAAATTACTCATGAACAAAGGGATTTGGCAGAATATTTTATTTCATAAGTATACCTCCTCGAAATCAATAAAGGAATGGGTTAAGGTCACCCAACACACAAGTCAGAAGAGGATTAAATTTATGAAAGAATTTGATTGAAGCTTCAACATCATCAGCTCCTAACCTTGTTCGAAGGTTGGGAATTGGTTGGCAAATAGGTACCTTAAAAATTCTCTAATCTCTCTGATATCTCTTTCTCTCTTTCCAGTTTCTTCACAAATTCTTCTCGTTATTTTATTGTAGCTTTAGCAGCTTCAACATTTGCTGCCTCTACAGCCATTTGTTCCTCCCTCTCCACTTCAGCATCCTCTGAATCAAATCCTGAAGCTGAATTTGTATTTGTGTCTGACCTTTATCACTTACTGATGAACTACCATGGACATCATCTAATTCAACTTTGGCTCTTTCTTGGCCTTCCTTGGTGCATCTTTTCATGTCTACAACCTACAACTCTGAAACATTTGCAGCAAATATACTTCTTTCTTTACCATGTATGATGTCCCATGGTATGTAAGTGATTTCTTTCTTAGTTTTCTCAAGAGATGTACTATAGGAGTCTTCCCCTTTCCTGCTGACTGTCACAATTTTCTGAGTTAACATTAATCATTTGAATTTCTTGCTTCATTGTCCTCAATTTTGACCATGGCAGCCATCTTCTTTTAAAGTCACTGATATTGTATCTCTAGCTTTAACTTGAGACTCAAATGTGAATTCGTGAGAATTTTCCGGTTGGGCTCTTATTGAGCTGTCTTCCTTTACATGTGAAGGAGAAATACTACTAACAGAAATAATCAAACCTTCATCATGCTAGTCAACTTTTTCATTTGCGGGAAGCCCTTTGTAACCATTTATGTCTGTGTTTTATACCCCATCTTGAGCCTTTGTTAAACCTTCTGATATAGATGGATCAGATCCGCTCCCCTAAGTGGAAGAGTTACTACTAGAAACGGTTTCTGGTTCATTGGTACACTTAATGATACTAAAGGATTCACCTCTTGTAGCAGGTGTCTCATTCTGGATTATGTATCCATCTCCTTTGCATCTAGAATCAGTCTCTGAGTTATTATCGTGTCTCACAAGTTTCACAATAGTCTTATGGGGATCAGGATTTTGATGAGTATTAATCCAGTTTAATAAAGGATAATGAAATATCCCCAGAAAAGAAAATGCCAAGAGAAAGATCAGAAAATGCAATTTCTCCATCTTTACTGACAACTAGAGCTACAAAACCTGTGGCTGATGCCACAAGTGTTGTTAATGCACAGGTACTCCAATATCTCAGGGTGACTCAATGCAGCAAGCACTGATAAATTGTGAGGCAATGGAAAATGTATTCCACTGCAGTTTAGGTCATCTTTAATCAGTCTTACAGTGTACTTCCCTACGGCCCTGAACTTGTGTGAGAGGAGTGAAGTACATGATGCTTTAGATAAATTTATTCGGCACATAACAACAGTAAGTGGAGATTCCAACATTACCAGAGAGAAGTCTGAAAAACCTCAACCTCTTGTTCTTTATATCCTTGTCTCTGCATTGCCAAAAATAATGCCAGAATTGTCATTGACAAGTTTCAAATTATGCTTCATTATTTGGATTCTATTGCTCCTGTTGGGATTCTGCATCCTTCAGCATTCCATCTGGAACCCAAATTACAAAACATGGCTTCTAGAGTAGGGAACGATGGGACCTTTATGAATAGTTCTGTCATAGATTGGGTCATTGAAGTTGAAGGAAATGATATAATTGGCAACTGTAAAGATGATAATCAGTTAGATACCTCACCAATGGACCCCAATATTGAGAATAAAAGGAGTTTGGTTACTTCAAAGACATAGAATGACATAATTACTATTGGTTGTTGGCTACAAGGTAGCTTCAAACCTATGCAAGTCTTAAAGAGGATCATCTTGGATGGGAGGACGTTCTGTATACTCACCTTTATCTTGCTGAGATGAATCAGTTTGCATTGGCCAATGATACGTATGTGCAATATATCATGGAAGAAAATTTCCCTTGTGGTGTTCCATCATGATCTATAGTAGAGATTCCTCTTTATGAAGGAGGGTTAGGGAATGCATTTGTTGAATTTCTTGCTGCTAAAGAGAAGACCAAAAAGGTGCTTCATGTTCAGAGTATCTCATGCTGGGAACCTAGCTGCATAGGTCCATATAGTCAGGCAAAATTGCATAGACTGCATCAAGCTCTCGGCTAATCCAGTTTTTCATGATAGGTCCAAACATATCGACATCAGGTACCATCACATCAGAGATTGTGTTCAGCGGAGGATCATGATGCTTTCATATGTTCCCACGGAGGATCAGGATGCCGACATCCTGATGAAGGTGCTCACCAGGAGCAAGTTCGAATTCCACAGAGGTAGGATAGGGGTTGCAGATAATCCATATCTTGCTGAGAGGGAGTGTTGAAAATGCAGCAAGATGATGGAGCTTAGTGAAATGAAGTCGCCTTCACTAAGTGGGCCCGCAGGCAAATTCTGTCGCAAAATCTATTTTTAGACTATGTCTATTTTTAGACATATGGAGCATGGTTCGGGGATTCCAGTTTGAGATTCTTGAAGTATGTGTCATGTTGGTAAAAATAGATGAGACTCTATTTTTGAGGTCAAAGAGGTCGAAGTCTATTTTTAGACTGCCTCTCCTTAAAACAGAGAAGTCAAATATTATTTACCCTTAATAATATTTAGACTATAAACAGCAGTTTACTCTCTTGGAGCACTTCAGTTCGAGCTACAGAAGTGGCTCATGCATCTGACAGAGGAATCACGTGGTTCCCAAGGGTTTGATGGCATCATGCATGGTTGACTTCAGTTGGACTTCAGTGGCATAAGTTTGGAGGAGTTAATGAGACAGATAGTGGAGTTGTGTTCTGTTTATTTTAGTTGAACTGATTGAGATTAGTTTAACTAGCTAATCAATTAGTTATGAGTAGAGTGAATTAAATATTATTTAATTCATTAATTAGTAACTCATTATTCAACTCAAGAACACATCAATTCACTACAGTGCATGATCAATTCAGTGGAGACCAGTGAAAGAGGTAGATGAAAGGGTGGAGTTAGCTATCAGTGGCGACATCAGTTGTGCATGAGATTTGCACCACACTTGGAGGATTTGTCCATGAAAATTGCACTGTCAAGCCAAGGAGATTCGAACCTTGGATCTCTATATAGACAGGCCTGGATTGCGCAATAGAGGCAAGGCAATTGGCGGTGAGTTTTGAACCAGTAACCTGTTCAAAACTGAGCTAGATTGTGGGTAACTTCATGAGAAAGTACTGAGTACTTGTGAGGAGTATTGTACCGAGTTTGTTACTTGATTTCTCCATTATAATATACACAATAGCTGCGGGGTTTTCAGCTATAAGCTTTCCCCATACATACTGTGTTAATGTGTATGATGATTTGATGTGTTATCGCTTGATTTTATTTCCGCATGTGTGATGATCTGAGCTGAGTGGAAGAAATTATGTGTTGCATATAAATTTGAATTGTATGTGTTCAGGATAGTCTCGGTGGATAATTAATTATTATTCAGCAAATTTCTACAATAACTTACCCTCTATTTACTCCATGACCAACATATACAATTACTTGCTCCCCAAACCAGCGTGAAAAGCTCAGTGATGCTCAATCTAGGGACACATAATACCTCCAGATTGACTTTTGCTCTTGCACTTATTTGCAAAATTCTTGCACAATTGAGTCATACCAATCTGCAAACTAGAGACTATATTTGCACCAATAACTATCAAGCATAGGGGAAGTACATTCCTAGGCTCACTTGTGACAAATTTCTTTCCAGGATGTTGCTTATGAGGTTGAGCCCCCAGTCACTGTTTTGAATTAGCTCTCCACATATTGCCAACAGAGTAGTAGTTAGGAACTGGTCGACCTCCAACCAAAGCCTGTTGCATTTAGACATTTTTCCAATTGCTAGCTTATGACAGGAGGTTGAATTAACATTGAATTTGGGGCTTTAATTTGATTTATTGAAATTTGTAGAATTTGCAATCTATAAGGTTTCAAGATATAATTTTTAAAAGTCTAATTTAAAGGGTGCTAGCTCAATGGAAGAGCTCCTGCTTTACAAGCAGGAGGTTGGTGGTTCGATTCCATCATGCCCTGATATTCATATGGAATGGCGACGATCAATTTTTGGTGATGGAGGCTCTTTTGACCATCACCAATGAGCTTATGGTGACATTTTTCGACCCTCGCCAAAATATGAAATGGTGACGGCCAACGAACGCCACCGTATATATGCATCAATAGTGACGACCATGAAAGAATCGTTGTTGTTGATATGAAGTGATGAGGGTCATTGTTTGTCATTATAGTCATTATTCGTGATGGACTTTGATGTCACCAATGAGCTTATCATGACACTTTTTGGCCCTCACCAAATATGAAATGGTGACGGTCAACGAACGTCGCCATATATATGCACCAATAGTGACGGCCATGAAAGGTCTCTCACAAAAAATCGTTGTTGTTCATATGAAATGGGGATGGTCACTATCCGTCATTATAATCAATATTCGTGACGGACCTTGTGAATGTCACCACAACACCTATACTTTCGGCGACGCCACCTTTGGTGACGTTCATTTTTTTGGTGACGGAGGCTATTGTCCGTCACCATTGCTCATATGAAATGGTGACGGTCACTATCCGTCACTATAAATTATTATTGGTGAAGGACCTTGAATGTCACCACAACACCTATACTTTCGGCGACGCCACCTTTGGTGACGTTCAGTTTTTGGTGACGAAGGCTCTTTTGACCCTCACCAATGAGCTTATGGTGACCATTTTCGCCCCTCACTAATGTGATTTTTTCTTGTAGTGTGGTGGTTTTCAAAGCATGGTGGGGAAGTGGTTGGAATGGTGGGGAGTTTGTAACATAAACTTTATTATAAAGTTTAGGGGTAATGGTGGGGAAGTGGTTTTATGAAATAAATCGCATAAGTATTAAAATTAAATGATTTGTAATGCGATTTTGTAGTGGAAGGGGAAAAATTTTATAAGGAAAATACAAAGTTTTAAAGGGAAAAATGGGAAATAGGGGATATATGAGGATATAGGGACTTTTACTTCACTCAAGCGTAAATTTCAGTCCAGAAGTCAGTTTTGAGAGTGTAGTATACCGTTGGAAAGCTCTTTCTGGGCTCTTTCTGCTCGATCTACATGGAGAATGATTTGATGCTGAACATGCTGTGAAAAAATTCTCTGAAAGGTAGGGTGATGATCTTGTTAGAGATGATAGCTTCTGAATTGTGACTGAAAGGCAAAGTATTATGTTTTCACCTCAAAACATGGTTTTGAGGTGAAACTTGCATAAAATTGAATAAATGATATCTCTGATCTTCCTGGTGCTATGGTTTTGAGTTTATTGACTTCCTCATGACCTTGATGATATTTATTTGACACTTGACTCATTAATTCGATCATGGTGAGGCCCTAGAAACTAATGAGACCCGTCGTATGACCTACTAACATGATTTGAGAGTGAAAGTGACTTATGACCAAAGACCATAGAAAGAAGAATCAGCAAGTGCCTCATGAGAGAAGACTGATGAAAACTCACTACCATCAATGAATCCATGACCTAGCAGAACGGTGAAATTTATTCGGCATGAGACTCCTAATATGTAAATGCAAAAGAGCAATTTTGATCACTGATGGCGGTATGACTAAACTGACACTAACATTGGCTCCAATGGGGATGGTAGCTCCTTGGAGGTGCCAAGAACACCGTAGACCAATTAGCCTTATCCATTAGGCATGGAGTCAAAAATACTGAAAAATTGACACAATGCAGACTGACACTGACTCAAGACTAAGACTGAGAAGCTGAAATAAAACCAGACCATACACATAACATTCAAGTCTTATAGCCTTCACCTCGGGCCCCAAACCTCAATGACTGTGTACTCTGAACTCTGATAAAAATAACATGGTATATACAATGATGATGACATAAATTCTGATCCTTTGTTTTCAACAATGGTAGTGCTTTAAAAGCCTACCATTTATTGCTTCTCCAGGGAAATCTTGGCCATCCATTTCTGAGAGCAAGAAGGCATTCTGTCCTCTGTATGCTGAAATCCTATATGGTCCTTTCCACAGATTGTCGAACTTACCATGCTTCCCTTTGTCTTCATTTCTGGCATCCCATTTCAACACTATATAATCCAGCTGAAACTTTTCTTCTTTGGTCTTTCTGTCAAAGATATTCTTTATTTTCTCCTACAACTGAATGGCGTTCTATGACACTTCCTCTCTTGTTTGCTGAAGGTGGATCATCTTATTGATCCTTCGCTGATTATCATTATCCTTGCTGCCAACTTCTTGCAATAATCTCATAACTGGGACTGTAAGGGACGTGGGGAAGACAACATTAGTTCCATAAACTAATTCGAAAGGTGACATACCGATTGATTTCTTACTGCTAACTCTGTCTGCCCACAGAGCGCTGATGAGCTTGCGATGCCAGTTTCTTTTATTTTCCTCCAGCATTTTCTTAATTATATTTACCAGTGATTTGTTAGATGACTCATCTAGGCCGTTGCCTTTTGGATAATACGTTGTCGAATGGCCCAGTGCGATGTTGTATTTGTCACAAAAATCGATCATCTTCTTGGATCGGAACGATGTTGCATTGTCTGTTACGATTTTGCATGGGCAGCCAAAACGAGATAAAATATTCGATTCCAGGAATTGAATGATTACTTTGTCTGTTTCTTTCCTGGATGGGATGGCCTCGATCCATTTCGTAGAGTAATCTGTCCCTGTCAATATCCATCGGTGCTGTGCTGAGGACGCGGGATGAATTTCTCCTATGAAATCGAGCCCCCACTGCTGAAAGGGTGCGTTCACTGAAACTAGTTTCAAAGGGAGTGGAAGCAATTTCTTCTTCCCTTGTGTTGTCGCTCCTAGAGACAGCCTAGAGTTGCCATAGACCAGTGCCTAGGACATCTTATCATAGCAAGGAGCATGTAATATAACTTGGGTGTCAATCCAAAAGCTCTCCTGCTATCTCTTGTAATACAAGGAAATTGATTTAAATGGGACCAGAATCTATATAAACTATTACAGAGAAAGTATTGTTGCAGAGACAAGATGCAAAGCTCCAATACAAAAGCATCAGACAGTTAAGAGACAATTTACTGTAAAGAGGGCCGATTCAAGTAATATTCCACAGAAATCAAATATCAGAAGGTGTGTGCGGTGAAAGAAATATTAAGAAGATATCAGTTAACCTTGAGCTGGTACCCAGATACACAACAGAACCACATATGGGCTTATCAATCTAAGAATCCATACATGACAATGGCGTTTTAAAAGCACCCTCCCAAAGTAACTAATATAGCAGAAATATGGATGAAATGCATATGAAACAGTATATCATGCCTGAGCCGTATTTAAAGCGCTTGACTGATCCAAGTATGGGTATCAACTAGGATAAATCCTTACCTAAAATCAGTGAGCCACTCGCATTCCAGTACATGATACAAGAAGATGGGTGAAATGAAATATTATATTAAACACATCAGAGAAAGTTACATACTGTGGGATACCAAAGACCAGAATCCTCTAAGACAGATAGAAATCCTCCTCACTGAGACCCTACGGGCTCTGAGCCTTCATACAAGAGCTTTACAAAATGTATACCAAAAACCCTTTCACAACACCGTTTTCTGATAAAATTCTGGAACCCTTACAATGTGTTTCGTCTGGGTTTTTATAGAGAAAGAAGAAGAAAAACCAATAAAAGAAGTAGGTGATAACATTTAATTGCTTCATTAAAACAAAATGGTGAAAAAGTGCCCGCCCATACTGTTTGATGGCTACGAAATGCTGAATGTACTTGACAATCCACTTGCAGAGATAAATGCACTGAGTAGAAAATATCTTCAGGAACCCAGTATAGAGATACATCCACATGAACATTTTGTCCTTTCCTGAAGCAAATTCGACCGAAATAAAACCTTGAGAGCATTGATTGTTGTGCTTTTGTACTTTCTACCTTCTGAACCCTGAATTAGGATTTAAAATCCTCAATACCGGACGCTGAATCCCTTGCTTTTCAACTGATACTATTTGCCGCGACATAAATGTTTTCATCTACTAAAATCTGCCTTTTGAATTACTCTAAGGGGTTTGACAGATTTACATCCTGCTGCATTAATGAAATCCATGTCACAACAACTACCCAGGGCTTTTCTTCATAAATTCTACCTTCACAAGCTGATCCCTTGGTGCGTCTTCGATTTCTGTAATGGAGGAGATAATTAACTGGCAATTTTCCATTGCTGCAAACCTACAAAACCCACAAATTCGTCAGGAAAACAAATGCACGGGGATGGCAGTGCAATGGAGAAGACTTGGGTGACAGGGCGATGCGATGAAATGATGAAAGAATGCAGGGTGGTAGTGAAAACACAGTGAAACCATGGTGATAAGACTGGGCAGAGGTTCCTATCGTAAAACGCTAAAATATGACGTATAAACGAAATTTATGAATGGTGGTGGGGAAATATGATAAACGCGTGTGATGATGACGTGGAGGAGGACCGAGTCAATGGGTGGTCATGCATATGATCTGGGCCATACGATCTCCAAACAAGATCAACGGTTGGAACTGCGTTAGGAGGCGATAGACTGCGGGCCCGGAGCACTGTTCACTTAGATTAACGTCTGTGCAGCTTCAGAATGCGACAACCGTCGAATGTGGACCCCAAGATCGAACGACTAGCCAAGATATCACTGCGCATCTTTGGTCGAACATTAACGCGCGATGGAGGGTGGTATTGAAGTCGTACACTGGGACGCGTGGCGGGTGCTGAATGGAATCGCTGTGATTTAAGGATTACCGCCTGCCCTGGATAAGCGGTGCGATGAAAACATGCCGGTTTTGGAGTGAGGCGCGGTGGGGCCACCATAGCAGAAGAGATTCTGGGCCATTGGTTTATGTTTTGATTGAACGTCACAGAGCGCGTCCGATAGACATATATGTTAAGTACTTTTGGAACTAACGCTCGGTTCCGAGCCCTGGTCGCGTGGACAATAAGATTTCGGGGGTTAGGACTGAAAGAGGCTGGACCTCTTATGACTTCGAATACATATTTGTGGCCTTTCTTATGCATTTCAGGGGGCGGGAAAGGTAACGGTAAGCAAAAAATGAATTCCTCATGCCCTGATAGGAAATTTGAAGGGTTCAAGCGGGTTACTGGCCGAAAATATTAATGGGGGCTAACATGGTCAACATCGGCTCCATCTGGGGACGACACGTTCATTCCTGGATGTGTCAAGAACTCCGCAGACCATCCGATACTCCTTTGGATGAACTCTGATTTTTGACACCTCTGCATTTTCACTTCATAATTCATCTACACGCTCACCCTGTTTAAACAAGAACTGTAACAAAACTAATATACAATATGGTACATCAGGCGTTTTCAGCCTGGGTCAGAATTGACAGTAGGGCTTGAGAAATTGACCATTTACAGGGGCATCAAGCAAATCACCCTGTAAATTCTCCAATATAAACGTATTATTACCTCCCCGTTCCACAATTTTGAAGGGACCAAACCAAAGTGGATCGAATTTACCATGTTTTCCCTTTTCGGCTCTTCGTACATCCCATCTGAGTACCAAATCTTTGATCTGGAACTGCCTGTCCCTTGCATGCTGATCAAACAGGTATTTCATCTTCTCTTGATACTCAGTTAGCCTTTGATTTACTTGACTGCGTGTTTCTTCCAATTCCACCAGTTGGTTTATTCTCCTAACCATATCATCAGGCTCTTCCTGACTTTCCTGCATAAAGCGGGCCACTGGTAAAGCCAGCTGCACAGGAAAAACTGCTGTTCGTCCATATACCAATTCATAAGGAGATTTCCCAGTTTCTCTCTTGCTGGTGATTCTATTAGCCTATAGAGAAAATTTTAATTGGGAATCCCAATTCTTCTGATTCTCATTTATAGTTTTCTTCAAGGCCCTCACCAAAGTTTTGTTAGAAGATTCTGCCAAACCATTTCCCTATGGATAATAAGCTGTGGAGTGATTAAGTGCAATATTATACTGTTGACAGAAATTCAAAAATTTTGCAGATTTGAAGGCCTGTGCGTTATCAGTCACTATTCTAGCAGGGCAGCCAAACCTGGATATGATGTTTTCCTCCATGAACTTTATGATGACAGTGTCAATAGAATGTTTTGCAGGTATGGTTTCCACCCATTTTGTAAAGTAATCTATGGCTGTCAATATCCATTTATGTTGGCCACTTGAGGTTGGATGTATTTTTCCAATAAAATCTATTCCCCATTGTTGAAATGGCTCATTCACATGAATTGGAATCAGGGGCAGAGCTGCCAAATTTTGTCTCTCAGCAAATTTCTGACACTTATCACATGCTCTGACCCAAGTAAAAACATATCCAAATAATTTTGGCTAGTAGAAAATGGCCTTCAGGATTTTATGAGCTGTAGCCCTCTAGCTATGATGTCCTCCGTAGATTCCCTCATGAAATTCGACCATTATACTCTCTATTTCATCCTCTGTGAGGCATAGGAGTAGGATTCCAGAAGTATCTCTCCAATATAGCTGCCCATTAGCAACTATGTACTTATGTGATTTGAACCTCAAAGCTCTATATTTTGATTTATCACAGCCGGGAGGACAGTTGAGTGTCAAAAGATATTCTACTATTTCTTTATACCATGGACTAGTGAGATATTTTATATGTGCTTTTTGAGTGGCTACCTCCAGTCCTTGCTGTTCTTTTTCATTCTCAGACTCCCCACTTGCTATCATGGTCAAATTTATTCCCAGAGCCTGATAGTTTGATTCAGATAAGATTTTAGCAAGTCCCTGTCCTTTGATAAGCTTGGTAGGGCGGATATCTAGGTGATACTCCTGTATTTTAGCAATCCACCTTCCCATTTTTCCTTCACTGTCTCCCTGAACAAGGATATCCTTAAAAGCTGCTGTAGGGACAAATGCAGTGATGTGAGACTGCAAAATATACATGCGAAAAGCTTTGAGGGATTTTACCAGGGCATAGGCCTGCTTCTCCAATATATTATATTTCAGTTCTGCATCATGGAGCACCTGACTGAAAAAGGCAATAGGCTGCTCATATCCTTCTTCATTTTTCTATAATAACACTCCAGCTACTATATGTGGTGATGCAAAGGAAAAGATCATAAAAGGCTTTGCATAATCTGGTCCAGCTAGCACAGGAGCTTCAAAAAGTGCCTGTTTTATCCTGGTGAATGCCTCTCTAGATTCCTGGGACCATTTTACTTCATTATTCTTTTTCAACATATCAGTTATATGCCTAACTATCTCAGCATAGTTAGGAATAAACCTTCTCAGAAAATTGATACGCCCTAAGAACGCTTGCACTTCCTTTTTATTTCTGGGGAGGGAAATACCATCAATAACCTCCACTCTTTTAGGGTCTATTTTTACACCATCTTTAGTCACAATGTGCCCTAAAAGCTTGCCTTCCTCTAACGCAAATAGAGACTTTTGTGGATTGAGAGAAAGGCCATACCTTCTGCATTTTTCAAAAGTTCTTCGTAAATGCTCAATGTGTTCAGCATCATTTTTTGAAAACACTGTAATATCATCAAGGTATACCACCAGAAATTTATCCTGCTCACCAACAAAAGCAATATCCATGGCCCTTTGAAAGGTGGCCCCTGCATTGATCAACCCAAAGGGCATCCTGGCGTACATAAATGTGCCACATGGTGTTGTGAATGCAGTTTTATTTTGATATTCTGGTAGTACAGCCAACTGATTATAACCAGAAAAACCATCCATCATCGACATTCTAGAGGCTCCAACCACTTTCTGCAGAATGTGATCCATCTTCGGCAATGGATAGTTATCTTTTAAGGATGCTCTGTTTAAATTTCGGAAATCCACACACAACCTTATTTCTCCATTCTTCTTTCGGACAGGGACCAGATTTTCCACCCATTCAGAGTATCTCAAGGGCACAATTATTTTGGCCTTTAGCAGCTTCTTAATTTCCTTTTCAATGGACGGAAGCAACAAAGGATTTATCTGTCTGAGCTTCTGCTTATAAGGTCTTGCATATTCTTTCAGAGGAATTTTATGCTGCATTATATTGATATCAAATGTTTTAAGGTCCTGATAATACCATGCAAACACATCCTTGTAAGACTGAAAAAATTTTCAGGTATTTCTGCTTGTATTCTTCTGGGACCTTCTTAGATAATTTGACAATTTTGGGCTCAACATTAGTACCCAGATTTAGATCTTCTACCTGATTTTCTTCTACCACTTTACTAGGCTGCAATGGGACATCATTATTGTCAAATAATCTTTCTAGAGGCACCAACCCTCTAGGGATGACATTTCCCTTTAACTGCAGCACTTTACTTCCTGCCATTTTCTCCTCCCATTTATTCTCTGAAGTATTCTCAGCCTCATCTTCTTCACAATAATCAATCTCGATATTAGAGAATTATCCCACTGTCTCTAGGAATCTCTTCATCTGTTCATCGTCTTCAAATACCTGCCAGTGCTTGATGTTATCTGGGATTGATGGTCGATAACGTACCTCCACTTCATATCTTAAGAGAGGGTTCTGGGGAGGACGAAATGTACTAGCAGCCAAAACAAGGGATTCTGCCATTCTGTTCTATTCTCGGGGCATGAACTGAATATTAAATGCTGAGAATAAGTTCTCCACCATGTCCCACACTTCATTCCTGTATGCCCTCAATCGGGGATGTTTGGCTTGACATTGATTTCTGATTTGTCTGACCACCAGCCCAGAGTCTCCCAGAACTTTTAAACATTGTATGCCCATGCTCCTGGCTGTTTGTAATCCCAATAGCAGTGCTTCATATTCAGCTACATTATTAGTAGCCTCGTATTCCAATTTGAAAGACAGTGGGACCCAGTTACCTGTAGGGGAAATTAATAGTACTCCTGCTCCATTACCTTCTTTAGAATTTGCCCCATCAAAATGTAATGTCCAGATTCCTGCTTCATGGTTCTCTGAAGGCTATTCAATTTTGATTTGACAAAATTATGGTTCGTGAGTAAAATCTTGATCTTCTTCGAGCATAAAACATGAAAAATCTCCTTCCTTACTGTAGACTGGGGAGTTAACAGAGCCATCAGCCTTTGTAACCATCTTGACAAATCTGGTTTCTCTGTATAATATCCTTTCCTGGCCACCAAAAACTGGGATAGTGGCATATGTTAAATCTAATTTAAGTGACCCACCAATCTTTGTTCCCCAAGACCTTGACAACAGCATGCCAAAGCGGGCTGGGATGTTAGCCACCACAATGTCCATTACTATACTTTTTGCTGGAATTTGGGCCAGATTGACTACCAGATCCTTAATCATCCCTAGACATTTAACTCTTTTGGAATCAAATGAGTAGAGGTCTTTATATGGGCGAGTGATTTGTAGTCCTAGTTGTTCCATGACTGATAGAGGCATAAGATTATGGGAAGCTCCAGAATCTAGCATACAGTTGTGTAATAGCAGGTCATGAATCACTAGAGACACATAAAATGGAGGAGTACAGGGATCTATCTCCTCGACATGCGGGCCAAAAACCACCATGGGTCTTTCTTCTTGGAGGTTAAGACTGTCTGGAATTATTGGTGCTTTAGGAGGAAACAATAAGGAAGTAACTTGAGATTGATATGCAGGTTGTTTCAACAGCTCAGTCAAGGGGACTGGGATTTTGACTTTCTCAAGTTCCTTTTGCAAATTAAAAGCAGGGGTGGAATTTTCTATTACAACTTCTTTTGACTCTTTGTTTTCAGCTGAGGACTTTACTTCTTTTGGTACAACTTTCTCATTAGGAGGAGTGACTACTTTTGAAGAAGAAGGAATTTGATCATTAGACTGCAAAGGCTTGTTTAGAGGAACCTTACCTTTGTCTGTGGCTTTCTGTATTGTTGACTCCTTTTGAGCGGATACTTCCTTCTGTGGTGGCTCTTCTTCTTCATCTTGAGTCCGAGTCCTCTTCCTGGAAGATCTGAGATCGTATCTTCTATTGAAATGTGCTTGCATGAAATCATTAAAATGTTTGCAATAATGATCAATTTCTGCATCTTCTGTGTCTCTGATCTCTTCTTCTTCTTCATGCAATGGACATTCTACTTCATCATTGTTTGAGAAGGCAAGGTCTGCATCTTGCAGTTCATAGGCAACATCTTCAGCAGCGTCATCAGCTGGGCCTTCCAGGTATAATGGGTGTGGCACTTGATCCTGTTGCTCCTTTGCTTCCCTTGGAAATATTTGCAGGGGTGGCTTTCTATACTGAGGATTGTAACCTCTATTTGGAGCATTCTGGAAGTTCTTGGAGGCTGAATTCTTGGTCTCCAATTCAAGCTTGACCAATTTGTTAGAAAGATTCTTAATCATTTTGTTCATTTCTTCAATTCTATCTGAATCCTTATCCTGATTAGAAGTAGATACTTCCTCTTTGCCCCTTCTTCTGGTATCCTGTTTAGCTTTCCCTCTTAATTTTCCAGTGGAAGCAAAATTTTCTTCCAACTCAAGAGCATCTGACTGAGCATCATCTAGGGTGGAAGGCTTTCTTTCCCTGAGAGAGAAACCAAAATCTGAGTCAAAGGCTGCTATGAAAACAACTTTGGCAGCATTCTGATGAGGCTTCATATCTACAGGGAGGTTTAGATATAACTTATTAAATCTTTTGATAAATTCTGGCACTCCTTCATTATGTTTCTTCTTGAGTGTATTGAACTCAGCAAGACACTTTCCATGATCTTTCTTTTCTCCCCATTTCCTGAGAAAGGTATTTTCCATATCGTCCCAAGTGGTTATGGAACAGTTTCCTAACGTTTTGAACCATTTTCTGGCTTCACCGTTTAGGGATTGCACAAATAGTCTTAAGACTACATCCAAATGTTCTACATTAAAGTTCTCTGCAAAAGAGAAAAAAGTCTCAAGATGTTTTTGAGCATCAATTTCATTTTTCCCAGTGAATCTGGGCGAGATCTTCAAATAATCCTGTGGCATATCATTCAACACTTGAGGTAATGCCAGGGGAGCATATTTATTTAACAAAAAGGCTGGAACATTAGCCATTGGAGGGGGTGGAGTTTGTGCAACATTCTGGTGTACAAATGGAGGGAGAGGAGGAGGTGGAAGTGGAGTATGAATAACAATAGGAATATATTGCACAGTAGCCTGAGGTGTAGGTGGGAATAGTTCACGATTGACAACAGCTACTTCGGTGACTTCTTTGACTACTTCAGCCTCAGGAGTAGGGTGAAAGTTCTCTTTAGCTTTGACACCTCCTCTAGGTGGGCTATCTGAATAGTATTCTGTATCTCCCACAGTGGAGTCAGGATTTTCTATTGGGATTTCTTGAAAAGAAGAGGACGGATAATCTTCTATAGAAAGCTCAGGGATTTCAGCACGGGTTGACCTCTTCTCTTTCCAAATTCTTCTATGTACGATATTTTCTGGGTCAGACACTGAAGGGGTCTTTGGCTGAGACGTATCTAACCTCAAATGTGGCTTACGAGGAGCCAGGACTACAAATAGATTTATCAAATAACAACAGTGGAGTTGCCAAGGTGAGAGATATACAACTCTTCAACTCTATGTGCTCACCTGATTAGAGAGTGAATATGATTTGTCGAGGCCCAGGGAAACTGATTTTCTTAAATTTTATCCCCGGCAACGGCGCCAGAAAGATGTTGTCACTCCTAGAGACAGCCTAGAGTTGCCATAGACCAGTGCCTAGGACATCTTATCATAGCAAGGAGCATGTAATATAACTTGGGTGTCAATCCAAAAGCTCTCCTGCTATCTCTTGTAATACAAGGAAATTGATTTAAATGGGACCAGAATTTACAGAAAATGTCACAGAGAAAGTATTGTTGCAGAGACAAGATGCAAAGCTCCAATACAAAAGCATCAGACAGTTAAGAGAAAATTTACTGTAAAGAGGGCCGATTCAAGTAATATGCCACAGAAATCAAATATCAGAAGGTGTGTGCGGTGAAAGCAATATTAAGAAGATATCAATTGACCTTGAGCTGGTACCCAGATACACAACAGAACCACATATGGGCTTATCAATCTAAGAATCCATACATGACAATGGCGTTTTAAAAGCACCCTCCCAAAGTAACTAATATAGCAGAAATATGGATGAAATGCATATGAAATAGTATATCATGCCTGAGCCATATTTAAAGCGCTTGACTGATCCAAGTATGGGTATCAACTAGGATAAATCCTTACTTAAAATCAGTGAGCCACTCGCATTCCTGTACATGATACAAGAAGATGGGTGAAATGAAATATTATATTAAACACATCAGAGAAAGTTACATACTGCGGGATACCAAAGACCAGAATCCTCTAAGACAGATAGAACTCCTCCTCACTGAGACCCTATAGGCTCTGAGCCTTCATACAAGAGCTTTAAAAAATGTATACCAAAAACCTTTTCACAGCACTGTTTTCTGATAAAAGTCTGGAACCCTTACAATGTGTTTCGTCTGGGTTTTTATAGAGAAAGAAGAAGAAAAACCAATAAAAGAAGTAGGTGATAACATTTAATTGCTTCATTAAAAAAAAATGGTGAAAAAGTGCCCGCCCATACTGTTTGATGGCTACGAAATGCTAAATGTACTTGACAATCCGCTTGCAGAGATAAATGCACTGAGTAGAAAATATCTTCAGGAACCCAGTATAGAGATACATCCTCATGAACATTCTGTCCTTTCCTGAAGCAAATTCGGCCGAAATAAAACCTTGAGAGCATTGCTTGTTGTGCTTTTGTACTTTCTACCTTCTGAACCCTGAATTAGGATTTAAAATCCTCAATACCGGACGCTGAATCCCTTGCTTTTCAATTGATACTATTTGCCGTGACATAAATGTTTTCATCTACTAAAATCTGCCTTTTGAATTACTCTAAGGGGTTTGACAGATTTACATCCTGCTTCATTAATGAAAGCCATCTCACAGCAACTACCCAAGGCTTTTCTTCATAAATTCTGCCTTCGCAAGCTGATCCCTCGGTGCGTCTTCGATTTCTGTAATGGAGGCGATAATTAACTGGCAATTTTCCATCGCTGCAAACCTGCAAAACCCACAAATTCGTTAGGAAAACAAATGCATGGGGATGGCAGTGCAATGGAGAAGAATTGGGTGACAGGGCGATGCGATGAAATGGTGAAAGAATGCAGGGTGGCGGTGAAAACACAGTGAAACCATGGTGAGCAGACTGGGCAGAGGTTCCTATCGTAAAACGCTAAAATATGACGTATAAACGAAATTTATGAATGGTGGTGGAGAAATATGATAAAAGCGTGTGATGATGACGTGGAGGAGGACCGAGTCAATTGGTGGTCATGCATATGATCTGGGCCATACGATCTCCAAACAAAATAGACGGTTGGAACTGCGTTGGAAGGCGATAGACTGCGGGCCCGGAGCACTGTTCACTTATATTAACGTCTGTGCATCTTCAGAATGCGACAACCGTCGGATGTGGACCCCAAGATCGAACGGCTAGCCAAGATATCGCTGCGCGTCTTTGGTCGAAAATTAACCCGTGATAGAGGGTGGTATTGAATTCGTACACTGGGATGTGTGGCGGGTGTTGAATGGAATCACTGCGATTTAAGGAATACCGCCTGCCCTGGATAAGCGGTGCGATGAAAACAGGCCGGTTTTGGAGTGAGGCGCGGCGGGGCCACCATAGCAGAAGAGATTCTGGGCCGTTGGTTTATGTTTTGATCGAACGACACAGAGCGCGTCCGATAGACATATATGTTAAGTGCTTTTGGAACTAACGCTCGGTTCTAAGCCCTGGTCGCGTGGACAATAAGATTTCGGGGGTTAGGACTGAAAGAGGCTGGACCTCTTATGACTTTGAATACGTATTTGTGGCCTTTCTTATGCATTTCAGGGGGCGGGAAAGGTAACGGTAAGAAAAAAATGAATTCCTCATGCCCTGATAGGAAATTTGAAGGGTTCAAGCAGGTTACTGACCGAAAATTTTAATGGGGGCTAACATGGTCAACACCTTGGAAGATTTGGCATTCATGACATTTCATCACTATCTTATATAAATCAGAAAATAATGTGGGCCAATAATATCCTGCTCTCAATACCTTGTTAGCTGTAGTCTTCCAAAACAAGTGACCGCCACAGTCACCTTTATGAAAATTGTGCATTACCTTCTGCGCCTCTTCTTCAACCAAAAAATTGAGCAGAACACCTCCTGGATCTTTCCAATATAGAGCGCTGTCTAAAATGCAGTATTTTGAAGATTTAAGCTTTAGAGATCTACCCTTACTCTTAGACATGCCCGTAGGGGGTGAAAAATGCTGAAGGACATAGACAATATCTGAATACCATGGGGACTGCAGAAAAATATCTGAAATTGAAACCAGCAAACCTTCATCTTCATCTTCTTCCACTGCTTTTATGAGGTTTATATCTAAAGCATACAGATTTGATTGGGCCATCAATTTCGGCAAGCCTTGGCCTTTGATCAACTTCATGGGCTTGATCTCCAGATCGTACTCCAACATAGCTGCTATCCACTTACCTCTCCGACCTTCTGGATCAGTTTTCATCAACACATCCTTCACTGTTGCATTAGGGACATATGCTATAGTATGTGAATGCAGAATATAGACCCTGAAATCCTTCAATGCCTTGATAAGAGCCAATGCCTGTTTTTCAATAATATTATACCTTAAAGCAACATCTCTAATAGTTCTACTGAAAAAGGAAATTGGCTTTTAGATATCGTCTCTCTTTTGCATTAAAACAACAACCAAAGTATGCTCAGATGCAAACGAAAATATGATAAAGTCTTGAGTGTATTCGGGACTGATCAAAACTGGGGCATTGGACAAAGCGAACTTTATCAGATTGAATGACTTGATAGCTTCTTCACTCCACTTGATAGTGTTGTCCTTCTTCAACATGTTAGTCATTTCCCTCAAATGTTCAGCCATATTGGGTATAAATCGTTGCAAAAAGTTCATCTTACCATTAAAAGCCTGAATCTCCTTCTTTCTTCGTGGAATATCTATGTGCTGAATTTCCTCCACTCTAGATGGATCAATGCGAATACCATCCTTAGAGATGATATGCCCCAGCAGCTTGCCTTCATCCATGGCAAAAAGGCACTTCTTGGGATTGAGAGAAATCCCAAACTTTCTGCATTGCTGAAAAACAACTCTCAAATGGTGCAAATGCTCATCATCTGATCCTGAAAACACTGTCAAATCATCCAAATGAATAACCAGAAAAACATCTTTTTCATTGGCAAAAGCGATGTCCATTGCACGCTGGAAAGTAGCTCCTACATTCTTCAGTCCAAATGGAATTTTAGCGTACTGGAAGGTTCCCCAGGGTGTTGTGAAGGCAGTTTTATCGTGGTCCTTCTCATGCACCAATATTTGGTTGTAGCCTGAGTAGCCATCAAGTAGTGACATCCTGGATGCTCCAACTACTCTCTACAGAATATGGTCCATTTTCGAAAGTGGATAATTATCCTTTAAGGAAGCCTTATTCAAGTTCTGAAAATCTATACACAAAATTATTTCTCCAATCTTCTTATGTACCAGGACCAAATTTGAAATCCAGTCAGAAAATCTAATGGGGACTATGATACCAGCTTTGTACAATCTGTTTACCTCTTTTTTGATGGATGGCAGCAGCTTCGGATTGATTCTTCTCAGCTTCTGTCTGAATGGATTTTGATCCGGCTTGATAGGAATAGTATGTTGGATTATGTTCTTATCATACACCTTCAAATCTGAATAACCCCATGCAAATACATTAGAAAATTCAGAAAGCAACTTCACATACTTCTCCTTCGCTTCAGGGGACAATGCCTTTGAAAATTTCACGAACTTGGGTTGATCAGGTTTTCCAAGATTCACATATTCAACTCCTTTCTCTGTGGGCACCAAGCTTGGCTTCTTTGCCACATCGTCCTGATAAAACAACTCCTCTAAAGGTATGAGACCTCTAGGAATTACGTTATCTTTCAGCTGCACTATGTCCATCTGGTTTGTTTCCAATCCTTGATCATCAATCACATACTCACCTTCTATGGGAGTGTCCTTGAATTTTCCATCACCCTGCAAAAATGCATTGATCTCATTATCATCCCAAAATACTTGTCAATACCTTAAATTGTCCGAAACAATAGGCCTATGTTTGACATGGATCTCAAAATTTTTGCTGGAGTTCATCGGAATCTTCAGGTTACTTGCAGTAGTGGCAAGAGAATCAGCAATAAGATTCTGCATCCTGGGCACTGCTGTCAAAGTGTACTCTGGGAATGTCTTCAAAATGTCCAGAACTGTGTTTCTGTATGCCCTCAGTCTTGGATGTTTAGCTTGGTATTCTCCTTTCACCTGCTTGATTATTAACTCAGAGTCACCATACATATAAATCCTTTTTGCCTTCAACTTCTTCAAGATTTTGAGGCCTGCAATCAGAGCTTCATACTCTGCTTCATTGTTAGAGCAGTCAAAAGCCAACTTATAAGCGCATACTCTAACATTACTAGGGACATTTTCAGGCTAGAAAACAGGGTTCCGAATCCATATTCCAATACCTGCTCCATCCTTACTAACAACTCCATCAAAATCCATACCCCACAGGCCTTGTTCTTCTTCTTGTAGATGTTGAAATTTAGTTTCTTCCTTCTCTTTACCTTGGCTGATTTCTGGCTGTTCGCTGTCTTTTTGCTGCTGGCGGACAGGAGGCTCATAAGTACTTGCCGCTTTGTCCTTTTCCTGTTTGAGGACCTCTCTAAAATTTTCTGAAATCTCAGGTATCTCATACACTTGTATCAACTGAACATCCTCATCATTTAAATCACCATCTGAATATAAGACAAAAGACTCTAAATCTGTGTGGACTGCATTGATGGGATGGTTTACTGGCTTGTCTTTGATAGTAATCATATATTTCATTTTCTTTTCCCTATATAACTTTCTCAACTGGCCAAATACAGGGATTGTGGCATAAGAGAAGTCAAGTTGTATGGTCCCCTTAAGTTTTTCACCCCAAGACCTAGATAGAAGCATTCCAAACCGTGGTGGGACATCAGCAACAACTACATCCATCAAGACATTTTTGGCTGGGATTTGATCTAAAGACACTACCAAGTCTTTGATAAGACCAATACAATGGACCCTACTTGAGTCAAAAGAATACAAATCATGGTATTTTCTAGTAACATCAAGGCCTAACTTTTCCATGACAGCTTTGGGCATCAAATTATGTGAGGCCCCAGAGTCCAACATGGCGTTATGCAAGATAAACTCATGCAACCTAAGACTTAGGTAAAAGGGAGGGACTTAATTTTCTTTAGATTCTTTTGTGGCTGGAACAAAAATAAGTTTAGGGTTGTCATCTTCCACATTAACCATATCAGAAAGAGGGTCAATTTGCAAGACTTTAGACACCTGACTTTTATATACACTATTCTTCACCAACTCAGTCAGGGGCATAGACACTTTGAGTTTAGAAATTTCAATTTCTAAATTAAAGGAAGGAGCTTTTTCTACCTCTTTAATGGGAGGGTCTTTCTTCTCTGTTTGCTCCTTCGCTATGCTCTGCTAGCTTTTTTCATTTGTAGTGTTAGTAGCTGCGGGTGCTTTGCTGGATGAAGGATTGGCCGGCTCTTTTCCTTTCTTATGTGCCTCGTCCTTCATTTGGAGTTCTTTTCTCTTTTGAATGGGACTGATTGTTATGTTTCTGTTCCTCAGAGAATAATGCCTTTGCTTGGCTGATAGAGCGTTCATATACCCTCTCTGGTAGTCATCAGATTCTTCCTCTAACACCACGTCATTGGCCAAAATGAAATTTTCGTCCCCTCGAATGTCTGGAGTCGCCACTGTGTATTCTTCGTCTTATGTGAGGAAAATGGGCGTACCATCAGCTGTGAAAAAGTGATTGGCCTCGATTGCAAGGTCATCATCATCTGAGTCTGTCCCTTGCACATAGTTCTGCTGCAATGGTGTTCTAATCTTCTACTGTGGTGTCGCTTGGTCCTGCGCCCTCTGTTCTCTCTGTCTAATTCTGAATTGCGGCTGTTGCTGTCCTGTAAAATTTGGATTTCTTATTTGGGGTTCTGGTCTGTCCGAAATCATTAATCGATCAACCATCCTTTCCATTGTACGAATCAGTGCTTCCATTTTTCTGTCTGAAGGTGAGGCTTCCTCTTTCACTACGACTCTCTTTTCAGCTCTAGCTCGAGTTCTTCTAGCCAGCAGATTAGCTTCAACGCTTACTGCTATCTTCTGCATGTCTTCCAGTGACGACGGATCTCTTTCACGCAGTTGATATGCCATATCGGCATCAAAACCATCCGGAAACTTCAGCAAAGCTGAATCCATAGGAGGTTTGAGGTTAGCCAGAATAGCATTGTATACAACATTGAATCTTAAACAATAGTCTTGCACAGTTTCACCCATATTTCTTTTAATATTCTCATATTCAGACAGAATTTGGAGTGGGTTATTTTTCACCTCCCACCGGTCTAAGAACTGTGTGTGTAACTCTTGTAAAGTACGAATAGAGCCTACTGGCAAGGCTCTAAACCACTTTCTAAATTTTCCTCCAAAGCTTTGAACAAACAGCCTAGTGGTTACATTCTCTTCCTCTACCTCATGAATATCAAAAAAATAATTCATCTTATCAACATGCTGCTGGGTTGTGATGCTTTGAGTGGCATCAAAGATTGGAATTTTACTCTGATAGTCAGCAGGCATATCATTGAGGACCTGGGGTAAAACCAGGGGTGCATAATGGGCATCCATGATTCTGGGAGGATTTACAACAGTGTTTGTAGTACTGGGATTTGAGGGAGGTGTTGATGGAGGAGATGAAAACTGGGAATTGACTGATGGGAATGCTGATGAATCAGGAGGATGGAGTGCTGGCCCTAATGATTTTGAAACCTCGGGAATATTAGTTACAGTGATGGACTGAGGAGAATTCAAAATGTAGTCATCAATGGAGGAATTCGCTCTCTGAACTTCAACATCTACAAGAAACTCCGGATCTAAAACCATGTCTTCAAGTGCAGTTTCAAATTTATTTCTAAACAAAGAAAGCTCAAAACTCTCATCAAAAGAAAGCTCTTCTACAAAAAACCACTCACTGTGCCAAGTACGGGACCTGAAAATAGGTGTAGGACTTAGTGATCCCTCTTGTATTCTGACTATTCTTGGGATAAGATTTGGATTTTCAAACACAGGGGGAGGATTTGGATCAGGATTAGCCCTTGTGTATCTTCTTGAATCCAGTGTGGTCAAATTACTACTGTACAATATTTATATCAGCCTAGAAAACTCTGAAATATCGTCATCGAGACTTTACAAGAAAAATATTATTGGGGTGATAAATCTTCTATGCAAAAAGTTTGTAACTCTCCCACTGTGGTCGCCAGAGATGTTAGCACCCAATCTGAATCTCAGGCTGAAAAAGGCAAATCAGGGTAACAACTAAACCACGCTCAGCCTTGTAGCTAGCCCTACAAGGACAGGAGAGGGCTCTCTCCATAGAATAGATATTCAATAACGCAATAATGAACTGATTTTAGGCTAGGTATATAAATGGGAAAGAGGTTTTAATAAATGAATAAATTTTCAGGGATGTATGGGACAAAAGGACAATATGAACCGAGGAATTAAATCAAAGACACAGATTATTTCATGGGGCAAGATAGGCAGGAGATTTAGCAATCAAGTTGAGATAAGATGGAGTGGAAAGACTGTTGAGAAGCTGAAAAGGGCATAATGAATGAATCCTTTTCAAACAGAAGAAAACACACAGAGTATGAATGATTCCCCAAGGTAGAGCATATAAAATGGATTCTACCTTTCTAACTTGAAAACATTCAACTGGAAAGGTTTATGAATGAATGGTGAAACATAACAATGTACATATGAAACACAAAGGAGAGACATATGCTAAAACTCATACCACATGAATCCCACAAATCAGAGCTGCATCACTTTATTAATTCCCTGCCAAACTGTACAATGAAGCGCAAAGCTCACTGCCACACTATTCCCCTACTTCTGAGTTTTCAGATGTCAGACTTCCAGCCCTTTACAAAATTATTTTCATTTTGAATAAATAGACCATATTTGTGAGAATATGGATTGATAGAAAGAGGGGCTGTTTCAAAAGCCTTCAAAAACTGAAAACTGAAGATAGAAAACCAAGGGCCAATAGTCTTTCTGAAGAAGGAGAAGCGTTACATTTTTCCACTTGAATTTGCTGATAACCAATTCGGAGGCGAAACTTGTTGTGTAAGTCCTTTGAATCGTAACTGAAGATGTGACTATTACAATGCTGGTTCTTGGCCTCTGACATTTCGCTTTCCATTTTCCGTTTTGAAGAAAACTGGCTTTATAAATTGCTGCCGAAACAAAATAAAATGAATTTATGCTTTTGCGAAGGGACGAATTAATTTTAAATGGGAAAGGGAAGGGAAGGAGACGGGATCCACGTTATAATCGCAATCGGGGTCATATGGGGGAGGAGATACAATATATAATGGAGTGATACGTGGCGATAGCTCATCGCAATCGGGAGATCAGGAGGGGCGCATAACATAAAAAACTTTCATACCTCCGATGAGATGATGGGAAATCCCTTACGAAATTTAATAAAATTAAATATTGAGCTTTACAAAGGAATAAACCCCTTTTCTTATGAAGTGGGTCGAAAGTTTATGAGGTGGGCCCCAGGGTCAATCGCAATCGGAAGTAAAAGGGGAGTGGAGTGCCACATATGTGAAATGTCGATGTCGATGGCCCGATTGACTTTGAGTCGTCAGATCGGCTGGGGTAAATTGACAGTCGGATGCACATAGGAGGGTTTCAATCGGCGGGTTCAATCGGAGGGGGACGATCGGAGGCACCGATTGCGATGGAGAGATCGCATATGGGCCGTCCGATCGTTGGGAAGATCGACGGTCGGAGGGTTAATTGGGGGATGGCTATCGAATATATGCAATCGGGAGCTGCCATTGGGAGGGAGTCTTATGGGAGCGCCGATCAAATACGGACCGTCCGATCATCGATTGGATCGACAACCAGAGTTTAATCGGGCGGGGCCAATCAGAGTTTTGTGATCGAAGATACAAAATCGGGGCAATCGCATCAGAGGTTTTGTGATGGGCTAATCGGGTGCGCTTATGAAATGTGCCGATGCAATGGAATGGACTTGGGTTATGTGGGTTTTATATGATCTAAATCTTCGTTATAAGGTTTAAAGGTATGGAGGGGGAGTGGTTTTGAATGGTGGGGAGTTTATATATATAAACTTTATTATAAAGTTTAGGGAAATGGTGGGGAAGTGGTTTATGAAATAAATCACATAAGTATTAAAATGATTTGTAATGCGATTTTGTAAATTGGAAGGGGAAAAATGAATTTTATAAGGAAAATATAAAGTTTAAGGGAAAAATGGGAGATAGGGATTATATGAGGATATAGGGGACTTTACTTCACTTAAGCATAAATTTCAATCCAGAAGTCAGTTTTAAGAGTGCAATATACCGTTGGAAAGCTCTTTCCGAGCTCTTTCTGCTAAATTTGCTTGGAAAATGATTTGATGCTAAACATGCTATGAAAAAATTCTCTGAAAGGTAGGGTGATGATCTTGTCGGAGATGACAGCGTCTAAATTGTGACTGAAAGGCAAAGTATTATGTTTTCACCTCAAAACATGGTTTTGAGGTGAAACTTGCATCAAACTAAATAAATGATATCTTTGATCTTCTTGGTGCTACAATTTTGAGTTTATTGACTTCCTCATGACCTTGTTGATCTTTATTTGACACTTGACTCATTAATTTGATCATGGTGAGACCCTAGAAACTAATGAGACCCATCCTATGACACACTGACATGATTTGAGAGTGAAAGTGACTTATGACCAAAGGCCATAGAAAGGAAAATCAGAAAGTACCTCATGAGGGAAAACTGATAAAAAATTACTACCATCAATGAATCCATGACCTAACGGAATGGTGAAATTTATTGGTATGGGACTCCTAATATGAAAATGCAAAAGAGCAGTTTTGATCACTGATGGCAGTATGAATAGACTGACGCTAAAAGACACCATCTTGAACACTCCTATATAGGAGGATATATTATCTTTGGAAGACATTGAGTTCAATATTAAGCAACTCACTAATGGGAAATATAGGGATATTGAAGGCTACCAAGCAAAAATTATCACAATGGGGAGGTCTATCCTCATCCCTCACATAGAAAAAATGCTTAATATGGCAGTGAAATAAGGCTTCCCTAAGCCTTAGATGCAAAGCCTTATTGTGCTATGTTTAAAATTTCTTTCTGATTACAGGACCATTATGATTAGCCACATTTTAGCTAAGTTGTATGGGCTCATTTAAAAAAATAATATTAGCCTTTGGCTTGAATTACATGTTGAAAGAGCTGAAGGGAAAACTAGATTTAGGAGACCTCACTCAACTATATACTATTTTGTTACTCTTAAGATCATCACAGAGGAATGTTGTAATAATAAGTTTGATCTCTTATGTTGTTGTGTTGAATTTAGAAAATATTTGGTCATTGTTTGTAATATTCCTAAATTAGAATACAGCTAATTGGAATATTAAAATTTTGATTTGCTTCTTATTTGGAGGAATAAGAGGGTATGGAGACCCATAAATCTCCTTAGTAGGAATGAAGACACTCCTAGTGTGAATGAATGTCATATAAAAAGATGGGTTGAAGACCCTTAGGTGTGAAAAGGGGTTGGAGCATGAATACTGGGTCAAATTTGACTAAATCAACAATGCTATCATGGAGTAGTGGCATTCAATGAAAGACAACACAGTTTTAGATGGAGACTCTTTGCATGGAAGTAGTGCCATTATTGGATGGGGCTTAGGGTTTGGAAGCTCACAACTTATATAAGGAAGAGGATGGCATCCATATTTCATAATGTTTAGGTTTATATTTTTGAATATATGGTCTATTTAGACATATAGCTTTCTTTGGTTGTTTAGCTAAGATTGCAAGTGTTGTTTAGCACTGGGTGTTCCTAATCGGGAATCCCACCTCTTTCCTTGAGAGGAATCTTGGAAGAGTTTTATACTACATTCCACTATCAGGAATTTGGCCAAGACTTGAGTCGTAATGTACAATGCATTTCCTATTGAGGATTTGTGTTTGTGTTGCAGGGAAGAAGTTGTGGAGGTTATATTTGGGAGATTTCTGAGCTAGATCTCATTGGAGGGAGGTTTCTTTCTCTTTGGAGACTAGTAAAGAAGGCCCTCGAGAATCATTGATACATTTAGCATCAGGCCATAGTGTTTTTATCCCCTAAAACATAGTTCCAGTCCATGACTGCATAATTTTGGTGAGTTGTTGCAGTGGGCAACCCAAAAAGGGCTGAAAATCCAAAGTTAAAATCTAGCCAAACCATTTCTGGTTTTTCTGGGTTTTTTTAGTAGAATCCGTGGTTAAAATACTGGATTATTCTGAGCACTCTAACGGAATTCCTCACATGTTTCTTCTTCATAATAACAACAGTGTCTAAAAACAACAACAGTAGCAGCACACATTTCCAGTGCTTGGTTTCTTTGGTGTACTTCAGTCATCTTGTGGCTTGAGTGCATTCCTTTTGGAGCACTATGTACTTTCATTTGATTTTGATGTATAATGATATGGCTCAGCTATTTTCTTCCCATATTTATGATGTTTTGATGTATTCCGACATTTTTCCAGTTCTACATGTTTAATTCTTATTTTATCGTAGTTGGAATTGTGCATATGTTCTATATTCCTGTCTTTTCCATTTGAGAATATTACATTGTTCCTCTGGATAAGTTATGGAAGAGGCTAGAAGAGATAATGGTTCCTCTTGAGATGAGGGTTGTTGTGACTAGGATATACAAGAATTTTATTTCCAAGCTTATGACCATGGATTGTTGGTCAGAAGAGATTACATGCAATATCATAGTTAAGTAACGATGTCCCTTATCCCCTACCATTTTTGGAATTTACAATGATAAGCTAGAAGAGTTTTTGAAAGTTGCAGGATGTAATGGTCGTAATCTCACTGGTATGGTCATTATTCTCCTCCTTTATGTTGTTGATATCATTCTTTTAGCTAGCAGCCATGATGATCTTGAAAATTAGTTTAGAATCCTCTAATATTATTGCTTGAAGATCAATATGACTGCTAATACTAACAAGAGTAAATTCATGATAATTAAATCCAAAAATATCAACTATGATAATTTCATATATGATAATAAGTACTTAGATAAATTTTCTACATACAAATATTTGGTAATTGGCATTCATCATCAACTCAATTGGAATTATAGCAATGAGAAAAGGATAATTGGAGGTTGTAACTCTTATTATGGGCTTGAAAACAATTATAAGTCGATATATTTTTGGACATGGAGTAAAAAGAGTTCCTCTTTGAGACTACCGTCACCCCTGTTATTTTATATGGATGTGAGGTTTGGGGTTGCTTTATATCTAGAGAATCGTGGAGGAAGATTGATCTAATCCAAAATAACTTTATAACCTACAATCTCAAGATTAAAGGAAATACTCCCTACCCTATCCTATTGATTGAAGTTATCATTTCACCCATTTAAAGCGTGGTTGTGATTAGGTATATTATATATAAGAAGAAGGTATACAACATGGAATCCAAGAGGTATCCTAAACTTGCTTCTAACTCAAACCAAAACCCTCACCTCCGATTCAAGTGAGGATGGCATAAGGATGCCTAGTTTTGGCTAGAACATTGGGGGGTAAAGGAGGAGATCATCTTCAAGAATACAGATAGTATTAAAAATATTATTACTTCCAAATTTAAGGATAAGTTGTGGGACTATAAGGAGTTAGAGGGAAAAATGAAGCTAAGGTATTATAAGGAGGTGATCAACCCCAATCTCAAAAACCAAAATTATCTTTCTATCTTCACTAGTTCTAAGAAGAAAATGAACATTTCCAAGTTGATAACTAATTCTTATGAGCTTAAAAGTGAAACCAGGTTTTAGTCTATTCCCAAAACACATTGGGATGAAAGAGTTTGTCACCTTTGTCATACTAAGAGGGTTGAATATGAAAATCACTTTCTCTTAGATTTCCCATCTCTTACTCACATCCATTCTAATTTTCAAAATATTTTCCACACTACTAACCTTATTGACATGTTAAGTTAACAAAACTATGGTGATCTAGGTATTATTCTCGGTTCTTTTTGAAGATAGAAATATAATGTTAAATAATATCAATAAATCTATTTCTTAAGGTATGATAGAGCATATTGGTCTTAGTGGACATGAAAGTAGTCATCATCATCATAGTAATTTTAGTCATTATCATCCAATATACCATATTGGTCTTAATGGACATCATCATTCTCATCATCATAACTATCACCACCATCACCATCACCATCACAATCATTGCAATGTAATGATTGAATGGAGGTTTATCTCACTTCAATTATCAACTTTACCAAATTATAAGCCAAATTGATAAACACAATTATTTATCCCATGGGTGTGTGAGGGAGGGGGGGAAACAGTTGGCGTCAACACCCCAAATCCATTCACATCATGTATGGATAATAAATAATTCCAATACATTTTTCCCATGTTTAAAAAAATGCATTAATAGGCTTTTATTCAAGGTTGGTGGATTAGTAAGATGGTGTTAGCTTTGTTGTTTTGAAAAGGGGCAAACTTTATCGTAACCCACATTATTTGGAATTATGAGAACAATATTGGAATCTTGGAAAAAAAATCATGTTTTACTGATTATTATAAAAATAAATCATAAAATTATATCTTGCAATTGATTTTATATGTTTTTTTAATAATTAATACATATTTATGATATTAATACGTTTTCAAAAAATCATTTGTTGGAAATTTTATTATTAATAATTTATCCTTATTTAAACATTGGCTAATCTTAATTTATTCTTGTATTTTATTAAAACATATTTAAATGTGTATAAGATGATGATTGTGCAAATATTTATAGATTTGGGTAGTTACAACCATGGATGATGATGTTGATAAGTTGACATTGCTATGTGTATTTATATGGAGGTTTTTTAATGATTTATGGGACTTATAGTTGTAAGTAATTTCTTGGTCATCAAACCCTCTAGATAATTTTGAGTTTGTAACAAGTCACCCCCACATTAGAAATGCCTAGATTTTATGTTGAGATATTTTCCATGATTGCATTTCCTACCTCAATATTATTTTTCATCCATGGTGGCTTATTTTATGTGTGCCATATGAGATAATTGTACACATTTGTATTCTAGCAATTAAATGAACTTTTGGATGATCAAACTTATGCATGAGGTCCATTGTTCATCTCACACTTTGAATGATGTTGTTTCAACCTAGCTCACCTGATTTCCTTTGGTTTATCGTTTCTCCTTCTAGAGTCCTAGTTTTGAGTTAACTTGTGAAGCAACTAACTCTTCGCTTTGGAAATAACCATCTTTCTCATTGCTTTTATACATTTCCAACCTCATTCACGAGCCTTGCTTAAAATCTGGGAGTTTATGGTCAAGAATCACAGTCTTGGAAAGATAAATAGAGTTTGTCACATTCTGTTGAACAGTTTGAGGTAATACTTGCACTTTGAGGATGTCTTGTTGAATTATTTCTTGATTATTATATAATTGGCATAAATATTAAGCATATATTTTGTGATATTTCGACTATTTTAGCCTATTTCCTCTTAATTTACTTACTTCCTTTGCTTGGAAAATACATAGATCATTATTTTTTTTTCTTATAATAGTTAGCATTCCACATTTTAACTTGACTCACCCTTTAGTGTCAGCATTGTGGGTTTCAGTTCTGATCATTGTCCCAAGTTTCTATAAATTTCTCCTAGGTAAAATTTTAAAACATTGGCTTTTTCACAAGCTTGAATACACACTCTATGAGTAAGTTGCTTGGTTCTTAGATATTTAGTAACTTGTGTATAATATTCATGTGATTATTTTGTTCCGAGCTTCCCCTGTTCAATCATACACCCATCTCATCATTATCGTGGCTTTATTAGTAACTAAGACCAAGGTAATTTTTTTTCCTTACCTTATTCCTTAAGTGACTTAATGTCAACATGTTCATTTTATGAGGTAATATGAGAGAGATAATTTAAGCTCTAAGTGAATTCTAGACTTATTATCACATTAGGAGGAAACATTTCTTTCATATTTAAACTATGTTATTTTTTTTAAATGGCATATACATAATCACATGAAAATATAATAATATTAACTCTTCTTTAAATGTCCTTTTATATGAAATTGTCTTTGTCGAAGACAAGATAATTTAACCTACAAGAGAATTCTATATTTATTAGAAAAATAGGATGAATCAAATCATATGCTTTTTAATTAAAAGTTGATGTTAAATAATCATATATAAATGTTGTTGTTGTTGTTATTTTTTTAATATTTTAAAGATGGCATAATTAGGTTGAGGATAAATATTGTCCAAATTTAAAAAAAAATGTATAATTAAGAAAATAAAACTATACAAAATAATGAAATCATCATCATCATCATGTATATGTAAATAATAATAATAATAACCTAAGATTTTGATTCCCCATAAAGGGTGCTCAGAAGTGGGACACAAACCCCAACCTTGATATGAGAGCCACCTTATTAAATGAAGGGTGTTATACACCACCTAGGTGGAGAGGTGCATGTGACATGTAGTGTATTCAGGTGGTTGGTTGTGAAGTGAGGTTGTGTGAAGTTTGTTCCATAATTAATATATGTTGGAGAGAAAGTTTGAAAGTACAAAAAAAAGGAAGATGACATTCAATCATGATCCTGGAATAATCGTCTTAGATTTGATGGAAAAATGGGAGAATTATGGAAAGGAATGGTGGATGAAATCAAGGATGTGGAAGGATAGTTAAAATTATTCTCTCGTTTGGTGGAAGTTGTGACATGAAAGGTTGTTTGTGAGTAACTTAGTCTTTTGTGGTCTACACAAAGGTTTTACTTATTTCTTTACTTGGTGTTGTGTTTGGAACCTACGAGTTTTATGGTTTGGGTGGTCATCATGGTTTGGGTGGCCATCTTGGAGGGTTCCCTCTAGAAGTCATGTCCATGTTTCTCACGTATAATTCAATTTTGTAGATTAAAAGTGGAGCACTATGGATTCAATTATTTTGGTGCTAGGCTCGGACACAGAGAGACACAATGTTCTAGTTTCAAGGTAATGCTTGCTTATGTTGGTTTCATGACCTTTTTTTCAAACTAAATATGAAATTTTAGGTTTTGTTTCATAGTTTTTTGGCTCTCTTACTAGCCTCTAGGCCCTTTCATGGTTTCAAGTTTTACACTATTGGATTTAACCTTTCCTCGCCTCCCCTTCTAATATTCTACAACATCCCCAAATCCTCTAGGTTTTCTTTGATGAATTTTCGCTTCACTTTTCAAGCCTAGAAAAATAACCCTAGTCCTCCCTCATTTCTAAACTAGACTCTTTTTCAAGGATGTTGATTCCTAAAGTTAGGTGCTTAGCTCCATAATTTTTCCTAAGGGTCAATTATGTGCACTTTATTTCTATCCCACCTATTTCCTACCCACCCTCTATGGTCACAATACAACTGAACTACTAGATGGAGAGGTAGTATAAGGTGTAGATTTTCTCCCTTTGTGGGTTCAAATTCCCATCCCCATCCTCCTTGCATCCCCCTGCACAGGTAGTAGCTCGACAATACATGGCTTACTATAAAAAAGTCATTCCTGAAGTGGTTCAAAACACTATAGTAGAGGTGGAAGAGGAAGTCTGTCATACATAAGTTCCTTCTTGACCATCATGTTGAAAGAGAGAGAAGGAAATAGATTCTAGAAATTGGAACTTCAACTAGATCTTGTCAAACCTCGTATATGCAAGCAATCAACTTATATTGGCACATAAAAAACTATAATAAGAAGAGTTTTCATTGGGAAATTAGAGACTTAGTAGGAGATTTTATTCTGCATGGCAGAAATGATAGAGAAAATCGAGAATCTAGACAAAAACGTCTCTGTATTAGCCAAGAAAAAAGTAGACGTTACTTTTACCCCTTATGAAGTAGAAAGTGACTCTACTCCACCATTCTAAGTGGAATCTCTTGCAACATGACATGATCAAGTGAGCCAACTTACTGGTTAACATTTTTTTTAGTGGCACTATTTTTATTTTGGTAGTTAGTCACTAGAAATGTATTTTGATTAGTTATATTTTCAGTTCAAGTGGCATACTATTTTCTTTCACGATAAGTAATGTAAAGATTTTGAATATCTACCACTAGTCTAGTTTCCCAAGAGACAAACCAATAGTATAGGAAAAATAATCATGTATCCATTTCTTTGAAAATTAACATAATTTTCCTAACCTTACAATAAACCAAAGATTTTGATTGAATTTTTTTTTTGGAATAAGATATTTATAATATTCAAAATTATTAACTTAAAGTTTATCAATATAATTTCAATATTACTTATTTATGTATGGATATATCATTTTTCCAATAAATTAAATATTAAAGTTAAATATTTAATATATAATATACATTTTATTGTCTATTAAAAATTAAAATTTTAACTATATATATATATATATATATATATATATATATATATATATATATATATATATATATATACAGGTCAGAAGTGTTTGATCGTGTGTGTGTGTGTGTGTGTGTGTGTGTATATATATATATATATAGGTCAGAAGTGTTTGATCGTGTGTATATATTTTTTCTTATAAACATATATATGCCTTAATTCGTTCTCAAGGAGGCATTGATTTGACCTAGACCAATCGTGTTTGATGCACTTATCCTAGGTGATCAATTTTTTGTTAAGGGCTAGCCAAATTGAGAGCTTGTCTTTAAAAATTGCATTAATTCCCCATAATACCTTCTACCACTAGATCTTACACTCAAAATAAGAGTCTTGAAACCAATATTTATACTCAAACTTCACTATGAATGCACCTGTGTGAGAATTTTTTTTTCTAGTAAAGATATTTAGAAGCAGACCAATAAATCAATACCATTCTTACACACAGTCACCCATCAGCCCTAGATCCATAGTAGACTTACATCCAACACACTCTCTAAATTGGGGCTCCTAAAATTTGGCATCAACTGAGAAGGAAATATTCATTTGTGCTAGACTGGCTAAAAGAGAAGTATAAAGGCTGTATTTGTTGCCATCGCCATGCCAAAAATCAATGGCTATTTTGAATTTACATCTATCCACTATCTGCAAGGTTTCCCATTTTCCAACCAAGGGAAAAGCCCTTACCATTTCTTTCCCTACATTCGAACCCCTGGAGTATTTTACAGGAGTCCTAATCCAATCAACATAAAAGTTTCCTTTGAAAGTATTAAACTTGAATCACTTTAAACCATAGGGAATCCTCTTGAAAATGCCTACACAAGTATTTTTTGCCAAGGCTTTGGAAAATAGGTGAATGTATTTTAGACCCCAATCCTTAAGATTATTTAGAGCCACCTATTGAGACTGATTAACCAACACGATTCATTTTTGGGAGATGACTCTAGACCATAAAAAATGGAATCTATCCTTCCTGATTAAATTAATAACACTCTTTGTAACAACTACAATGGCATTGCAATACATAAGAATGCTTTCCAATAAAAATTTCACCAACACAAGGAACCCCCCTCTCGAAAGGAATCGATTGGAACAATTGGATATGTGGGCTTGAACTTTCCTAACAATCCACAACCAATCTAAAATTCGATAATTGTTGGATTTGATGTAAAATCCTAAATATTTTAATCCCTCGTCTAAATACTTCATAGGATAAAGGAAGGATTCTTGCACCTAGGATAAGATCTCCACCAGGATACCATTAAAAATTATGCAAGATTCATTTGTATTAATCTCCATCCTCAAGCCTTGAAAAATAGGTCCAAGGAGATCTTAAGGAAACTTCACTATTTTCTATCTCCCATGATGCAGGTGAGAAATTCGTCTACAAAAAAAAGGTGAGATATTTCCACATCCACCAAAAATTTGAATCCATGTAGAAGGCCCCTAGTTACGAGCTCGCTAATTTACCTGCTAAAATCCTCTACCATAATCAAGGAAAAGAAGGGAGGAAAATGACACCCTTGGTATATTCCCCATGAGGTTTGAAATAAATTTGATTCCACCCCATTGATCATCACCATGAAGGAAACAGACTAGATATAACCCATGATCCAGTTGACAACCTAGAGAGAAAAGCCCAAATTTTGGATGAGGACTAGGCGCAATAAATTCCAATTTACTTTGTCATAATCCTTTGAAAAATTAAGTTTAAGGATGGAAGCTCTAAAATTTGACAGTTTCATAGAGTGAAAAACCTCCTACGATACCACAATCGCATCATGAATGTTCCTATTATGAAGGAAACGAAACCAATCTTGTGAGATGAAATAAATGATCACGAGATTAATCCTTCTGGTGATGATTTTGGAAATTACTTTATAAATTAGATTGCAACATGTAATAGGCACAAAATCTATGAAAGATGCTCCATCTTGATTGGAATAAGTCACAAGAAGGTTGAGTTGAGGGATCCCAACAAATTTCCAGAGGATTGAGGTTCTCTAACCATTTTTAGTAGGCAACCCTTTATTAGCTTGAATAAGCCCAAGTAAATCTCCATAGGAAACCCATCTGGCCCTGAGCTCTTGGAAATTTTCATGGATTTTAAGGCCACATTAACTTCGTGTTCAATGACTTCCTCCAAGAGAAAGGAATTTATTTCGTCAGATACCACCTTATGGAATTTAATTGACACCACATGTAATAAATCCTACATTGGGCAGCCTTGAAACAAGACTGAAAAAATGAACCCCCTTTGTTGCTTTATCTATGAAAAAGTGTAGTGTGATCTAATTGGGATCTATAATACTCCATATGGTGTTCACCTGCTTCCTCACATTGGCATAATGATGAAAAAACTTGGAGTTATTGTCACACATGGAGCGTCATATGGCCCTATTCTTAAGTCGCCACTACTCCTCTTCCTCCAACAATAAAGAGTATATTTCCTCCTCAATATATTTCAAAATTCCCAACTTCTCAATGGATATGGAATTGGAATCCAAGTCTGAGATAAGGTTCTTTTGATTCAATCTTCCACTTCAATTAGTCTTGCCTACTTTTTTTCATAATTTTCCTTAGACCATACCCTATAGGCTTGTTTAATCGATGTCAATTTTTTCACAAATTGCTCCAAACCCGAGGAGGAAACATGAATAATTAAGTGTCTCCAATGGATAGAAACTAAGGCATGATAGTCATCCTCTTCAAGCCATGGTGGATTGAATAAAAAATGGATTAACTTGGATCCATCACGATGAAAAATTTAAAAAAGTATATATCGATGTGGCAGATACATGCCTCTGAATTGTGTTACAAAGAGGCTCAAGGGAATTTTTATTATTGGAAAATATGGGAAAACCTTAAACAAACAAAACCCTAACCCCAAGAGATGGAATGCCAAGAGTTTGTGGGACCAGCTGGGTTTAGTTGGGCAGCCAACTTCCTGAGGTCGTAACTTGGTCATAATATCTTTGTTTGGCGCATACGATATATCGTCGGAAATATCTCTTTGAATACTACAGGATTTTCCATAGGTCCTTTCCTATGGCTATGGGTCTACATCAGACCTCTAAAAACATTGTTTAGGGTGTAAAACATGCTCTAGAAGTTCAAGACCCCAAAAAACTGATAAAAATAGTAAATGCTGCTATAAAAAAGGAAAATGAAGAAACCGAATGGAGTTCTAGGTGGAATAGGTGGGTGGCCACTAATATGCACTTGGATCATTCCTCCCACCTTAGGAAGCAATGGTCCCCATTGCGTCAAAAGCCTCCATGAGGTGAGGAATTTTTTGTTGAACTTGGTCCCTATTGAAGGAATTGGCCTACGTTGACAACTCGATACAACTATATCCTCTACTGGTGGGTGTTCTTAATATGTGTGGCCATGATTAGATCAGTTGTGGATTCTTCCATGTAGTCTAGGTTTAACTCTGTTGGTGTGATTTGTTCTGCAATTTCGGATGTGTCTAGTAATGGTGGAAAGTGATGAAGGAAATCTGCCATAAATCAGATACTTGCGCCAATAGAGTGTGTATACCCCTTTTTCAATTGAAATCCTCATTTTAATCTTCACAAAAATACTTATATTCAACCCAAATTATAAATGAAGAGAGAGCTGAACAGTAACTAAAATACTTGCATAAAATCACAACAAAAATTTTTAGATTCAAACCATTTTGGCCGAATATTACAATTTTTGGCCTCTCATCTCTCGCCCCTTTACATAAAATCTCACACCATTTCTCTCTATATCTCTCTATTTTCCATCCTCACACAAACCTCATATTTATACATAATTGTGGATTAATTTCAATCCATGATTTCCTCCACAAATATCTCAACCAAATCCTAAAATATCTTTATCCCTCCTTTGACTCAACTAAGTTCCATTTAAGGAGTTCCTAATCCTTAAAATATCTATCCAACTCAACTCCACTCATATCCTCAATTTATTAAGAGAATATTTACAATAAACCTCACACTCAGATTTTCTCTTAATTTATTTAAAATGTGCATAATTTATAAAATAATTAAAAAAAATATCACCCGCTAAATCACACAAATAAATAATGAAAATTAAGCAGGATGCTCCTGCATCAAACTCTCCATGTAGAAAAGTTTCCATAGACTCCTGTCTATGAGGTCTGTCACTTTTCTATAATAATGCAACAACCAAAAGTCTTAATGACTTGCTCCCTCTAGGATTCCAAACTCTGTTTTTCCGCTGGTATTTTAAAGCATCAAATCCCTTTTGTAATTTTGCACAGACTTCCTAGAATAGTATTTTCAGAATACTATTGAATGTATCTCTCGCTTTTCCATACCACATCATCTTTATTTCGAAAATTACAGACTTGTGTAGAATCACTAATACCATTCTTCTGGTCTTCAAACTTTGAAATAATGTCGAACTGGCTGTACATCAGCATCACTCATTCTATCAACCGGATTCCATCGACCTCTCCAAAAATTCATTTTACTAATTTGTCGGAGTAATTCCTTTTTGTTTGATGCTTTCGTCTCCAACTATGTTGAACACTCAACTTTCTGAAATGAAGAATAATCAAGAACTTCTCCTTGATCACAACTATAGTCATTGATTACCCCTATAGTAACAATTTTCTCATCCGGTGATGTACCTGCATTCATCAAAAAATTATTAGTTTTAAAAAGATAAGACCTTTCGGCCTCATTCGATGCTTCAAGCAACAATATCCCATCATAAACCTTTTGGATTTCGGTAAATCCACTTTTTAATTGTTGGCCTCTTTCATCTTTATCCTACTGGATTAATACTTTTGTTTCCTTTATGTCTCTAAGGACATAATTTTCGTGTTACTCCTGATCTTTCATCTCATCTTCAAATACTTTCTGCTCAATATATTTGATTTCAACATCATATTTATTAATGTCTCCTTCTGTACCTACAACCACATTATTATTTGAAGATTCAAAGCATTCACTTAACTCTATAAAATTTAGAAACGTTTCTTCCTTATCATGCATGGTAACTGCAATCTCTTCTTTATCAGGTTCTACAAGCTTCATTTCTCCTTCAGGTTCCTTAAGCCATCTTTCCAAGAACTCTATTTCCATGTGAAATATTTCTAGCATTTCATCACAACCTTCAGTCTCAGTTTCATTCTTCTTCTGGAAATCCTCCCGAGGTATCCTGGTTTTTGTATCATCACATTGCAAAATTCTGTCATCAATTTCATTAAACAAATTCATTTGTTTACCTCCTTGGAATATCTCTACGAAATTTTCATTATGCTTCTGCTCCATAAAAGCTTCAACTGGCTGTATTACACCAAACAAGAATTCATCTATGAATTCTTTCTGTTGTAATAAATCAGTACCTTCCTCCTCTGAAAGGCATTCTCCATCATACTTCACCTCAAGAGTTTCATTCATCTTTGTGACAGTTTCACCATACTGTCCATCATCTTCTACACATCCTGCAAACATACACAAACTATGAGATTTAAAAATACAAGGCTTCATAGCCTCATCTGCTTCTCTTGTCAATATATCTTCAAATTCTTCCGAACTATTCCAATAGTCTATGAGATCTTTCTCATTAATCTCTTCACACCGAATTTCACCCTGTTCTGGGCCACAAATGGAAACTTCCATTTCTAACTCAGTTTCTGTGAGTTATTCAGATCCCAATTGCACACTCATCATCTGCTCGAGCTTCTTCAGCTCTTCTGTTAATTGTACATTTACCTGTTGATCCCTCTTTACTTGTAGTCTCTGCCATTTCACTTTCTTTCTCATGGTCCAACCATGTCTCTGGTATTTCTTATTTCTCTGCAACAATTCGATCAATAACTCAAGGTGAACTATTATCTCAACCTTCTCCCTCTCACATTCTTCATCAGTCAACTACTTCCATATGCCATTTGCCTTGGAATCTTCCTTCTTCTTTCTTTTGTTGCGGTCTTTCTCAGAACCTCTGAAATGACTATCACCAGTCATCTTCTCCTCCTTTGTGAACTTCATCTGTTCACTTGTATATTTCATTCAATCCCATTTTCAGCAAGCCTTCATACTTTCCATCCAACAATACAAGCTCTCTTCTTGCGCTTGACCTCTTGTGGCTCTCTGTCTTGGAATAATTTCTGGGAAAATCTCTTGCTCCTCTTTGCTGCAAACAACAACTGCAGTAATTCTTGCATTACAATGACCAAACACTTTGGGTGTTAGGCTCCGCCGATCGTACACCCAATTACATGCAAACCTTTGACTTGATTTAAGACTCTTCGACTCCAGACTTGACATCAAATCTTCATCTTGGATGAAGAATGCACCCTTTTGTACAATATCATCTTAAGTTTACCTTTCAACTTTATGTGATTACTTTACATAAAATAACACACTCAAATACTTATCACTTTACTCATTATCTGTCTTAAAATATCTCTCCCCACTCATGAATTTTGGTGAAACACTCATAAAGTGTATATAGCCTTAAGCACTATTCTTCTCAACCTGAATTACACATCCATTTTACGTTATTTAAATAACATAAAAACTCATTTGACTTACCACCTTCATAGTGTGCCCATTGATAGTGCTTGAGCTTCCGCACTACAACTCTTCTTCTGAAGTGTCAATATATATAGCAGTGCAAAATATTATCAAAATACTTGTTAAAAGAACAAAGAGAATACATCATTGGACCAATCATCCGTAGTACCACCATCTCATCCACTACCAGAAATCACCTCAAATCTTCATGCATTTCCAACTTGCACACATGTCATCACTGGATGATTTTTTTGCAATCACAATTTTTTTTTACGTAGCGAATGACTTCTCTACATCAACTTTACCTTTTCTTTGTTTAGATCATTTTGATTTTGGTTTTATCTATGCGTTCAAACTGATTGCGCACCTTCAAACCTTGAGTTGGTTCGGACCCTGAAAATTTCATTTTCAACAGAAAAAAAATAATGTTCCCTCACGAATCTTCGATCTTAGTGGGCATGCAGGATTCTGCATCCACATTCAAACATAGTTCCGTATCACTCAATTCTCACAGATTACCCAATAAACAGATCATCCTTGCCAATGACATGTCTACGCTAAGAATGCCCATGAATCACCCATTTACAACCAACATCATTTAGTTTCTCAACACTGATTTCTTCAATGAAAACCTCACACTTTCCAATCGAGGAATTCTGGGCGGAAAATACAATTGATTTAAAGAGCTCTTCACTTGGTCAATATAAAAAAATGGAGGTGCTACACCAATATCTACATCATCTTCAAGTTTTTCATTATTTAATTCAGTAACAAGCTTCACAATGGAATCCTTTGTACCATTACATTTCCAATTGCCCCAATGAAGAACTTACCAGTGCTTGCTATAGTGACAACTCTGCGACAGCCATTGCTAGCGGTTTGAACATTCCTCTGCACTTTCTTACTCTAACATCGTCAACCTTTCCATCGTTTCTCAGATTCAATACAACTCTATCGATTTCTCCAATCTGATAGAGTTTATACATTCAGTTGTATTATTAACCCAACACATAACCCAGGAAGATGCGCATTATGATGTGAACTATAGCATAAATAGAACTCTTACCAACAGGTAGCATTGGCATAAGGGAATAGATGCCATCTTGGCATGCCCTTGCGTTGCTGCTAACGCAACTGTGAGTTTGTAACCATTGTTACACAATTTCAAACCACATATACACAGTGTGATCGCTACAACGAGCTCTTTATACCGTCGATACTGGTTGGAAGTTTTACAGGTTCGAATTTACCACAATCTACTTTCCCTATTGGTCTTCACGCAGTCTCCAATTTTGCATTCGACGTTCCAGAAGTCATGCTTATACTTGTGTTCTAGCTTGTAGCAATTGAATGCCACTCTACGCTGGTCCGATTCCAGCTACTAGCATTTGTAGTCACTGTATTTGCTCTCGAATGCATCCTTCTACCAAAATACAATTTCTCCCAAACTTCGCAATTTCCTCACTTGTTCCATGACCACTTCCCTTCGACTGATGCAATTCTTTCGTGAAATTGATCTAGAAATCGGTCTTCCAAATGAATGTGACCTTCAGATCCTTACCAAGAGCTGAGCACAATCCATTATCAACAACTATGAATTCCAACAATATTTGAATAGCCTTCAGAGATCATTCAACGTAGATTAACTTGTTTGAAAATAGAGTAAAAAATTTGATTTATAATAAATAATTGACTACGATTTACAATAAACCATCATCCACCTTCAACGCATTCCAAAATAAAACACACTACACACTAGATATACTTTTCAAGGATCACATTTTTATTGACATCGATCCATTCCCTCTGCGTCAACTTTTGTTGTCGCAGTGTTTGGAGGATCTGTCGAATGTGGTGGATGTGCTCTTTCCAACTCTGGCTAAAGATCATGATGTCATCCAAATACACCACCATGAATGAGTTGGTGAATGGTCGCAATTTTTTTTCCATCAGACTCATGAAAGTTGTAGGAGAATTCGTCAACCTAAAAGGCATGACCAACCATTCAAAAATTCCCTCCTTTGATTTGAAGGCAGTCTTCCACACATCGAAGGGTTTGATTGGTACCTGGTGATACCTTAACCTCAATCAATCTTGCTGAAATATATGGACCCCTTGAGTTGGTCCAGAAGGTTTATAAATCCATGGGATCGAGTACCTATTTCGAACAGTGATATTTTTCAACACTTGATAGTCAATAAAAAATCTCCAAGTCCCATACTTATTTTGCACCAACACGATCGGGATCCCAATGGGCGATGAACATGACTAGATGTGAACTTTTTGCAGTAGCTCCTAAATCTACCTCTTGATTTTTTCATTCTCCATAACTTAGCATCGATAGGCTGGTCCATTGGGTAGCGTCACACCTGGGGTCATATCGATGGAGTGCTTGACCTGACAGTGCAGAGTCACCCCTACAGGTGAGGTGAAGATGTCCCTGTACTCCTCCATGAACTTTTCCATTTGTTTTTTCCATGTAGAGAATCCCTGTCTGGAAGTCGTGGCCATAGTATTATTTCTGCCTTAAGGGCGGATCATAAAGAAAAAAAATTTCCTAGTTTGGGAAATGATCTTATGGCATTGCTTTGCAGTGATAAAATAGATGGCGGTAGGCAATGCTGCCTCTGATATCCTGTACAAGTTATTACCCAAAGTAACAATAATAATGTGAGGCCTAGACTCATACATAGTATGGTTGGCCTAATAATATATCACAAAATTCAAGAGGAGCAACATCACATAATACCTCATCCATGAAGGGCTTGATGTTGTACGGAAGGCGACATTGTTGGATGACGCGAAGATCTCATCCTTGGTGAAACCACCTGATGGTGTACGGTTGTGGGTGTGCTATGGTCGACATGTCCAAATACTTCACAACCTCTACTAAAATGAGGTTATTTTGGCTCCCACTATCAACAATGAACTGAAGTGGGGAACCATTCACCCACATTTGGGAATGAAGGAGGTGCACCCCCTCTTATGGATCTTCGAGATCCTCCTTCTAGATCTTGGTGGTGGAAACGGTGGCACTGGGCTATGCATTGATCATATGTTCCCTTTTTCATTCCCCTTTTCAGGTTTTGACTCAGAGTTGGAACATGCATCTGATTCAAAAGCCTTTAGCTCATCCACCAATGATTGCTTTGCCCGACACTCACTTGTGTTGTGAGTGGAGAACTTATGGAACTCACACCACTTCCCCATGTCCTTCTTTGAATTCATGGTGTTTTCTTCACTTATGGCTTTGATGGGTTTTCCTGAGCCACCCCACCTTGTATTTTTCCTTCTTTTTGCAGTTTGGGGGCACCTTTCCCTTGCTTCTGATTTACATATCTATAGTCTTGCTTCTTTTGTTTAAATTTCTGCTAAATATTGGCAACATAGCGGTATGCTACACCAAGCAAGGAGATGTTTAGGAACTCATTTCCTCTTGGATTTATCTGTGCAGACAATTGCGTTACTTAACAACCAAATTTTTCTCTGAATCTTTGATACCCAAATTTGTGCGCATGGTATGGAACAAATTCGTTAGCCCATGCAAATCTTGATCCCTTTGCTGCCACAACATAGTTCATTGTATGTACTTGTATTCATAGTTTCCCACAGGGTAATATCATTCCTTGATGGTGTCTCGGAAATAATTCCAAGTGGGTGTGACCAAGAAAAAGGAGGATTCCCTCTCGTCCTTTTTCTCACAGTAGGTTTCCCACAAGTCCTTGACGTGGGGAGCGACTTTGAGTACAAAAGTAATATTTTCCTGATTGGAAAAGCCATGAACCAAAAAATATCCTTCTAATAGATTCAACCATCTATCTATGGTGTGTGCATCTATTTGGCCCTCATATATGGGAATTTCAAAGTTAACTTGTAGCTTAAAAGAAGTGGTGTCTCTAGAGTGGCTGCCGGATGAAGATGTGATCGCTAATGGGTAGCCATCGAAGGATCTTGGAAAAGTTATCCATCATCATGTTCCTCTATTTCTTGAGGGCCTCCTCGAGCAATATCTGTATAGGATCTCATGTTCCCTCGTATTTATTTTCTTCCGCCATGGGAGGTTGTAAGGGTTTTCAAGGCTGATCTTGCCAAGGTTCAAATAGATCAAGTTGTAACTCCTTATACCTTGATCTCGTTGGGGACATGCAAAGGAATATCAAGAAAGAATAGACCGCTCTGATATCACTGATCCAGATTTATGCAGAAACTTAATAAAATACAAAAATAAACATAAATGAAAATATGGAGTGAATATATAACTTCATTTCATTAATATCAAATAACTAAAATATGCTTACAGACAAAATGGAAATAAAATAGCTCGGGAAATGGTAGATTATCTCTAAGAATAGATGTGGTGGCTACATGCCTTTGAACTGTGTTACAATGGGGCTCAAGGAAATTTTTATTATTGAACGACAAGGAAAAAACCTAATCCCAGGAGATGGAATGCCAAGAGTTTGTGGGCCCCGTTGGGGTTAGTTGGGCAGCCAACTTCTCGAGGTCGTAACTTGGTCATATTATCTATGTTTGGCGCATACGATATATCGTCAGAAATATCTCTCTAAGTACTACATTATTTTCCATAGGCCCTTTCCTTTAGATATGGGCCTATTGAAAACCTCAAAAAAACGTCGTTTAGGGGGTCAAAACTACTTTGGAAGTTTAGGAACTGAAAAAATGCTAAAAATAGTAAATGCTTCTATAAACAAAGAATTTGAAGAAACTGACTGGAGGTTTAGATGGAATATGTGGGTGGCCACCAATATCCACTTGGATCATTCCTCCCCCCTTAGGAATAAATGTTCCCCATTGTGTGCAGAGCCTCCATGAGGTGAGAAATTTTTTGTTGAACCTGGTACTTGGTGAACCACTTGCCCTGGTGAAGAAATTGGCCTGCTTTGACAACTCAATACAGCTGGATCCTCTACTATCGCGTGGTCTTGATTTGTGTGTCCATTATCCAATAATTTTTAGTTTGTTCCATGCATTCTGGTTTTAACTCTGTTGGTGTGAGTTATCCTGCAATGTCATATGTTCCTATTAATGTTGGAAAGTAGGGCCGAATGCGGTCCACATTGAACATTGGGTGCAGACCAAGGAATGGTGGAATGCTAAGCCTGAAGGAATTGTCCCCTACATGCTTGGTGATGGTGTATGGAGCATATCAGAGTGGGTGAAGCTTGTAGTGGGGTCCATCGAGGCACTCTTTTTGCAAATGTAACCAAACTTTGTCACCCACCTGGAACTTGTTTGGCACCCGATGTTGATAGTGTCACTACCTGTACTTGCAATTGGCTTTGTCCAATATGTCATGGACTTGTTGGGGGATGTGTTGAATGCACTCAATGAAGTTATTCACCCTGTCATCTTTGGACTAGACATGATCTGAAATGTATGAGTAGATGCAAATGGTATCGCCACATCAATGGGACATAGTGGCTGGAATCCCAAGCCCACCTGAAAGGGGTTGTGTCCAGTTGAGCTATGGGGAGCCCCGTTATAGCTGTGTTGGACATTGGGGAGGATTTAATCCCATGTCCATGGATTCTTCAATTTGTACATGTGAAGAATGTGTACGATGATCTTGTTGACGACCTCTGTTCGACCATCAGTTTGGGGGTGGAAATTTGTGGACTTAGTGAGCTTGGTGTCCAACATCGACCATTGACTTGACCAAAATTTACTGAGGAACCTGCTATCCTGATATGAGATAATGGACTGTGGGATCCCAAAGTGTACCCACACTCATTCAAAGAAGAGTTTAGTTGTGGCTTCTGCTATGATAATCTTCTTGCAGGCCGCTATAATGGCCATCTCTGGGAATCTATCGACAAGCACAAAAACGCAGTCATTGCCATGCTTGGTAGAAGGAAGCTCTAAGATGGATTCCCAAGGTTGACTAGGGGTAGGTAGTTGAATGTATAGGCCTTGCTTCTTAATGTTTGGTTTGGAAATGGCGCAAGTAATGCAGGATCTGATGTACTTCCCGACATCCTGTCGAAGGTTCGACTAATATAAATACTTTTGCAGTACTATCACTATTTTCTCGACCCCGAAATGTCCACCGAACCGACTGTGGTGCACTTTCAAAATCATCTTGGAATGCTCTCTTGAAGGAACACAAAGGTGTCAAAGGTGATATAATAGTGCATCCTGGAGGTGAAAATCTAGAACTTGTTTACCTTCGAGAAGCGTCTGGTATGTGTTGGAAAATTAGGGATCGCTTTTGTAGAGATGCGACCAACCCAAAGTCTTGTGCCCACAAGAGTCGATCACATTGGTTAGTGCCATGATCAGTGGTCGATTGAGGAATTCTATGAAATTATTGGTGTTGCCCTTCTTGTACTTGATGTTCAAATGGAATTGTTGTAGGTATGTGGACCATCTATGATGGAAATCGTTTTGCAACTTTCCTTGTGTCTGTGTGAACTGCAGGGTTTGGTGATCTGTTTGGATGATTTTTTCCTTCCCCAAAATGTAATGCTTCCATTGTTGGCATGCTTGCATAATGGAATACATATCTTTGTCATAGGTGGGATACTTTTGAACAGTTTCTGAAAGTTTCTCACTATGATATGCCAATGGATGCCCCTGCTGAGTAAGAACTGCCCTAATAGCATAGTCATAGGCATTTATCTCGATCTCAAATGGTTGTTGCAAGTCTGGTAGTGTGAGAACTGGTGAAGAGCATAGGCGATTCTTCAACTTTGGGAACACATTTTGTTGAGATTCAGACCAAAATAATTTTTCTTTCGCTCCTCCCTTGATGACTTGAATCAAAGGCCAACTGATATGGGAGAATCCCAACACGAACCTGCGGTAGAAATTGGTAAGACCCAGAAAGATTCGGAGCTCTGTTAGAGTCGTTGAGGCTGGCCAATCCCAAATGACCTAGATCTTGGTTGGGTCCACATGCACCCCCCGCTCATCAATGATGCATCCCATATCTTGAACTTGGGTCATGCCAAAAGTGCATTTCTCTAAATTGGCACACAACTTGTGTTGTCACAGTTTTTAGAGGACATGTAAAATGTGTTGGAGGTGCTCTTCCCAATTCTGTTTGAATATTAGGATGTTATCCAAATACACAACCATGAATGATTTGGTGAATGGTTGCAAGATGTATTCCATCAGCCTCATGAAGGTTGCGGGAGAATTATTCAATCTGAAAGGCATGACTAACCATTCAAAAATTACCTCCTTATATTTGAAGGGAGTCTTCCACACATCAGAGGGTTTAATTAGTACATGGTGATACTTGAACTTCATGTCAATCTTGCTGAAATATCCGGCCCCCTTGAGTTGGTCTAAAAGGTCATCAATATGTGGGATCGGGTACCTATTTCAGAAAATGATATTGTTAAGCCTCCTATAGTCAATAAAAATTCTCCAAGTCCCATCCTTCTTCTGCACCAACAATATTGGTCTCCCACAAGGTGATGAACTCGACCAGATGTGAACTTTATGTAGCAGCTCCTGAATCTACCACTTGATTTCGTTGATCTCCATAAAAATGCATCTATAGATTGGTACATTGGGTAGCGGTGAGCCTAGGGTCAGATTGATGGATTTCTTGACCTAATAGTGTAGAGGCAGCCCTACGGGTGAGGTGAAGATGTCCCAATGCTCCTCCACAACCTTGTCCATTTGTTTTTTCCATGTGGAGGATCCCTAGATAGAGGTCGTGGCCATAGTATTCTTCCTACCCTGAGGGTGGATCATAAGGAAAACAAATTTCCTGGATTGGGAAATGAGATTACTGCATTTATTTATAGTGATCAAAGAGATGGTGGTAGGCGGTGCTACCTCCGGTATCATGTACAACTTATTACCCAAAGTAACAATAACAAGTTGAGGCTTACACTCATACATAGCATGTCACTTCCACAAGTATGGTTAGCCTAATAATACATCACAAACTTTAAGAGGAGAAACATCACATAATACCTCATCCATGAAGGGCTTGATGTTGTAGGGAAGGTGACACTTCTAGATGACGTGAAGATGTTGTCCTTGGTGAAGCCACCTGATGGTGTATAGTTGTGGGTATGTTGTGGTTTGCAAGCCTAGGCGCTTCACGACCTATGATAAAATTAGGTTATTTTGGCTCTCGGTGTCGAAAATGAATTGCAGTGAGGAACCCTTCACCCACATCTAGGAATGGAAGAGGCACTCCCCCTCCTATGGATATTTGGTTTCCTCCTTCTGGATCTTGGTGGTGGCAACAGTGGCACTGGGTTCAACATCAATAATATACTTCCCTTTGTCATTCCCCTTGTGGGGTTCTCACTCAAATTCAGAATATGCATCTGATTCGGAAGCCTTCAGCTCGACCACCAGTGACTGCTTGGCCTGACACTCACTTGTGTTGTGAGTGGAGCTCTTATGGAAATCACACCCTTTCCTTGTGTCTTTATTTGGCTTTGTGGTGTTGTTCTTTTCTCTTGGCTTCGATGGGTTTTCGCAGGCCACCCTGCCTTGGCTTTGTCATTTGTTCTATGGTATGGGGGCATATTTTCCTTTCTTATGATTCACATATCCAAAGTCTCACTTCTTCTATTTGAATTTACGCTCAATCTTGGTAGCGTACTGGTATGTTGCACTAAGCGAGGAGATGTCGAAGAACTCCATTTCGTCCTGGATATATCTATGCAGACAACCACGGTACTTAAGAAACAAATTTTTCTCTGAATATTTGATATCCAACTTTGTGCACAGGGTATGGCATGGATTCTTCAGCTCATGCACATCTTGATCCCTTTGCTGCTGCAACGTAGTCCATTGTATGTACTTGTCCTCATATCTCCTCATGGGGTAATATTATTCCTTGATGGAATCTCAAAAATAATTCCAAGCGGGCGCGGCTGAGAACAGGGAGGATTCCCTCTTATCCTTTTTCTCATAGTAGATTTCCTACCAGTCCTTGACATGGGAGGTGGCTTTGAAGAGTGAAAAAGTAATATTTTCCCAATTGAAAAAGTCACAAACCGAAAAATATCCTTCTAATAGATTCAACCATCTATCTATGACTTCTGCATCTATTTGGCCCTCAAATATGGGAATGTTAAACTTAACTTCTAACTTAAAAGGAGTGGCGCCTCCAGAGTAGCTGTCGGATGAAGTTGCGTCGCCGATGGGTAGCCATCGAAGGATATGGGAAAATTTATCCATCATCATGTTCCTTTGTTTCTCGAGGGCCTCCTCGAGAAATATTTTGATAGGATCTCTTTCTCCCTCTTATTTCTTTTCTTCCGCAATGGGAGGTCATCGAGGTTTGCGAGGCTGATCTTGCAAAGGTTCAACCAGATCAAGCCCTAACTAACTCCTTATACCCTGATCTCATTGGGGACATGAAAATAAATATTGAGAAAGGACATACCGCTCTGATACCATTGATCTAGATTTATGTAGGAATGAAATAAAATAAATAAACATAAATGCAGAGATGCAACAGAAATGAAACTTCATTTCATTAATATAAAATAATCGAAATATGCTTACAGACATATTGGAAATAAACTAGCTCGAGTGATGATATCTTATCTCTGAGAAGAGATGTGGAACCTACATGCCTTTGAACTGTGTTACAATGAGGCTCAAGGGCCTCTTTATTAATATAACAACATGGAACACCCTAACCCCCAGATATGGAACGCCAAGAATTTGTGGGACTCATTGGGGTTAGTTGGGAAACTAATTTCTCGGGGTCTAACTTGGTCATATTATCTCCATTTGGCACATACGATATATTGTGTGAAGTATCTCTTTGAGTACTGCATAATTTTCTGCAGGTCCTTGCCTACAACTATAGGCCTATTGGACCTCAAAAAAACGTCGTTTAGGGGGTCAAAACTACTCTGGAAGTTCAAGACCTGAAAATCTGCTAAAAATAGTAAATTTTTCTATAAAGAAGGAAACTAAAGAAACTTACTAGAGGTATAGGTGGAATAGGTGGGTGGCCACTAATATCCACTTGGATCAGATAAGCCTCGAAACTTCTCGAAGGCCCAAAGTAAAGTTTAAATCATTTCCTACAATAATATGTTAGTGCACTAGAGCTCCTGCAGTAACCAAACCTTCCTAATATGTCTCTTTTTTAGTGTAGAGAAAACAGACATTAAAAAAAAAACAAGAAGAGAATAATATGTGAAATATAGCTTGACCAAAATGGTAGAATGGAAAGAATAAGAGGAGATGACCTTGACATTTGAGGTCCATCTTGAAATTAATCCCCCTGAAAAACCCTTTGAGTCCACATGACTAGAGAACCAATTTTTTTAAATCCCTTGAAGAATTTTTCAAGCCTTGAACCTAGAGCACATAGTCTCTTGAGACATTATATGACATCAGGTTTAGTGCATGCCAACAATATTCAAACGGAAATTCTTTTGCAAACACCCCAAATTTCGCTCATATTGAAAGAAAGAAGAATAACGAAACATCACTTTGCAGGGTCGCATCTCTAAGGACCCTAGTTATAAATGTTTAATTTCCTTTTTTAATATCAATATTCACTTTTCATGTGCTTTGAGTAGATTTTCTTCCAACTAGGAAGGTTAAGGGAGGTTGCATTTCAATCCCACCATAGGAAGGAAGAACCTATTTATGATTCCTCTTTGGAATGCAACAAGTAAACCATTTTATCCACTTGAGAGTAGGGAAAGGAGGAGGAAGCATGGAGGGTACTTTAAGATAGAGAGGAAATTACTCTCAGGAATAGAGGGATATGCATAGGGGAAAATAGAGAGAGGAAGAAGGGATAGGGGAGACAGATGAAGGCCCAATAGCAGAGAGAGGGATTACTGATTGAGTGTAAGAAATAGGCTTAAAAGAGAATGAGGGGGAGGGGAGTGTAACCTTACCATACTGACAAGAACCTTTTGAAGGCTTGTATAAGGGGAAGCTTTACAAATTCAAGCCAAAATGAAAACCCTTTAATCCTAAGGTGAGAGGATTTTTGTCAAAAATATTCTTTTGCTAAAGAGGAGATTGGGATGGCCCCAAGGGGACCCAAATGTGTTAATTATTTTGAATGTGCCTTACCTCATGAAACCAATGGCACCTAAATATGTGCTTCCAGTAGTCCACCTTCTGCACCTATACCAACCCATTCATTTGAATCTCCACATCTTCCACAGATCACTTCTAAGGCACACATTGACCTGAATATAGGCCACTCTATGATCCTCTTTCTCTTACCATCCTTCTTTACCACCAAAAATGATATGGAGCTTATTCCCAATGAACTTAAAAATTTCCACACTAGTACATTTGGGGGAAATTCCGACACTTTTGACCAAATGACGGAAATTTCCCCAATTTTTTTCAATCCTGCCCGAAACTGTCGCTATACTGACATTTATAGAAAAGTGTCGCAATACCGACACTTAGACAAATTTTCGCAATTGCGACGTTTGGAGGAAGACGTCACAATTGCGACACTATGCCCCAAAGCGTCGCTATTGCGATGACTTCCTCCAAACGTCGCAAGTGCGACACAATGTCTAAGTGTCGCAATTACGACGTTTGGAGGCATCCGTCGCAATAGAGATGCTTTGTCCGCCGCCGGTATAACGACACTTATATGCGCACTACATAAAAATGATTTTATTAAAAACTACATTAACGTATGATATCATGAGCGCATTCGCCCTCCGCTATTGCAGAACAACATTTGCCCTCAGCATTCGCCCTCAGCTCTTATAGAACAACATTTTCCCTCAGCATTCACCCTCAACTCTTGCATAACAGCATTCACCCTCAGCATTCGCCCTCAGCTCTTGCAGAACAGCATTCGCCCTCAGCTCTTTCAGAACATCATTCGCCCTTAGCATTCGCCCTCAGCTTTTGCAGAACAACAATCGCCCTCAGCATTCACCCTCAGCTCTTGCAGAACAACATTCGCCCTCAGCATTTGCCCTGAGCTCTTGCAGAACAGAATTCTCCCTCAGCATTCGCCTTGAGCTCTTGCAGAACAAAATTCGACCTCAGCATTCGCCCTGAGCTCTTGCAGAACAGCATTCGCCCTCAGCTCTTGCAGAACAGCATTCGCCCTCAGCTCTTGCAAAATGGTAAGTTCTTACTGCAGGCCCTTCCTCCTATAGTAGGGTTGACTCTATTTGGGTTTTTTTGGTCAATTCCATTGGATTGTGTTAGGCTGTAGGGTTCTCTCCAGATGTCAAGAATCAAGATTCAATACCCTCTATTATCTTCATCACCCAATACAAGATTTAAATTTTTCCCAAAGAAACGCTTATTAATTTGGCAGCCATTATTTCTCCCTGCTTTAAAGACCCTACATTTAAATGAAAACAAGCATTGCATTTCAACTACAAAATCTATTAGTGTTCAAATGTACATGTGTGCATCACTTGTGTAGGGTATTCCTTTTCCACTTTCACATTATCCAAGAATGTGTGCAGTATAGTTCATATTTTTTGTGATTTAGATTATCTTGAAAAAGGAAAGGTAAATTATTTCCCATGGAAAAAGAAGGTTTTCCTTTTTACTACTGGAAATGGTACAACAAAGTTCCATTTCTACCCGAAACTCCTATGAAACAGGAACCAAATAAAGGCCATGTCCTCAATGGACATCATTTGGCTTTGAAATGGCCATTGCACCGTGTTGTTTCTTATATTACATCACGATAGTTTCTTAGGTCATTTCTTATTTCTTGAGATGAAAAACAACCAAAGAAATTGTGAAGATCCTTTCAAGAAATAAATGACCATTTCTCAATCATATCTCAACTATTTTTTTATTTTATTCAGTGGTTGCTGAGAAATTTTACTGAGTTTTATGTGGAATATACACAAACACACAAGTCAGGAACAATGAGGTAGATACTAAGTTATCGTTTCAATTATAACATGCTCCACATGTTCTTACTACAAACTGTGGATCCTTCTGAGTTAGACCACAGAGTATTAATAAATGTAATTTCTTCTAACCATTAAGAGTTGAGTTCAACACTTGAATCAACACTGAGATGTCTCATTTCTTTCATATTGAATAATTTATTACTATCACAATAGGGAATAATTATGATTATTATTACTTTATGGATCTGTTAAGTTACTTTTAAGTTTGCATGGTTTAGTGTGAAATTATTCTAGTGTGCCCCTAGGCCTAGGTGAAGGAATGCCAAGGATTGAGAACCCTAGTTTTTAAATGGTATTGTTTCTTATACCCAAAAACCCCTCAACATAACTTCTTATTAGTTCTTAACAATAGTGTTGTAAACAATTTGAGAATTGATATAGCAAAATATCGCACTTCTCAAGATAAAGTCCTAAAGCTAAAGTGTGATACCATGTGTAATTCAATAGCCCCATTGTCACCTCACCAACCTCTTTTCACTTCGGGCTAGCTCTCCTCCAACTCAAGGGGGGTTTTCCCTAGTAGATGTTAGGGATCTAATGGCCCAACCAAACCAAGTCAAGAGCCCCCTAACTCTCTATGTTTACTACTATCAATCAAAATATTTAACAATAGGGTCAGACATGCATCCTGAAGATAAAATTGCTAGGGTATTTTTGGGTAATTTCAAAGGGAAAGTCCCCAAACACATATAATCAAGGAATTATAACGTGATTTCAAACATTAAATATCAACAAAATCGTTTAAAGGATATTGAAAGGAAAAAGGTGATGGAAGATAGAAAGTGCCTTACTTAAATGCTCTAAGGATCTTTCAATAGTTGCTCCAAAAGCTTCACTTCAAGGCCCTTCAAGATCGTCTCCAACAATGCTATACCATCAGCTTCAACAATGTTGCTCCAAAAATATCCTCAAGGTATTCACAACAAGTTTACTAGAAGTTGCTCCAACAATATATTCAATAAGGTCTTCATTGTCAACTCGTCTCTTGTTTGGGTGCCTTAATGTGCAATGACATGTTTCCAGGACTGAATTCAATGCAAGGCATATTTGAAACTCTAACTCTGTCGTCCGCTGTCTTATTAGAAATTATTTCAGTTTTCATTTTGTGTTTTCAAGTTAGATATTGTTTTCAAGTTTTTGCATTTATAATTTTATTGCAATGTGGCAGACTGATGAGAGCAGTGCAGGAACAACCCAGAGACGGGATGATCGCGGAAAGAGGCCAGCGGAAGAACATGTAAAGTGCCAGCATTGCTCTATCTTCAGGTATTTTAGTTTTTTACATAATTGAAATAATATTAATTTTGTTCAAATATGCAGACACCTAGCCATGGTACGCCTGATGATTCCCTCTTTGAGGAAGAGCTTTCTTCATCCCTATCTCCAGTGCTCTTGTTGCGAAAAAAGGCACGAAATGCAAGGTCGAAATTTAATACTTTGATAGACGCGCCTCAAACACCTGAAACAGAAGAGAAGATAAAAAAACTTATGAGCCAGGTAGAAAGATATCAGGTAATAATAAAAAGTCAAAAGGATATTTTTTTTGTTCTGCATGAGATGAATTGTGATAGTTTGATTTTTAATTTTTACATTGACTAAACTAACAAAAAGTTCTTTTGTATGTAGCGTTTTCTGGCACTTACTGAACCCGGTGTTGGTGGTAGTGGGACACAAGGGAAAGAGATTGCCCAACAACCCTCTCATACACCTTCTACTCCTTTAGGTGCCAGCCAAGAAACACACCCTACCCAAGTAGACACCCAACCAACCGCTGAACGTGTTGGCAATGATGAGGCTGATATGGCCAACTACATTATTGCGTTTCCTGGAGCTACACGTGTCAGCTCCGCAGGGACCATTAATGGCACGTTGTTGGTGAACGATGAAGGTGTCCCTATAGCACGTACAACTCCTAGAATTTTAATATTTTAACTATTTCATGTACTTTATCTAAAACATATTTATCATGATTTTATTTAAATTAATGATAAGAGAGATATATTTTATTTATTTATTTATTTATTTTATTTTATTTTATTTTATTTTATTTATTATTTATTATGTGTAGGAACAATATTTATATGTTTGGAGAGCCATGTTGGTAATTTTTGGTTCAACTATAGCATTAATAAAAGGTGGAATTCCCTGCATCTCCAACTCCGAAAAAGAACTTATATTATCTAGAAGCTCCTTTGGGGTCAAAGACATTTGATAACAAATGTGCTCTCAGTAGCTTAAAATATTTGAAATACCTAGGACGTCACCTATAGACACAATGCATTTAACCTTATATACGAGTGTCTTCAGTCAAGTTCCAGAGAGTGAGTGGAGAACACTCATCCATGACGGAAAAGAGAAAAAAGCAAAGAAAGAAGGAAAAATGCCAACTGGACCCGCAAGGTAAATTACAACTTTAATTCAATAGCTTTAATTTTCTCTATGTCTAAAATAAAAGTGTGCTACTTCATATCTGATTTCAATATTTTGATGCTAGGTTGTCTGACACCTCAAAGGAAACCAAAGATAGGATTGAAAAAAAGGGCCATCACAAGCTAGGCCAGGGCGGCTACTTGAAATTAGCCGCAAGAATTGTAATTAAGTAGCTAAACATCTTATAATTAATTATATCGCCTTCCAACGTTTTTGTAATCCTATCAAATATGATTAAAAATACACAATCATGTGTAATGTAGGGTGATGAATTCGGAACAGAAACTACATAGGAAGATAAAAATATCGCTTTCCATTTTAGCTATCAAGCCGTAGTTGAACGTCGCAGAAGCTTGGGGCAGGTCCCAAGATCCAGAATGCATGATAAGGTAAAGCATTAACCTTTCAATATGTTTGTTTTCGTCCATAAATTTAATGTCTAACAAATTTTTTTAAATCATGGGAGCAACACTACCGCCGAGGCAAATAACCCAGTTTTAGATCCAGATGTAGATGATCCTCACGTGCAACGTGATCATTGTAGTGGGGACCAGGCCGACAATGCTACTATCAGTGAGGGCCGTGACGGTAATTAATTTCCACTTATAATTTTTTCTAATTATACCTTGATGGTTGTCCTTATAACGTTTTTTGTTTGAATGACAGAGAATGTTTCCCTTGAGGATCTTACCACCAAAGAGGAAGACAGGGCAACAGTCCCAACGGCGACAATTGGTGCACCAGGTAAATAATCTCATTGCAATTTTTTTTATTAATATTACCGAACTATTTCAATGATATTTAAAAAATGAAAATGAAAATTTAATATTATCTATTTTTGTAGGCGATGCCCCATCACTGGATGAGACCAGACATTGTGACTACGCAACTAGGTCAGCGGCGACAACTGGTGCACCAAGTAAATAATCTCATTCCAATTTTTTTTATTAATATTACCGAACTAGTTCAATGATATTTAAAAACTGACAATTAAAATTTAATATTATCTGTTTTTGTAAGCGATGCCCCATCACTGGAAGAGACCAGATATCGTGACTACGCAACTAGGTCAGCGGCGACAACTAGTGCACCAGGTAAATAATCTCATTGCAATTTTTTTTATTAATATTACCGAACTAGTTCAATGATATTTAAAAACTGACAATTAACATTTAATATTATCTATTTTTGTAGGCAATGCCCCGTCACTAGATGAGACCAGACATCGTGACTACGCAACTAGGTCAGCAGTGTGGGTCGAAAGGCACGAAACAAGAGCAGAGCACAATGATATTGATGATGTAATTAGGAGCTTTAGAAATAGGAAGAAGAAAAATAAAATTTGATAATGTAAAATATTGTATTATTATAAGACAAACGTTACCATACTTGGAACGTTTTTTGCGTTATATAAAAAACTCATTTATCATACTATTTTTATGTCAAGCATTAATTGCAATGTTTCCTTGCGTACTTTTTTGTTGAATTGTTTTTTTATTAGTTATTGAATATTTTTTTTTATGCTCATGAAAGTAAAAAATGAAATATAGATTGGGTATTGGGGAATTGAGAGTGATGTGAGGGGGGGAGGGGGGAGGGGCCATAAGAGCTTCCACCTTCACGTGGTTGGCCCTGTTTAGTAGAGAATAATTTATTGGAGCGATTTAATCTTGGAGCAAACCTCCCTCAATCTAGCGTAGCAACAAAAAAGTCACTATTGACTTAGTTGCTACTCTTTCAGATCGTGGGAGGCTTGTTCCAAGTTCATGCGACTCCAATAAAATTTTTTTGAAACGAAGAGGAGCTTATTTAGGTATTTTTTGACATTTTCAACATATGTTCTAACATTATCATAAGAATGCATCTTAGAGTAAAAAATACTACATCAATTACTTGTATTTATTGTATAGATAATGGTGGATTTTGATTGACTTGGCAGTGCAGGTACAAATCCTCTTGCATCATGAGCAATACAACTTGTCAACCAAGGTCATGTCCAGGATATTTTTTCTTGTGCGCTTGACCAGGTTCATAATGTCAAATTTTCTAATTTCCTTTACAGTTCATAATTCAATATTAAGCTTGTTCATGATTATTATCTAGGTTTTTTGTATGTCTTTTTTCATCTATTTGATTGTAAGCAACTCTGCATGTTTCCTGTTGTTCACTATGATTTCTCGCATTACCACTCCCAGGATGAATCCAACTTTATTGTTACATAGGTTACTTTATTGTTACTATGATTTCTCCATTTACGATTTCATAGGTTACATCATGTAAAGTTGTCAATCTCGGGTTGGTGATGAGCTTTAGTTTTCCAGATTTGGGGCTTTTCTGATATTTTCTCCCTCATGTCATTCCTGCATCACCTCGTTGTTTGATCATGCCAATTGTCTACCACTTGTACCAATTGGCAGATGTCAATCTCTGAGTGGTGCCACATTTCACCTATTTTCAGTGAGAGTTTAGGGTTTCTCTAACATAGCTTCAAAAATCTGATTCAGTGCCTGCTTGAATATCGTCATATAATACTCATGGTTTGGATTGATGAGCATGTTATGAATGGTTGGTTGATTCATAAGAACCACCCATATATTCATCTTGAGATATTTTATAATTTTTCTCGGGTTTCCTTTTTCACCGTTTCTAGTGGGTGGGATGGTGTGTGGTGATCCATCAATACTGGTGCTCTTGTAGTAGGGAATTTGTTTTTGGGGATATAAAGGAGCATTTGATGTAGATATCCCATTGGATGCATTCATAGATGGGCAAGAGATGTCAAGAATTTAAATTAAAAATATGCAACCTCTAGCATGGCAACCTTAAGGTCGCGAGAGACACTGGTTAAAGATTGTTTTGTGCTGGCCTTAATATAGTCGTGATTTCTTTCTATTATCTTAATGCAAATATATAGTCCGGTCTCATTAAAATGAAGATTATGGTTGTATTTCTCTTTGGTTGTTTCTCTCTTAATAAGTTGTCAAAAGTTGCGATAGTTGTTTAGTTTGCCTGTTACAACTTAAAAGTGGTTTTTAGCAATGGGAGTCATGTTTTTTAAGGTTCATACTAATATGAAGATCTTGTAATTCTATATTCAGGATAAGAGAAGATGGCCTCTGCTTTGGGTAGTATGACAAAAATTGCCACATCTACCTCATTGGGTAACAATGGAAAGGGGAAGAAGTTGGGTGCAATGTTTGATAATTATGGCAGACAATTGTCTTCTCTTTTAGTTTTTTCACCCATTTCCTTTAATCACTCAAGCAGAAGAGGGAATCTGAGATTACGCGATAGAGAGAAGGTAGTTAATACAAGAGCTATGGAAAAGGAGTTTTACTTCAACAAGGATGGCTCAGTGACAAAAAAATTGCAGGTCAGAGAAAAAATTATGTTTAAAGGAAGGTCACCTGCACGTGAAACTTCATTGCGGTGGATCTTTCCTTGTCCACTTATATTCGATTTTAATGTGTTATTTTAATTTTTCATGGAGGGTTGTTTTGGCATATGGTCTGGCATTCAATTGCACACTTACTGAAAGCATTGTCAATTTGTCTTGCGGGCGGTGTGAACAAACTTGCTGATCTTGTTGGAGTCACCCTTGGGGCGAAGGGAAAAATGTTGTCTTGGAGAGCAAGCATGGTTCTCCGAAAATAGTTAATGATGGTGTGACAGTAGCTAAGGAGGTAATTTGTAGATGTGTGCTCTGGTTTTCTTTTTAACATTGTATTAGTTCCCCTCTTAAATGTCTTAGATTTGGTAGGCATAATTTGAAAACTCAAAGGTGAAAGGAAACATATTTGTTACCCAGTGGTCTACTTGGCCTATGGACTAGCCACATTAGAGTAATGCATAAATCTTTTCACAACAATAAAAGGAAAGGGTTATGGCTGAGTCAAATTTTATTGTTTTTGACAGTGTAATGAAATGTATCTCAATGCTATGGTTTTGTCCTTTTTATTGGTTTAATTAGAGGACCCAGTTGAAAATATTGGGGCCAAGTTGATAAGGCAAGTTGCGGCAAAGACAAATGATTTAGCTGGGGATGGAACCACAACATCTGTTGTTCTTTCACATGTTGGAATATTGAAAAATTCTAGAACAATGAATGGAGAATAAATCTCCCTTCCTCTAACACAGAGAAAATAAAAATTTCTTTGATAGGAGATAGAGTTTCAATACTTTGAAAACAAACTTCTATTCCCTTCAATAACTCAAAAAAAAACTATTACACTTCTTCCTCACTGAGAGGGATTACAAAATTATGACTGCTACAAAACACAGTGCATAAAACCAACTCACTATCTGTTCAAAACAAACATACTCTGTCTCTAAAACACTCTGTTGTGTTTTTCACTTTCGCACTGCTGTGCATACACACTTAAAAATTTACACTCAGTCTTTCACTTTTTACACACTGCTGTGTAATAAAAAATTTACGTACTGTCTATAAAAAAAACTACCAAGCTTTTTCGTCCTTTTTATTTTTATATGCCGTAACATATAAAACATATTATAATAAACCCTCTTTTTTTAAAAATAAAATTAAAACTAAATTCTATGGCCCACCTTTCATTTCGCATATGATATATATATAACATATGTTTAAAACATATGTATATATTAAAGCATACATAAAATTAAATTATCAAAACATTAAAGAACCCTTTCCGTCGGACTTCAAAAATCTGAATAGATTGAATTTCAAACCAAATTCGCGTTCCAAAATTGGATGCTGACGTCTGCCTAATTTGTAACGCGAATTCTCAATCCAATGTGCCTTATAAAAAATTCGGGTCCGGTTTTCAGGTTTTCAGATTCCCTTCAATTTCATGTGATCCAATATTAATGCTCCATGTGTCCTCCTTTTGAATTTACAAAACTGGGGGGTAAATTTTTGTTTGTTTAATTTCTGGTTGGTGAATTGCGTTAATGTTGGTTGTTGTGTTTAAATACAATCCTGTACAGAAATATGGTTGCGGCCGTCTACAAAAAAAACTTGCAGGAATTTTAAATGCTGAATTAAATTTCTGGATGGCATGCAAGCAACCTCCAAATGCTGCTGCATCCGTCCTTCTGCTGCAGCAGTTGAAGTTAAAATTCAACAGCACAGGGTTTAATAAGTGAGGGTGTAAAGGTAACTTTTTTTCGATGGTACTGGATTAAGATCATCTATTCATTTTTGTAGGGTCTTATGGTGTTTGGTTTTTTAGTTTTGGGTTGGGTTTATTGAGTCTAAGATAGTTTTTGAGTGAAAAAATTGCTATCATGTATTAAAAATTTTTGGTTCTTTTGTCAAAATTTATGAGCTTGTTAGGAAATACAAAACTGACAATGGTTGTATCTTAAATTTGTGGAAAATAATTTGAAATGAAACCTTTTTTTTTAGGTTGTTGTAGCAGGTGCAAACCCCGTTCAAATTACTAGGGGCATTGACAAGACAATAAAGGCCCTTGTTTCAAAACTCAAAATTTTGTCAAAGGAGGTAAACGCTTGCCTTTTGAGTAGGCTGGTTTTCCTTTTTGCTGATGGTTTGGTGTATCTAATTGAATTAGTTGCCTAGGGTATTTTTGGTTGCAAAATCCTTTTCATTTTCATCCTGATGTTGGCTTTGTGGACATTTGATTGTGTGGTCTTGTTAGATCTACAACATTTGTAGGCTGTTTAAATCTTGTAGGCGGGAATTGCACTTTTATTATGGAAATATTTGATGCAATATTGTCATTTAATCCTTACTGCAGGGTAGCATGTTGAGAAGTTTCTTGTGAAACATTTGGTATTCAAAATGACACTTGATCCTATACAACATCACGCACTTGAATTAAAAATTAATATTCAAAGTGTGCCAGACAATTCTTGCAAAATTTCAAATATTTATGTTGTTTTAAACCATTGTCTTTTTCATGTATTGGATGTTGAAAATGAGAAAAAGACTTTGGTATGAAACCAACTAGTGAATAATTTCCAGCAAAAAAACCACTTCCAAGACATGATTTAGAATTAGAACATATGTACTTATGAAGCATAGAAAGATATCCTTGATGCATTGTCAATGTTTGGCTAGGGTTATTTATGGAGAAAAGAAAATAACTCCTTATTTATAGAATAGTGATCTTCAAATACAAGTAAATGCCGGAGAAGAGAGATCATGGAAGTGTGACATAAACCTATTAAAAAAGTGAACGGGGAATGATTATTAATTATGGCATGCAAGTTGTCGGTGATTTTGACTAACACATGCACAACATGTAAAAATGTTAAAATTCCAAACTTACGTCATCATGGTTTGGCATCATGAGCTTGACTAATTGTCCACCATGCTCATAATTTCATTTTTGTCTTCATATCTATAAACAACGTTTCAAATAATAATAAAAATGTTCTATAAGAAAAATCCAGACCTCCATGCTGATGCTCCTTGTGAGACAAAGTCAAAATTGCATTACACAATCTGACACAAGAATCTCCTATATCCCGGTGGTATGTATCCAAATTCTTATAATAGTGTCTTCGAGACTTATGTTGACATTGCCAATGAGATATTTAAGCAATGAAAGATGGATCCTTCTTCATTGTTGTATATGTGATGTTTTATTAATATAAAGATTGATGGTTTTTCTTTAGAAAATGAAATGTAAAAATAATTTATTGTAGTCGATTGAAAAGTTTTTTTTTTAAAGCTTTTCATTGTGGAAGAGCGACATGCATGTACCCTTCTAATTGAAATTGACCTGCCCTTCAGGCTGATCACTGTGCAGGACCTTAACAAACAATAAAACTATTACGCCGCGTTATATAAAACATATAACGCTGACCTTTGTCAAAACACAAACGAACCCTTTAGCCGTGGGTATTTCATCACAAATTGATCATTTTACCATGTATCTTCTTCTAGAGGAATATTCTTCCACTTGATTAGGTACTTCATAATGGTTATATGTCAAAGAGATACAGAATGTTTATCTATAACTTTTTGTGGTTCAAGAATCAACTTTCATTCTTCATCTAATTTTGGAAGTTCTATTTACATTGGCATATTTTTTCCCAAAACCTTTTTAGGCAAGATACATGAAAAACCTTATGAATGAAGGAAGAAGGAAAATATAACTTCTATACCACTTGTGCAATCCTATGAATAATTATTTAGGGCCATAACATTTTTGAGCTAATTCTTTATTCTTCTTAACTTTATGCTATCATGGTATATCTTAACTTTAAAGTACCTCCCAATGATATACTATCACCATTTTTTATTGCATGTAATATTGCTTCCATTTATTTTTCATACATAGATTTCACCAAATATTTTCTTTGAATTCCTTGCTTTTAAAAGCCAATGATATCCCTTATTGTGTTAATGTTACGTAAATTCCTTGTCCTAGTGCCTCACACTCTACTATGAATGTTTTACCAAAAGTAGGTGTAACCGATGTTGGTGTAGAATACATGGCATCCATTAAAAGAGAGAATGCCAAAGTAGCCTCATCATTCCATATAAATGATATTTTCTTCAAGAGATATGTGAGTGGACTTGAAATGCATGCATAATTCTTAACAAATTATCAATAATATCATGTAAGTCTAAAAATTCTTCTAAGAACCTTGATTTTCTTAGGAATAGGTCATTTTGTAATAGCTTGCATCTTTTGAGGCTCCAACTTCACTCCCTTTAAAACAATATGAACCAAATACTCGAATTCTTATTTCCCAAAAGCACATTTGGATATTTTTACATAAAAATGATCTTAATAATTTATATAAGTTTTCCACATGTTTAGTGTGGTATTCCCATGATTTATTATAAATATGTGTATTATAAAAGAAAACCAACACAAATTTTATAAGATGGGATAAAAAAAAATTGTTCTTAAGTCGAGCCCACCGGACTTCAAACGGCGATAAACCATAATTCAAACCAAATTCACGTTCCAAAATAGCCTGCTGACGTCGGCCAATTTTGTGACGCGAAAACCAAATGAATTCCGCCCTAATCTTTTTCGGGTCCGAAGTTGGGCTGGCGTATGGAGGGAGAGTTGTGACGCGAATTTCTTATCAAATTCGCCCTAATATTTTTTGGGTCCGGATTTCCACTGCGCGAGCGGCCCAAACAAAGATCCGCTCCAATCAATTTCTACCATGTGTCCTCAATCAAATGTTGCCCTGTTCCCGGATGCGGGTGCATTCGATGGCATTTAAGGCGATGGGACATGGATGTGGCGATTTCATATCAATCGCATTAAGTTTTAACGCTGTTCAATTAAGTTCCAAGGTTTTCACATCTAATCGCATTAAGTTTTAACACTGTTCAAGATCGAACCTCCACTCCTGTTAGCGATTCCGCATGCTCCAATATGATCCAGCCTTCGGCTCTCATTAATGATCAGAGATTAATTATGACGGGCGTCCTTCGATTGCATTGCAGTCAGGTCGATAAAATGGCATTTCGCTATGGTTTTTCAGACGAGCCGGTTGCTGGGTTACACTGCCTGCTCACTGTGACGAGAAGGAGAAGTGGCCAGCTGAACTGCTGCTTAGACCTTGCTGCATATCTGCATTTCTCTCGGTCTGGTCCTTGTCTGTCTTCCTCTGTTTCTTGGAATTCTTCTTCTCCATCTCCTCTTGTGCCCACTGCTGAGATTGCACCCATGCCTCGCCTGCGTCAAAGGATGCATTGCCGTAGGGGGAGCACTAGAGGTCAACCCCTGCGCGCTCCCTCCAGCCCCTCAACCGAGTTGTCTTCCCAGTCCAGTGATTATCACACAGGTCACTATCCAGATACTAGAAGTGGGTGGGGTCAGGTTCTAGGATCTGGCCACCGTATGGGCTCCCCTGCTCCTCATTTCCCCACCGCTTCACCTTCTCCCACGACGCGCACTGCGCTTTTTTCCTTTAATTTCTCTCTGAACCACCCACGAATCACAGCTTCAATTACTGTGGTTTTCCGTGAGGAGGCCCAAATGGAAGAACAATGCACCCGTTCGGTGGGTCTCAGCTCAGAAAAAGTCGGCCAGCATTCGTGCCTTCAGGAGGGGAGCGGTGGCATGAATGTGGAGGTAGCACCTAGCGATCCTGGACCTTCCGAAGGATGGTGCGAAATCGTCGAGGAGCCACCGAAGGAGTAGTTTGGTTAATTTGTTTTTCTTGCTTCGCGGCCCACTTAATTGGGCTGCTTTTAGATTATATTACTGTGCTGGACCTCTGTAATATTTTTGAATTCTGTAAACGTTCAAAACTGGTTTCCTTGTATGAGGGCAGTCTTCTTAATTTTTTGATTTTTTGATGACAAATTTGCCATGAGTCTGGGCAATGTTTTTGACTTCGGTGTAATTTTATTCCCACTGTTAATAGATTAACTTTACTTAGAAAAAAAAATGTTGCCCTGTTTCTATTTTAAACCTATTTTTTGAAATACAGAGCCATGTTTATATGATTTTTTATAGTCGAAGCGCTGCGGGGTGGTTTATTATATTAATATTTCACGGTCAAATTATGTTCATAACAATTGGAAAAAAAAAATGTTGCCCTGTTTCTATTTTAAACCTGTTTTTTGAAATACAGAGCCATGTTTATATGGTCTACGTATTATACTCTTTCTCTGTATATCTACAGGAACCTTTTTTCTATGAACAGGGTGGATGCTGTAGCGGGCTACTAATGGAAACAAGCGAGCCTGAACCTTACATCTCGGATGCAATAGATGGTTACCAATTTTGGAATCAAGCAAGCCTAATCTTACAAGCGAGCCTGGGTTTCTGCAGATGGTTTTTATTTCCGGGAACAAGCGAGCCAGAACATACAATCGACCCTGGGTTTATACATATTTTTGCTCTATCATGGATGCTTTCTGTGTGAGGCGTATATCAACGGTACATGTCTCTGCACATTTCCTATATCTACTTTATGATACTATTTTATGTGTTGACAGGTTATCACTCTGCCTTCAAAACTAGCGATGCTGGTCTATGTTGCTGGTTTATTGATATGGTATGATGGTCTTTTTATATTTTGGACATATCACACTCCTCACATGATTAGCGTTTTTCTCTGTTCAAAGATTTTGGGTACTTTAATTTGTATTTGGAACAATGGACGTCGGTACTCTATCTGTTGCTTTACTATTCTACATACTGCTATTTCACTTTCTTATAGATGCCTGGGGCATATTTGGATGCTTTCTCAGATTGTCGATAATCTCCATGTGGACCGTTACTGGGTTTTATATCATGTCCCTGTATGTGACATGGGGTATTTTTCTATCATTGTCTGGGGTGGGACTTCCACTTTTCTGGATGGATATTTGGGTTCCAATCTTCAGATGTGAAAAATGTAATGACTTCATGGACTGTTTTACTTCATATAATATATTCAAAACAACGTTTTTTCTCTTGTGAAAAAAAAATGATTAATGTTTATCACTCTGCCTTCAAAACTAGCGATGCTAGTTTATTGATATGGTCTGATGGTCTTTTTATATTTTGGACATATCACACTCCTCACATGATTAGTGTTTTTCTATGTTCAAGGATTTTGGGTACTTTAATTTGTATTTGGAACAATGGATGTCGATACTCTATCTATTGCTTTACTATTCTACATACTGCTATTTCACTTTCTTATAGATGCCTCGGGCATATTTGGATGCTTTCTCAGATTGTCGATAATCTCCATGTGGACCGTTACTGGGTTTTATATCATGTCCCTGTATGTGACATGGGGTATTTTCTATCATTGTCTGGGGTGGGACTTCCACTTTTCTGGATGGATATTTGGGTTCCAATCTTCAGATGTGAAAATGTAATGACTTCATGGACTGTTTTACTTCATATAATATATTCAAAACAATGTTTTTTCTCTTGTGAAAAAAATGATTAATGTTTATCACTCTGCCTTCAAAACTAGCGATGCTGGTCTATGTTGCTGGTTTATTGATATGGTCTGATGGTCTTTTTATATTTTGGAAATATCACACTCCTCACATGATTAGCGTTTTTCTCTGTTCAAGGATTTTGGGTACTTTAATTTGTATTTGGAACAATGGACGTCGGTACTCTATCTGTTGCTTTACTATTCTACATACGGCTATTTCACTTTCTTATAGATGCCTCGGGCATATTTGGATGCTTTCTCAGATTATCGATAATCTCCATGTGGACCGTTACTGGGTTTTATATCATGTCCTTGTATGTGACATGGGGTATTTTTCTATCATTGTCTGGGGTGGGACTTCCACTTTTCTGGATGGATATTTGGGTTCCAATCTTCAGATGTGAAAATGTAATGACTTCATGGACTATTTTACTTCATATAATATATTCAAAACAACATTTTTTCTCTTGTGAAAAAAAAAATGATTGTTTATAATCGAAGCACTGTGAGGTGGTTTATTATATTAATATTTCACTGTCATTGGAACACCCACAATTCATAACAAATATTGGAGATTTACTGTCCTATTTTAAAGTTTCATTTTTTTTTTTAAATTGAACCCGTCGTCGGTATACCGACGCCTTGTAAGCGTCGGAATTGTGACAGCTTAAAAACGTTAGAAGAGCGACAGTATAAAAATGTTAGACGAGCGACGTTCAAAATGTCAGACCACATTTCATCGGAATTGCGACAGTTTACAAACGTCGGAAGAGCGACGTTCAAAACGTCAGACCACATTTCTTCGGAATTGCGACAGTTTACAAACGTCGGAAGAGCGACGTCCAAAACGTCGGACCAAATTGCGTCGGAATTGCGACAGCTTACAAACATCGAAAGAGTGACGTTCAAAACGTCAGACCACATTTCATCAGAATTGTGACCGTTTACAAACGTCATAAGAGCGACGTTCAAAACGTCGGACCACATTTCGTCAGAAGTGCGACGGTTTGGGAAACGTCGGAAGAGCGACGCTTGTTTGGAAGCGACGGAAAGAGTGTCGGTTGTGCGACACTTTTTAAGTGCGCCAGAATTGCGACGGGATGGAAAACCACGTTTTTCCCATCCTCGAACTGTCGCTCTTGCGACGACTATGTGTCGGAATAGCGACGAATTGGCTGTCGGAAATTCCGCCAAATTTTCTAGTGCCAAACTCCACAGGTGTATTGGAATCCAAATAAGTAAGGCCCAAACCATAATATTATCCACATGATACCTTGCAGGATCAAATTCAATAGTCCATGGATTTAGTAGTAAACCCTCCTACCCCTAGATCCAATTGAAGATACAAATATGTGAGTAGTTCACACTCGAATAGGAAACACAAGCTATCCAATCTCTCACTAAAATATGAAGAACTATAACATACCCCAATAAAGGTTTCCATGATGAGGAGACCTAAGATCTCAAGGATCCTATAAAGAAGGGTTTTACACCAAAAATTCCAACTAATGTCTTCCCTGCATAGGCCATAACTTTATAAACTTCAAAATTATTACCGTAGGTATACTAACACCTTTTGTGCATCTATGAATGCATCTTCCTCTCCTATGTGTTATCTTAGAGCTTCCAGGCGTGGAGGAGGGCACATACACATCGGGGGAACTAAAATCATAGGAACAGATGCTAGCATGAAGGTGGGTGAAAGGGTGCAGAGGGAGAGGAAAAATAGCATGAAGGTGTAGAGAAAGGGACACATACATCTAGGACAAGGGAATGTATATGGCCACTTGTTTCGACCAAGGAAGCCTTAGAAATATCTAGGTTGTTAACTATGGAAGAGATTGATGAAGATAGTGGGGGAGGAAGGTATTTGATTTATGTGTAGGAGATGGGTCCACGTGTGGGGTTGATCTCATATTCAACCAACTCAATCGCCTTGCTATCCATCTGTTAGAAGGGACACCATAATTCAATCTAGCAAAAGGGGGCCATAATTAACAAGAAACACCTAACAATAGAGAAAAGAGATCGATATGGTTGTGAACAGAATAGAAAAAGGAAAGCAAGGACCTTGTCTTGTTGACAAAGAATGAAAGCTAATACCGAGTCAACGGGAATAGTCTTGACTCAAAAAAACCATAAAGAAACCTTGCAACCCCACCTTCGTGACTCTTGAGAAATCCATCTCTCATTGCAGAGCTCCCAAGTAACATGCATGATATATTTATGTAAGTATGTATATGTTAATATTCTCTCTCTCTCTCTCTCTCTCTATATATATATATATATAATAAATAAATAACGCTTAAAAAAAAAAAAAACTTTCAAAACTAAAAATAAAATAAATAACTAAAAGCTAATAAAATACTTAAAAAATTAAAATAAATAATATTAAAATAAAAAAAAAAAAATGAAAAAAAATATTAATATATTAAAATAAAAATGAAAAACTAAAATTTAAAGGTGTGGGAGGTGATGCCCAACATGAGCCCTTAGAAGCACACAATTATATATATATATATATATATATATATATATATATATATATATTATTTTTTCCCCGTTTTTAATATTTTGTATTTTTCGAAGAGAGAAATAAGCTTCCATCTTAGTCAGAGGGCTATAATGAGGTTGTTGGTATCAAGTGAGCTCACAAGTATACTCATTTAATAGTTTATAAGGCTTGAACCCAGAACAACAATATTTATCAAGGCATTATAGCTCATCATGTCACTAGCAAGGATTTCAACCTAGGTGGGGAAGATAACAACCATTTTATCCAACTATATAACTATATATATATATATATATATATATATATATATATATATATATATATATATATATATATATATATATATATATATCGAGAGAGAGAGAGAGAGAGAGAGAGAGATTTTGGAAAATATATTTTTTTAATTAGTTAATTTGCTTAATTTAAAAAACTTCTATTCTTAGTTAAGAATTAAAAAAAAAAAAAATGGTTACTTTTTTTTTAAAGGTTCTTTCCATGATTTTGTGTACACTAATAATGATTTTATAGGCCATATTTAAAAATTATTGCAATTTTAGTATCCCATTGAAAATTGGTCAAGTTGTCTTAGGCCTATATTTCAAAAGAGCTATACTTTTAGCCTTTAAAAATTTCTCTTGGTAGAATTACTTATTGATTTAGGTGTTTGAATTTTAAGATTTTTTTAGTCACGACATTTGGTTTATAATGCCATAATTGAAAATTTTGAAAATTTAAGGTATTTTGTACTCATGATATTATATTTTAATTGCATGGTTGAAAAATGTCAGAATTTTAAGTTTTTTGGAGTCATGTTATTTGACATTTAATGCCATGGTTGAAAATTGTTGGAATTTTAAGGTTTTTTATTATCATAATTTTATTTTTAAATGTCATGTCTAAAAAATATTAGGATTTTAACCCTTAAAAAATAGGTGATGCAACGTTACCACTTTTCAGTTTCGGGCGTTTTTTCATTTTTTTTGCGCAAAAATGAGGTTTTTTGGGATAGAGCTTTCGTTAAGTTGGTAACTTTGTTCTATTTGTTGTTTTTTCCTTGTACTTTCTTATTATCCATTCATTATCACAAACAAAGACATTAATTTATTCCAACACCTTGTATAATAAATAGTGAATGTGTGGGTGCGGATTTTAGAGGTTTCATAATAAGGATTAGATTTATTTATTTTAATTTTAGCTAATTTTGTTAAATTGGTGTATTCTTTTTCTTGCTACTTTTCCAATATTTGACGCTATTGTAAGGAACATCTAACCACTTATATACCAACTTTTAAGATGTTTTTTCTCTTTACATGCATTTCTTTTTTTCCCATTTCTATCTATATGTTATTTCTCTTGTTTTTTATCAAATAGGAATCATCATTGCTACTTCAAGTTCATATGTCATTTCAAACTAATAATGTATTTGAAAATATACATATCAAATGTATATGTATGTGTGGGTACATATTTAAAAAAATTGCAATAGGAATTAATTTATTATACATATTTGAATTAATTTTCCTAAATCTATGTACTCATTTGCATACTACCTTTCTCATATTTGATATTGTTATAAGGAACATATATCTATCACAACTAAGAGCATTCACCCGTTCTCAACCACTACTAGATATTCCTCCCTTTAGTGGAAATAAATGTCTCCATACCTACTATAAAGAAAACAAAAAAATGCATTAATGCACACATGTGTCATATATATCAAAGAAATAAATATGCCATCAATGGGAAAGGAGAGAACTTGGGTTGTTGCTCAAATTTCCCAACCATTCCTATCTAGTTCTATAAATCCTATTCTTCTAGAACAAAACCACAAAATACTTATGCCCAATAAAGTGTACACCTTGTGAAATTAGCACTTCACATGTTAATAGCAACCATCTTTCATCAGTGACCATCTATCATTTCTATATGTTTTACCTTTGTCACAACTAATATAATTCACCCCTTCTTTACTACTACTAAATATGCCTCTCTCCAGTGGAAAAACAACAACAACAACTTTCTTGTAACTATTATGAAGCAAACCAAAAATGCATAAATGCACACAAGCACCATTTATATCAAAGAAATAAAGATGCCACCAACTGGAAAAGGAGAGAATATCAATTTGTTGCTAAAATTGTCCAACCATTCCCATCTACTTCTATAAATCTCGTTCTTTAAGAGCAAAACCAAAAAATAGTTATGCCCTCTACACCATGTGAAACTAGCACTTCACATTTGCATAGCAATCATATTTCATCATAAGACTACCTTCGTCTTTTGCAAACAAACTCCCACACATGTATCCAAATAGCGCCCCTCAAACACACCCAATGGTTCATAATTTTACACAATAACATTTCTTAGGCACATCGGAACTTCTGTGTGCGACCAGATACACTCCCATGCACCCATGTATGCACGATCTATAAATAATCATATCTTTGCCTTTGCATTCATTTATTTAATGGGAAACATACTTGTTGTTGTCACATTTCATAAAAGAATTGGCATCACAATTCTCTTTGGAACAACATGGATTCTTGAAAACAACCTTATGTTCTAGGAGTCCTTTCACAACTTGAAGAAATACTCATAACATGTATCAACTTTGAATTGAGAGTCACCCATGCACATGGTGGAGATTCCAACTATAGAAAAAATATGATAAGCTTACCCCAAAACATTTATTCGATCATAAAATCTTTGTCTCACTATGTCCAAGACTTGGAAATTTGGATCATCTCATGAAAAATCTCTACTAAACAATCTTATGATTGCATTGTTAGTAGATCTCATGTTTCAACTAGATTGGAATATAATTTAGAAAATAATATGTATTAAAAGGGTGTCTGCATTAATTAAATTTCACTTAGGGATTTGCTAAAATCCCCTACTAATGTTTCCCCTTTTATTCACCATTTGCACTCAAATATGTGGATTCTATTTGAATTTATACAAATATGGACCACACTCAAACTGATTTTGAAGAAACCCATGGAAAACAAACATCCCCTTGTATATAAAGTGTCTATAATGCAAATAAATAGATGCATGAAATATGCAGGTACTTGCACACACTAGATTTGGAAACAACAAGTTTAATTCCATGGCCACTTATTGGGTTGTCTTCAGTCAATTAATACAACACTGAATGATTATTTGATATGGCCTTTCCCACCTTGTTCCCAATAGGTATGCCATGTTTATGCAACCATGTTTTAAATCAATTCAACTGTAGGACTATTCATTGCACCTTCTAGGGTACCACAACAACCTATTTTGAACTCGCCCAATATTTTATACTACCTAGAATATTTTCAAGATGTGACACCACAACCAAGAAAATGTCATTTCCTTTATCAAGAATAACATTGAAGATAACTCCCCAATAATAATAATTAGTATTAACATCCATTTGGAACTCTCTTTTGAAATTTGGAAGCTCAGGGAGAAATTCCCTCCTTTGGGAAGCCCTCCTCGCCCTTTGGAGACCCTGGTAGCCCTTGGAAGAATTTAATTTGGACAAGGAAAAAAATTATTTTTAATGTGAAACCCACATATACACAAAATTACAAGTCGGCCTAGGTAAGGAAATTCGACCTCCAAGGGCACATATAAATAGACTACACTTGGCATCACTTGGAGTAACCTCTTGCCATTGATGTGTGATGCAGTGTTGCAGGTTTATGGTTGATTGTCAGTGATGTGATCCTAGTTTCTTGGGTTGCATGTGTGTTGGATATTCATGAGTATAGGTGGTTGTAGGTGGCTTGTGTATGGATGAGTATCAGATGGTTCTCAACATGTCTACTTGCTTAGACTAGCTTAGCTTGGAGATGATGGTTGAGGTGTAGATGGTCCTTGGTTGGATGATGGTATATTTCACTAGCTTGGAGGCCTTCCCATGATGACGATCCTCATGATCATGTTGCCACAAATAGATGTTGATGGTTGCTACATAGTTTTGAGTTGAGGAGCTTTAATGATTAGGTATCCTTGGTCTCCATGGTCTCCATGTTCCCAGATTAGGTCTCCACTTGTTGATGATGTTATAAATTAGGCTTGGAGAGGATATACATGTGTTTTTTGATGTTTTAAATGGTTGTGCAGGTGTTGGAGGATTTCTGGTAGGTTTTGGGGTTGCATAAATATAGCAGGGATGTTGCAGAGTAGTTTGAAGACTCTGTTGCTTAGTATGGTTGTTGGTTGGCATCCTAGTCAACCTAGTTTGGCTGGGGATGATGATGGTTATGTTTCAGAGACTTGGTGAAGTGTTGAAAAGGTGTCAAACACTTCTAGAGGACCTGCAGAGGCTTCTCAAGCTCTGGAAAAAGTGTCAACATTTTATGAGCTGAGTTAACTGAATTTTGACCATCCTTTTCCCCACCCGCATGCTTTCTGAGTCATGGGAGTGGTTTTTGGTCCATAGTCACGTGGAGAGAATACTATGGGAGAGAATATAGCCCCAAGATTCTAAATTCGCATGGAACCAGTGTTGTGGGAGTGACTAAGGATTTTTCTTGAGTTTTTCTTTTCATTCCTCCCTCTGCTCGACCTATTTTTGTGTTGTAGCGATTTTATTGATCAGGAATTTTTGGCATATGGTCGGAAAAAGTTTGTGGGCCCTATAAAAGTTGATCAAGGTTGAAGATATCAAAAGGATATTTTTTTTAGTGGTTTATTTTATCAATAATCCTTCCTCAACCAAATTTGAAGCATGTGAATAGAGTTGTTGAGCCTTCCATAACCTGTAGAATTTACTGAGTTTCTCAACACTGGAATTTGATAAATAGAGGAAGGCATTGAGTTTATTTGGTTGGTTACTTGAAGGGTGAGTGTCTATGCTATTGTGAGAGCATTGTGAGTGAGTAGAATATGCAACAAATTATCACATATTTTATGCAGAGATATATTAAAGTTTTGTGAGAAGAAATCATAGATAGAATTGAGGAAAATGTTAAGATTTTTTGTGTAGTTTGTGGAAGAATATTTGCATCTTGTTGTGTGATTGAGAGAGGTGTTTTGGTGTATGAAGTGGTGAATAATTCTCTTCACCGGATCATATTTATGATTCATATTTTATGAGCATAATGAAACATTTATGAAATGTGGTTCGCATGGAGGAAGTGAAGGCATGGAAACTTTAGTGGAGACAATGATTTGGTGGTTCATAGTGGGAAGATTTTTCTCCATCCAATAGGATTTGGACAATCCAATGGTGGTTGGGCGAGGATCATTGGTCATGGGAGCTTCCAGCGGATGTTAGTCCATAGATCCATGAGATAAACAAAGCTCTGAATTGATAGTTGCCATCATATTGTAGAGAGCACCAAGTCTAGTTGCTATGGGTGTAGCTAACCCATGTAACAATTTTTTCAATAGATAATAAAAATAATTGAGGAGCGCAACAACAATAGGGTGGTTTTCTCTCAAAAGGGTTTCCGCCAAAAATACTTGTGTTATTTTGTGTGTGCATGCTTCTATTTCTCATGGTTGTTATGATTTTAGTTTATTGTTTCTTATATGTTTTGATGAACTAATGTTGTGGATCTCCATGGATAATAGAGATTGAGAAAAAAGTATAAATTGGTGAAAATTGATTAAAGGTCATCACTATTGATTCACCCCCCCCGAATAGTGAATATATTTCCAATAGAACTATCACACATTCACATCTTCTCTTGTTTGGTTTGACTAGCTCTAGAATTTTAGGTATAAGTTCACACGTGCGAAGGAGAAATATACTTTTTTATGTTCACTGTGTTTGACTTCTATTTTGGGCTATTTAACTTGTGTTGACTTGAGGAGGGTTTGACCTTGTTTGATTAATTTTTGGATCTACTTGGAAGGTCGAGTTGATTGTTGCCTTGACCAAGATTTTTCAGAGTTGTTTTACCAACATTGACAAAACTTTCCGTGATAGGGTTTTTGTAGGTTAACCTTTGACTTTGACCGAATTGTGGGAAAAACTTGCTGACTATTTTGACCATGTTTGACTGAGCTGAGGAGGTCGAGTTCTTTGTTCACTTGATTGATTTTTTTAAGCCACATTGACTGTTGAATTCTGACTGGTTAGGGAAATGTTGATTGTTGTTGACTTTGACCATAAATTTTAGAATTCAATATTGACCATCTTTGACTTTCTTGCTCATATTTGACTAGATATTGGTTGGATGATTTAACTAGTCAATCGTTGAACTTTGACTCATAGTTGATGTACTTGAACATTATATCTCTCTATTAAACATTTGATGACAATCTAATAAAAGAAGAATTTGGAAAAAGATTCTCCCCCTTGTGGTGTTTTCCACTAATCTTTGACCAAACTATTGTGTGTCTATTGTTCTTGGTTGTCTTCTATTGTGAATTTGGTTTATTGTTCTATCTGCAATTTCTTATTATTGTTGGAAGATTGAAATTATATTATAAATTGGTTTCTAATTGAAGAATAATTGTTAGAAGTGATTGTGTCAAGCATAAAATACTAAAAATTTAACATGGTATCAGAGTTGTGGTGAAGACAGGCCCAAGGAGAAAAGAGCAATCACCTTTGAAGGAATTTGATTTGAAGGAGCTTATTTGATTTGGTCAATATGTATACCTCATACTTAAATATTGCAGATAAGTTTAATGACTCATCTAACTATGTTGTATGTGACTTTGGATGAGAATTTTGTATTAGAGTATGTTGAAGGAAAGGTACCCGAGCCACCTAAGAATGCTTTCGTTGCTAGCAAATCCAAGTACAATAAAGGTGAGATAAAAACTAAGAAAATTATCATTGATTAATTAATATATCATTTGATTGTTTATATTTCAAATTTGAAGAAGTCCAAGGAAATGTATGATAAGTTGGTTGGAATGTATGAAGTAAATAATTTGAGCCACATTCTGTCCTTGAAGAATAAACTAAAGGGCATTAAGATTGTAATATTCCTTTTTGGGGATTCTCAAGATTCTATGTCAGAGATGGACTACAGAGGCATTTAATGGTTATGTCACCTCTGAAAATAGGGTGAGAACTAGAGGCTACCTGGCAAACTGTAGACTCTGCCTATATAACTTGGAATAATCCCATTCAGGAATATCAACAAGGCCTTCAATGAAAACGATGTATAAGAAAATCTGAGTAGGAATAATGCATATCAAGGCTGGGATCCCCTCATTTATGTTGTATATGACTTACATATGCAATTTAATCAAAAAAAAATAAGTTTAAGAACATTAAACAGATCTCTCGGAAACAAGACTAGCTAGAAATCAGCCAAAGAGAGAGATTGCTGCAAAGTGAAAACCCCATCTACTAGAATTGCACAGATTTGACTGGAACTTAGAGGAGGAAAACCAAAGATCTGATACTTCAGTAATATAACATAAAATCATATTTACATATGAGCTTATTTCCTTTACAACTGATTACAAAAAGAACTAGGGCAAGATCCCTTCAGAAATTAGAGCTGCAACTAGAAATAAACTGCAGAAATACATAGACAGCGTTATTTTTCAGATGGTTCAACTAATGTACATTACATTTCAGATCTATGAAATATGTATCGATGAAACATCAGATCTAATACAGATCTGGAAGCTACAAGACTTTAATAACAAGATCCAATTGGAATTACATCAAAATATTGCATATTAAGTTGTAGATTTGAATTACAATATACTGTGCTGCAGAAAACCCAGAAATTTCTGAAGATAACTTTAATTTCTGAAATAGATCAGATCTATGGAGACATGGATCAGAAACCCAATCCATGGATCACCAAGGGAAGGCAAGCCTAACACCAAGAGATCTTCCTCCCAACTGATAGCAAACTGGAACAAGCAAGCCCTCTCACAAAATAACGTAGTATGGAGCAGAAGCTGCGCAGAGGGTGAAGGAGACTGAATACATGGACTGAAATTACAGATCTAATACAAAATATAGATCAGATAACTCCTTGGAGGCTGAATAACACTCTCCAATAGAGAAAGCCTCTCAAAAAAAACTAGATCTAAGCAGATCTAGAATCCCACTTGCTACAAAAGATAGCAGCTGCAAAACCCTCAATGGGCTAGCACTGCTCATGAAAGATAGAGCTTGGTATCAAACCAGATAGTGGCCAACTTCAGCAAAGACTCCTCCAATGATCCTCAAGGGAAGAGATGAAACTTCTAAACAGGAATTCCAATCACAATCCTCCACTAAACAACAGAGAATGCTATTTGTCTAAGCAGACAAATACTTCAGAAATATAATTCATCAACAACCTCTTCAAGTGTCTTCTCCTCCTTTTTATAGCATGAGAGAGTCTTTGCAAACCATAAACCACTTGGATGAGTTGGTCCTTTTCACATTAGAGGCTCCCTTCTAGAACTGCGCAATCCCTTTTGGAGATGCATTGAACCTAGACAGCGCAATTGACTTGGTCAAGGTGGACCCAATCTTGGCTCAAAACCTCTTTCACACCAGCAAGTGATTATTTATATAGCCCTGATTTTCCTTTGTTCACATGGGCATTGATTTATTTATACTTCTTAGGAGTTTTACATGTCCTCCTTTATTCATAAAACATAAATTAAACCAAAATTGATTGTCTCCTCTTAGCTAAGGCTAAGTAGGAACATTAGAGTCCTCCCCCTCAAAATGTTGCTTGTCCTCAAGCAACTGGTAGGGTAAGAGTTGTGTTTCTTCTCCTTCTCCATTGATGACACCATCAAAAATCAAGATCTCATCATGAAGTAAGTGTTCACCAAGGCAATACATCAAAAACTGCTCCTCCAATGCTAGCATGATAGGTGCATAGTCTGCCCCTTCAAGAGTGTAAAACTCAACATAAATAAACATGGGTGAACCAATGTCACATCTGAAACATGTATCATGAAGTACTGGATAAAGTTCCATCCAATGTGGTACATGTACACTACTTAATTTTTTCCCATACATACCCATGAACAAAACAAATATGTCATCTATGTATGGTAACAAAATCACATAAAGGAAAATTGAAATTTGCACATGAGGAGGTGGGTCACAATCCCACATAAGGTACCAGCGTAGGACACTCCTTGTTTTGAGTAGATCTGAATGTGATAGGTGGTACTCCCACCACATATTTTTTGCAGGGATAACTTTAACATGGCTGAAAGTAAAGCCCTCATTAGGTTCCTTTGGAAAGCACCCATCATGATAAAAAATCTCCCTTTGCACCTCAAGGGAGTGGCTAGCTTTGGAATTTTTATTGGCCCCATATTTTCCATGAGATCTACATGAAAAATTGCTCTTTGCAGGAGCCATGGCCTACATACATACGGTAAGAGAGTGTGCCAAATCAGAAAAATAAACTTGCTCTATAAGATCAGATTTCTTACGATACAACCCTCCCACACACATAGAGTTAGGCTTGGGTTTTTTCCCTCTTTTGAGAGAAGAAAGAGATGGCTGAAATGTTTTCTGCATAGGATCCCTTGGCTGCCCCATCTCCACATAACTATTGCACTCTTGTAATTGTTGGTTTAGTTCCTCCCAATCATAATGCTGATGTAGTTCTTCCTCCATCCCCTCCCAATCAAAACTCTTGAAGATTAGGAAGTAGATTTTTGTTGATTGCATGTAGCTGGAAAGGAACTCCTTGTGTGATCTTTGTAGTATTTATTTGCTTAAGCTTGGAGGCTTGAGACAAGAATACTTTACCAAGATGATATATGACCCCTTCATGGACCATATATCCTCCTCCTTGCTTAATGCCATCTAAGATCATCCCGGTGTGCAGATCTTTGGAGTACTCCACAAGGAGTTGAGACCTCCAATATAGATCTACACTTTTCAACAAGGACAGTGCTGTAGATGCATCCATGGTGATGCATCTAGATGATGCATGCCAAAAAATTTTGTGGGAAGGTTGATCCTCCCCCTTGCTTCCTCCCACAGCGTTGTGACTCTTTCTTCCATTGTTTCAGCACTTGGTGAAGCTTTCCCCACAGGATCTAATGGAACCCCAAGTGGCTTGCCATGCTGTAGGAATGTCTCTTACAAATTTCTCATGAAAATGAGGGAAGGAACTGTAAATTCCTTGCCCCCACTGCATAATTCCATCTTTTTTGTGTGGGTAGAGACATCAAGTGAAGGGTAGGTGTGCATGCCTTGAATAACTTGTTGCTTCCCACTCTTAAGGTCCACCCACTCCATCTGCAAGGCCCTCTAATCAGTGGTGAATTTTCCCAAAGTAATCAACCACTGGACACCCAAGATGAGGTTGGTGTCTGGTATGTCCACTACAAAGAAGTGGTCCCTCAAAGTGTAGGTCCCCATAGTCATAGAAAGTGAGGGAAAATACTGCATGCACTACATAGTTCTGCCCCCCGGAACCAAAACAGAGAACCCATCAAAAGAATCAATAGGGATCCCTCTCCTCTACACAAAGTGAGCATCAATAAAGTTGTGGTTTGCCCCACTTTCGATCAGAATAGATACTCTTTGGTCCATAGTTGAACCCTGCACTCTAAGAGTCAAATATTTGGGCACTCCCCTCAAAGAAGCAAGAGTCCCACTGGTTGGAGAAAATGCTCCTTCTTCTTCTCTGGATGATGATGGATCATCCTCCTCATCATCACCATCGCTATGACCTCTCCTAGGTCCATCATTTCCCTCCTCCTCTTCACAATTAGAGAATACTTCAATATAATGTGCTCTTCCAGCAGCACATCTATGTCCCGGCACCCATGGATCTTGACAAGTGAAACATAATTTCTTCTTTCTCAACTCCCTTCAGAGATCATTGTCAAGAAGCTTTTTCTGTGAGCTCTCCTTGGGTGGAGCAGCTTTCCCTTCCTTCCCTTTAGAAGAGTGAGTGGCTTTGCTTGGGAAGGTTGCCTTTGCTCTTGGCAAGGCATATTGGAGATCTTTGGTTCTTTCAATGGCATTGTGCAAGGTGGTGGGTTTGGTAGACTTGACCAACCCATGCAAAGGTTCTTCCAAGCCATCTATGAACATATAGACTCTCCTTGCAACTAAGAGATAAGGAACCATTACAGACAACCTCAAAAATTCAGAGATATAGACTTCAGCATCTCCTGTCTGCTTAAGCTTTGCCAAGCTTATGAAAGGGGCCTCCAGATCCTTCCGATAAAATCTTTCCACTAGTCTCCTAGTGAACTCAGCATAAGTGGACACATTGTTGTGCCCCAATGGATAAATTCCATGAAACCACCAATTATGGGCTTCTCCATCAAAATTCAGCGCAACAATCTTAATGGCTTCTGCTCAGGCACTTTATTCAGCTGGAAGTAGATGTCCAACCTTTCCACCCATGATTTAGCAGAACAAGAGGGTGATCCATAAAACTTAGGCAAGAAGAAGCTGCCCATGGTGTGGTGCCTCCCATGAAGGAACCCTCCATCTCTAAACTGCTGCAAAGGCCTTCTTCGGTACTTCAAATAGCTGAAATATTGAAAGCTAAATTTATCCTTAAACCTTTGACTTTGTGAATCATATTCTGCAAAGTAGCCTTCCAAAGAGGTTGACTCTTGAAGCCCTTCATTCTCTACAGCCAAGAAGGTAGGAATTGTAGAGCATTGTGAGATCTGTGGAGCTTGTGGCAAGCTCACCGGTGGACCAGTCCCAAACTGAGACATTTCAAAACTCTCTCCTTGATGGATTCTAACAATGGACTCCCTCATTCTATCTATCCTCATCTCCTTTATCTCCTTGGATAGATCTTGCATGGTTTCCAAGAGATTTTTTGCAAACTCCTCTGCCTCCTTATCTTTATCATTCAATTCAGGGGCTTTCCCTTTGTCTTGACCCTTGTCAAGGTCAACAGTAGTATAGTAATACTTTTTATGAATTCTATTCTGGTATCTCCTCTCCCTCTCAGAAAGAGAATATTCATCTTCGAAGTGCAGCATGACTGTGGCTCCAATGCTAGCACAGGTTGTGCCAAGAGTGGAGCTCCGATGCCACTGTAATATTCCTTTTTGGGGATTCTCAAGATTCTATGTTAGAGATGGACTACAGAGGAATTTACTGGTTATGTCACCTATGAAAAGAGGGTGAGAACCAAAGGCTACCTGGCCAACTGTAGACTCTACCTATAGAACTTGGAATAATACCATTTAGTAATCTCAACAAAGCCTTCAATGAAAATGCTGTATAAGAAAATATGAGCAGGAATAATGCAGATCATGGCTGGGATCCCCTCATTTATTCTGTATATGACTTACATATGCAATTTCATCAGAAACAAATAAGTTTAAGCACATTAAACAGGTCTCCTGGAAACAAGACTAGCTAGAAATCAGCCAAAGAGAGAGACTGCTGCAAAGTGAAAACCCCAGCTACTAGAATTGCGCAAATTAGACTGGAACTTAGAGGAGGACAGCCAAAGATCTGATACTTTAGTAATATAAAATAAAATCAGATTTACATATGAGCTTATTTCCTTTACAACTGACTACAAAAATAATTAGGGCAAGACCCTTCAGAAATTAGAGCTGCAACTAGAAATAAACTGCAGAAATACATAGACAGCGTTATTTTTCAGATGGTTCAACTGATGTACATTAAATTTCAGATCTCTGAAATATGTATGAATGAAACATCAGATCTAATACAGATCTGGAAGCTACAATACTTTAATAACAAGATCCAGTTGGAATTACATCAAAATATTGCATATTAAGCTGTAGATTTGAATTACAATATATTGTGCTGCAGAAAACCCAGAAATTTCTGAAGATAACTTTAATTACTGAAATAGATCAGATCTATGGAGACATGTATCAGAAAACCAATCCATAGATCACCAATGGAAGACAAGCCTAACACCAAGATATCTTCCTCCCAACTGACAGCAAACTGGAACAAGCAAGCCCTCTCACAAAATAACGCAGTATGGAGCAGAAGCTGCGCAGAGGGTGAAGGAGACTGAATACATGGACTAAAATTATAGATTTGATACAAAATATAGATCAGATAAATCCTTGGAGGCTGAATAACACTCTCCAATAGAGAAAGCCTCTCAAAAACAACTAGATCTAAGCAGATCTAGAATGCCACTTGCTACAAAAGATAGCAGCTGCAAAACCCTCAATGGGCCAGCGCTACTCATGAAAGATAGAGCTTGGTCTCAAACCAGATAGTGGCCAACTTCAGCAAAGAACTCCTCCAATTATCCTCAAGGGAAGAGATGAAACTCCTAAATAGGAATTCCAATCACAATCCTCCACTAAACAGCAGAGAATGGTATTTGTCTAAGTAGACAAATACTTCAAAAATATAATTCATCAACAACCTCTTCAAGTGTATTCTCCTCCTTTTTATAGCATGAGAGAGTCTTTTCAAACCCTAAACTACTTGGATGAGTTGGTCCTTTTCACATTAGAGGCTCCATTCTAGAACTGCGCAGTCCCTTTTGGAGATGCATTGAACCTAGACAACGCAGTTGACTTGGTCAAGGTGGACCCAATCTTGGCTCAAAACCTCTTTCACACTTGCAAGTGATTATTTACATAGCCCTGATTTTCCTTTGTTCACATGGGAATTGATTTATTTATACTTCCTAGGAGTTTTACATGTCCTCCTTTATTCATTTATTCATAAAACATAAATTAAACCAAAATTTAATGTCTCCTCTTAGCTAAGGCTAAGTAGGAACATTACAAAGATGAATAAGGGAGAGACTAGGTATTCATACTTCATTAGGATATCCCTACTCAAGAATCAATTGTTTTCTATTGGATAATTTACTTCTAATAGAGAGTTGGTTATAATTTCACTTAGAGGTCTTCCACCTGTTTCGAAGACATATATTAAAACTATGAGCAATAATGACAGGTTCCTGACATTTGATGAGCTCATTGGAAAGTTCACTCTAAGAGGAGACCGGGATGGTATCTAAAGGGAGAATTCAAAAACATGAAGAAGGGGATCCCACTGAATTTATTGCACAATAAAAGAAGAGGTAAGGAAGATGGTCTCTAGGATACTTGATGTTCGTACAAATCATGATGGGTTTTGTACAGGATGTGCAAGTGGAAACAAGTCAAGGGGGCCATTCCCTTCTAGTAGAAGTAGTACAAATGGGATACTACAACTCATACATCTGATCTATGTGGACCCATTTTGGTGTCATCTCTTGGTGGTTATCTATACTACATAATATTTGTTGATGATTTCTCTCGCAAGACATGGATATTCTTCTTAAAGCACCAGGACCATGAATTTGATATGTTCAAGGAATTCAAGGCACTAATAGAGAATCAAACAAGCAATAGAATCAAAGTATTCAGGTCAGATAATGGAGAAAAAATTAATTTCGAATGAGTGCATTGAATTTTGCAAGAAAGATGAAATCAAGAAGGAGACTATTTTACCTTACAACCCCCAAAAAAATTGAGTGGTTGAGAAAAATAACAAGACCATCATGTAATTTTCTTGAGTCATGTTGCATGATCAAAAGTTGTCGAAGATTCTATGGGGAGAAGATACAAATATTGTTGTCTATGTTCAAAATAGAACTCCTCATCAAGCCTTGGATGACAGGACTCTTGAAGAATTTTTCATAGGTGTGAAGTTTGATGTTGCACATTTGAGGATCTGTGGCTGCCCCGTTTACTTTCACGTGCTGAAGGAAAAAAGGAACAAGCTAAATTTTTTTGGAAATAAAGGTACATTTTTTGGCTACTTTGAAAATTCTAAATCTTATAGAATATATGTGTTCGATCAAAGGAATATAGAGTTTAGCAGGTATGTGACATTTGACGAAGATACTACTACCCTTGCGAAAGCAAGGGATATTTATCCCCCTTCCAATGTTGAGGGGAATGATGATGCCATGGATATTCTAGAAGACCCTTCTATGCTTGGGCCTGAGTCTAATATTTTTTATGATCCCATGGAACCTATGGACCCCTTGTATCACCCTCCACTTGATCCTCCTTCCAGGAAGAGATCACTTTGGTTTCGTGACACTTTACAGGATGTTGATAAACATGTTGTTGCTAGAGGAACCTTCAAGGAAAGAAAAAATCCATGTCAATATCAAGGATATGTTGTGGCTACAAGTAATATGATACAGGCCCAACCACACACTTTTGAAGAAGTAGCGAAAGAGCAGGTATGTAAATATGTTATGGCCGAAGAGTGTGAATCTATAATGAAGAATGATTTATGGGAAGTGGTTCTGAGACCCAAAGGAAAGTCCATTGTGACTTAAAAATGGTTGTAAAATATTAAGCATGGTGTGGATGGAAGTATTGAGAAATAGAAGGTGAGGTTCATGGATAAATTTTTCTCCTAGAAAGAGGGAGAGTACTATGATGAAATATTTTCACTAGTTGCTCGTTATACTATTATTCAATCTATTGTTTCCCTTGTTTCTAACCAGTGATGGAATCTTCACCAGATGGATGTAAAGACCACCTTTCTATGTGGAATTCACTAGGAAGAAACACATGTTGAGAAACCATAGGGATTTGAGGAGTGGGATAGGAAGACTCATATGTACAAGCTGAAGAATGCACTTTATGTATTGAAGCAAGCCCCCAGGGCTTGGTATGCCTGTTAAAATTATGCAACTGATTCCACTATGTATAGCTCAGATGGTTGATATTATAATTGAATTATATTCATTTTTAGGAGAGGACCAAAATCAACCTGTAGATCGCCCCAATCGGTTAATAGAAAGTTAAATTATGAATTATTTTATCTATTAAAGTGAAATAGAATGGGTCGTTCTAACCACATGTGAAATTAGTCAAGTTGGCCTTAACCCCAAGTGGACCCATACGAAATATATAAATAGAGGCGACCTCAAGCTCATTCTTACACACTTTCTCAAGTGATCTTCGATTTGCATCCATTGTCTTGGTTCGTCTATTTTGTCTTGACTCGCACAGGTTCAACGGAAGAAGCTCGCACAAGGTTCAGGATCACAGGCGAGATGCTCGCTCTGAATTAGGGCTTTTGAACCATAGCTATAAGCATATAACTGCATAATTTGGTCCATATCCACAAGCACAACATGGCTAGGTAGTGGCCAAGCTACCATAGTCGTGTGCAGACAGTGTCAAGGTTGTGGTCAGGGCCTTAGGGCCATATCGGGCTAATATGGGCCATAGCCGTAGGCATAGTGTGTTATGCCTATGGCCAAGGACCCATAGCCATAGGCACATAGAGATATGGGCATGAATAGGGTCCAGAAGGATGTTTTGGATTGTGCACTCACTCAACCGCAGGCACAGAGTGCCTTGGTAGGGTCCACGGAAGCTACAGTTGTGGGCTAAGCGTGTTGAGGTCGTGGCTAAGGGTTTTTAGGTAGATATGAGCTTTATCCATCCACGAGTGCTCATGTAGATGTTTGCAATCAGCTTTGACAATGTCCTGGATTCATATCTAGGGTTGAACAACTGTTTTTTAGTGAATTTCAGTGATCAGTTGTATTTGGGGTTTTGTACGATTGTGGATCTGCTCTATATATTTTCCGCTGCAAGATGTATCTACATTTCTCACTCAGTATCAACTATATTCATCAATATGATACAACCAATTTCAGTGCATTTCAGTTCTCAGATTCAGGCTCCTTCAACATAAGTATGTTTATGGTTTTATGATGCATATGCTAGTTTTTTTCTACATCATGAAGATGTGGATCTATGGATCATTGTACCCTTGTTTTTTGAATCATATGATGATGATCTACGGATATTAATTTTCAAGGGTTTTCCCCATAGTGGGTTTTTCCCTAGTCTCGGACCAATCCTTGTGTCTCTATGTGTGCATGCTTTTATTCCTTTGTTCTGTTGAGATTGCAACAAGATGATGAGCTTAGTGGAAAGGAGTTGCCTTCACTAAGTGGGCCCGCAGGGTATTTTTGGCGCAAAGTCTATTTTTAGACATATGGATCATGTTCTATGAGTTGCAGGATGTTATTTTTGGATGGTTGGTCAAGTCGGGAAAAATATATGGACTTCTATTTTCAGACATACTGGGCGGAATCTATTTTTAGATTGCCAATCTAAAAATAGATATGTCGAATATTATTAGCTCTTAATAATATTTGGACTCTAAACATTATCTTATCCTCTTGGATCACTTCAGTTTGATTCCTAGATGTGGCACATGCAGCTGACAGAAGGAATTACGCTATTCCTAGGGTTTAGTGGAGCTATTGCATGGTTGACTTCAGTTAGAACTCATGTGACAGAGTTTGGTGGAGTTGATGAGATAGTTAATGGAGTTGTGTTCAGTTTAACTTAGTTGAGCTAGTTGTATCTAGTCTAATTGATTGATACAATTAGTGAGAGTGGTGTGAATTAATTATTAATTAATTCACTAATTATTAACTCATAAATCAACGAAAGAATACATCAGTTAACTACAGTGCATGGACAGTTTCAGTGGAGACCAGTGAAGAGGTAGGTGAAAGAGCAAGTGTGACTATCAGTTGTGACTATACTGGTGCATGAGATTTGCACACACATTGATGGAGAAGACAATGAGGATTGCGCAGTACATACCAGTGGGATTTGAAGCTGGATCTGGCAATTATCCATATTGGATTGCGCAGTAGAGGCTGGCTAACAGGTGGAGCAGATTGGAGCATGTGTTTTGTATGATCTGAGCTTGTGTAGTGTGTAACAATTGGAGATTGTACTGAGAGCTTGCGAGGAGTTTGTACAATGATTTTTACATGATATCTATCATTATAATATACAGATAGTTGGGGGTTTTCAGATTTAAGCTTTCCCATAAATACTGTGTTTATATGTGTGATTGTTTATGGTTTTAATGTGCGCATGCGATTGTTTATATTTCCGCAAATTGATGATCAATAGTAGAAGAGGTTATGTATTATGCATGAAGCTCAAATAGTGTGTGATTAGGATAATCTCGGTGAATAATTTAACAATTATTCAAATTTCTACATGTTCCTTTACGTTTCGCTGCTTAGATGATGATGATGGTATTATTATTTATATATAATTTCTCATGTTGATGGTTAATAATGTAGATCTGTATAATGATATAATGTTTTTGGGTGAATTTAACATGTTATTGAAGTAAGGCAACTATCAAAGAAAAGAAAAATATAGCTCTATTAAAAATTAATATGGAATCAGAGCTGGGCTGAAGGAAAGCCATGAAGATCACCCCCATGGAGACACTTTTATGGAAGAAAGAAAATAATGGTATAGACCTAAAATAATTCTAGGGTACGAAGAAAACCCTAGGTATTCAGTGCATGAGGGTTTGATGGTGAGGGTTTGAGAGAAACCCTGGTTTATGTATGGATGTATGCAACCCTTTTATGGTCTATGAAGCACTTGGGATCACTTTGACAGATGACCTAGTTTATTGAAGTGGTCTATGGATGGCTCTTGAAGGCTGGTTTAAGAGGGAGAGGATCACCTCTCACTAATGATAAGTACTCCTATACTCTTAATGTTTCTTTGTATGGATTTGACTATTATGATTATTGTTTTGATTGTTGCTTATACCTCTTTCGTGTGTATTTGAGTACCCTGCTGATTCTAAATGTATTGATGATATGTGATAAGTGGATCCCTCTTGAGGATATTTTGAAATGCATAAAAGATGGCTAGATTTGGGAAAGGTAAGAGGCACTTGAGCACTACAAGTTTCCCATGTGAAGATGCACATGTAATACCACAAGGTATGCATGGTATATTGTATTTCAATTGTAACATTGATGGCTAGGTAAGCCCTATGCTATCTTGAGAATGTATCCTTCAAAAATGGCTCATGCATACATATGAAAGTGATTGGGATTTATGTTTCCTATGATGAAATGGTGCACCTAGTATTGAATTTTTTATCATGATGATCTTCTTGATTATGTGAAGCTACTTATTTATGATCTTGGATATAGTGGCATAACTTGATGTTTGGCTAACATCTATTGTTTTGAGATCCTAATCGTGACTTTAGTAAATGGTACTCTTGACTCTTGATATGCATAAGACCTTTTGGATCTCTTGTAGAATTTTACCACATTAATATGGTGTTAATAATTCTTGTGATAAGCATGATAAAAGCCCATGGAAAGAGAGATTTCACTTTGTTGGTTTATTGAATAACCTAGCTTGATCTTATTGATCATAATAAACATGGTATTGGTGACCATGATGATAGAGGCATATCTATGAGATTGATGTTCTAGATCTACTACTACCTGTGGTTATGGCATATGGTGAAATTAAATGCCCTAACTTGATGTATTGAGTTCATAATATTGTGCGTTCACATATGCCTGCTGCCATGAGCTTTCAAGTCCAACCCTTGATGAAATATTGATGACATGATGTTGATAGATATGTGTTTATGATATAACAGATTTTTTGTTGCATGATTCTAGTAAATACAGGTTGATGATGTTATCACTCCACCAGATCTCTAAGGTTGAAGAATAGATCCTAACAAAGGTAACCACAGACCAAGATTTTGACTTGGTAGCAAGCCTTACCAATTCAAAGAGGGCTCTCTCAAAAAGGTCACAGCCAGGAGGGTTGGAGGAATTAGGGTTTTTAGGCTAGATATTGAGTGTAGGGGTTGTTTTGATTTGATTTGGTTGGGTTATCACTAATCGAATAAATTAGGTGAAGGGAACTAGGTCAGGGAAAATCAGATAGGTTTGCAGGGATTAATGGGGCAAGGTAGGCATAAGGCTTATCACTTAAATATGATTGTGATGGGATGGTTTTGAGGCTGAGGAGAAGCTACAAAGAGCATGGGAGATGTATTCTTCCTAAACAGAGGAAAATGGAAAAACTATGACCAATTTCCCAAAATAGAGCATGACCAAGCATGTGTTATGCCTATCTAAATTCAAAGAGATCATACCATAGAGATGTAATGAACATGAATACAATAAATTATAAAATATAAAACTGAAGAAAAAACAATGATAAACATCATACCACAAGTATCCCAAAAAATAGTTGCAACTCTTCTTTATTAACTGGCCAAACTAAGTACAATAGTTCCTTGATCAACAAGCTAACATCCAAACTGATTCCAGCCCTTGCTAAGAGCGAATAAAGAGACTAAATAGACATCAAAACCACATTCACTCATCCTCAGGGGTCGAATCCATGAGGTGAGGAAAACATCCACAAAATACTGAACTAAAAGCTGGAGTATAGGATGGTCCAACTGACTCTTTCCTAATTACATTCAACTGATTCATTATGACTCAATGATGACTTTTACCCAATGAATCTACCCCTAGGTAACTTATCCTTGACATAATTACATTTACCATGATGAATTACATAAGTAGAAACATGATTTCTTGAAGAAAAGTCAAAATTTCAGAGAAAATTGGAAAAAATCAGCAAATTGGTCATTTGCGCCCTGGTAGTGTCATTTGCATCCTCCATGTTCAGGGCCATTTTGAATGACCTAAAGGTGTAAAAATTAGGCCCATGATGGATTTTTGGAAAGCCCTACCTGTCCTCTTTCTGAATATGCCTCAAGTTCTAAAAATTAACGTCATTTTAACCCTCAAAAAGTCATTCTCCCAAGACTGGTATTTGCGCAGCGCCTAGGTCAAAACAAGGGCATAAAGGTGATTTTTTGGTGGTTTTTTGATCTTTTCATCTATAAAAAATGCAAATCAAGGCTGGAAACATGGTTTTATGAGATTATTAATCCAATGGTAAGTTTATTTCTCTCAAAAAGTGCCCTAATAATTTGCCTAGCGCCTAGGGAACTGTGCAAATGATCATTTTTCTGCTAAATGTATGTCCCAAAAAACTCAGAAATTTCCAGATTTTTCAAAAAAGTTTGGAAATGACTCAAAATTGTTGTAGTGGCTGATGATGATGTGGTTAGTCTTGGATGGAAGCCTCAGAAAGAATGTCCAATTTATTCTTCTCCTCCATGGTCAAATCTTCAATTTTTGCATTGGCTCTTTTGAGCTTGGCCATTGCAATTTTCTCCTTCAGTGCATGGTGTTTGACTTTCCTACTCAATAGGTCATTATCCTTATTTTTCTTTGATAGTAGCTTCTCCAAGTGCTGATTTGGTATATCAAGCCATGGCTCCCTATTTTCATTGATCACAATAGCAAGTTGCTCATTTAGGGTTAGCTGATTAGCAAACTCAACCTCCCTTTGCCTCTCTAGAGCTAGAGCTCTTTTCAGCCCTCTAGTTCTAGGTTTCTTCCTTGTTAATTGTTTCTTATGTTCATCATCAAGAAATCCATACTTCTCAAGTGTTTCATCTAGCATGTGGCCTTTTCTGCCTTCCATTGAGAAGTGAAATGCTTGACCTTATCAATGACTTGTTTAGTCTTAAATTGCTCATTTTCTTGCTAAAGGAAGTGTATGACATATTTGGCCTCGTCAAGATTAGTCTGGAGCTCACTAATCTTGGAATCCTTTCCTTTAATGCCTACATTAGTGATTTTTTCATTTTCATCCTCATCTAAGTCAACAAGCTGAAATTCCTGCTATGTTTCATGAGTGTCCTCTTCATCATGAATGACTGGCTCAATGACCTTCTCTTTGCCTTTGTCCACCTTCTTTGTTGTTGTAGAAGGCATGGCCCCTTCCACTCCATGTGGAGCAAACACATGCCTATGGCCTCTCTGGTAGGTTTTTGGCAATGGATCAACCTCAACCATACTAGCCCATTTAGGCTCAATGTCCTCAATACTGCTAGGTGACCCAAAATCATGATGAGATGGAGATGAAGGAGGTGAAGGGGATTGATCTGATGATGACGAATGTGCTATGGGTTGAGATGGAGGGATTGAAGTGGATGGTTTGGATGATGAAGAGAAATTTTGTGCATGTTGAGTGGATGGCTCATTGAAAATATCATTAGCTATGAAGGCGCTATGATGCAATGTTTAGTTGATTGAGATGATGGAGGACTATGATTTTTATGAGGGAATGATGAAATAGACTTCTCATTTTCTGTTCATACTCCTTTTTCTGGGCTTTGTATTCCATCTTCTCTATACTCCAGAAAAGATAATAAGGTATGTCAAGCATCCTTACCCTAGTGAAATGCATTAAGAGCCAGATGTGATAGGAATAGAGCCTTGAAAACATGCCTTCACATGAAAAGTATTTCATGATTATATTCATCATTGGGGCATATATTTATAGAAGGTGAGAAAAATGAAAGAACCTCTTTGTTTGATTTTGGTGTATTGGTTTCAAGAAGAATTCAAAGTCTTGTTTCTTCAAATTACCTTTCTTGAACCAATTCTTCCCAACATTTGGGATCCCGGTGGCAGCTGAAATAATAGCAGTGGATAGAGTAAAATTGACACCAGCTAATGCAACTTGGTTTTCATGGAAACCAAATATGAAAAGTCTAGTCAACATGGGATGGTGTTGGACCCTCTGAATTTTCTCACAAAAATCATAACAACCAACATGTTTGAAGCATGTCACAGTCAATGGAGAAGCCAAGATTTCCCTAGTGTTGGTAGGTTCAAGTCTGAGCATTCTTCCCCCTTTATGTGGTATCCTCACCTCTGTTTCCTCTCCTTCACTAAATGATGTGTTTTCTTCCTCTGTTGCCATGGTGTTTTTGTCAAAAACCTAGGGATTAGGAAATGGAAATGGGAAAAGGAAAATGAGGAATATATTTTCTAGGGATGTGTGAAATGGGGAGGGGATAGGGAGTAGTAATATAATAGATTTAGGATAAGGATTTAGGGATTGGGAGCCTAGGTATATGTAACACCTAGGGCTTAGGGTTTTGGGAGAAAATTATAGGAAAATGGAAATTTTCACATGAGGGGTTTGGGAATGGGTTTTTATAAGTGTGGGAAGGATAAAAAGGGTAAGGGAGTGATTTTTTGTAGTTTTCACAAGAGTAATGGGATACTAGGGTTTTTTTTCTCAATTCAAACACCAAACTACAACCTCAATTTACAAGACTTCAACAAATAAACTTATGAAAATGGTTTTTTTATGGCATGAGCATCTTACTATTTTGCTGGAGTTCAATGAGTGATTTGGTGGAGCTTTGAAGAAAATTTTTCACCACTTGAACACTTTCTAGCGCTTGTTGGTCATTTGCGCCCTTTCTCAAGCGTTTGCGCCCTGAACTGGTTATTTGTGCCCTGCCTCAAGAATTTGCACCCTGAAGTGGATATTTTCACCCTACCTCAAGCATTTTCACTCTGAACTGGGTATTTGCACCAGGCCTCAAGAATTTGTGCCCTGAACTGGGTATTTGCGCCCTCGTTTCAGCGTTTGTGCCCTGCCTTTAGCATTTGCGCCCTCAACTTTGCTCTTTTGCCAATTTCACCCAGAAATTCACAATTTTGATCTTTTTGAGTGCTTGCTTGATGTTTGGAGGAGGCAAATGAATTTGAATTGATGTCAATGAGTCATAAATAGCTAATTGAATTAAATTTGAATTGAAAAACCCACTTTTCTAATGTCTCATTTCACTTTTTTGAAAACTTTTGTTGATTACCCTTTCATTTGATTTTTCTTCTTTGCAAGATGATGTTGCTAGACTTCGACACTTTTCACTTTCAGTTTGGCATTTATGATTTGAGTTGGCATCTAGGGACATAACTTATTACATATATGAAGCATAAAATTACATAAAAAATGAAATAAATTAAAACTCTGTTTTTTGAATAAAATTACATTTGAGTATGAAAATCATAGTTGAAACCATAATTACAACTTTAAAAATATCATATTTACATGCTGATAATCCTTTGCAAATGATAAAGAAATTTTTATTGAGTCACTCTCACACCTTTTGCTGATCTTATTGAGATGAAATGGTGCATTTTGGACCTTGAACAATGAAACCTAATGACCTAAGAGGAAATTGAATGACCTGACTCCATGGTTGACTTTGAATGACATAAGACATAGTGAAATGAGATTTTCAAAAGTGTTTTTATGCTCAAAAAGACATGAAGGTGGGTCAAAAAATGTGAAATTTTAAGGGAGAGTGAGGTTTTATGACTAAGGCTACCATCAATGAATCAAATTTTTGCATGACCTAATGGAATGATAAAAAAATTATGAATGGGACCCCTAAAATGAATATAAAAAGAGTAATTTTGATCACTAATGGTAGAATTCATATTCTAACACTAACATCGTCCTTATTGGGGATGGAAGCTCCTTGGAGGTTTCAAGAACATCGTAGACCAAGTGTCTAACCATTGGACCAATACGGTCAAAAAAACTTCAAACTGAAATGCATGAATAAATACTGACAACTCAATGACACAAAATGAATTTAAAACTAACTAAAATTGACTTGAACAATGACCCAAATCTTAACTTACTTTTCTGAAAAATTAACTTGAAATTGTAGAAACTCAATGAAGCTCCATGGCCTTCACTTTGGGCTCCAAACTCCAGTGCTTTTCCACTTCACATTTGCAGGAATATCAAACTGATATATACAACGAGGATGAAAAAAAATTCACAATTTCATATAAAAAAAGATAGTGCTTCAGGAGCCTACCATTAACTGGCCCTCCTAAGCAACTTTTCCCATCCATTTCTTCCAAGAGATATGAATTTTTTCCACAATAAGCTGCAATCTTAAGAGGTCCTTTTCATAAATTATCAAACTTCCCGTGCTTACCCTTGTCTTCATTCCTGGCATCCCAGCGGAGTACTACATCACTGATCTTGAAATCATCTTGCTTGGTTTTTCTATCATAGATTTGCTTGATATTTTCATGGAGATTGGAAGTGTTCTAAAACACTTCTTCTCATGTTTGCTACAGGTGAATCATTTGGTTTATCCGGCGTTGTATGTCATTTTCTTCACTTCCCGCTTCTTGTAAAAGTTTCATAACTGGGACAGCCAAAGAAGAAGGGAAAACTGTGTCCACACCGTAAACTACCTGAAATGGAGACATGCCAATGGATTTATTATTGCTTACCCAATCTTCCCACAGTGCATTAATTATATTCATGTGCCAATTCTTCTTATTCGCCTCCAATATATTTTTTATTATGCTAATAAAAGACTTGTTGGAGGACTCCGCCAATCCATTTCCCTATGGATAATATGTTGTAGAATGACCCAACTTAATGTTATACCTGTCACATAATTCTATCATACTCTTTGATTTGAAAGCTACGACGTTATCTGTGATGATATTTCTAGGACAACCAAACCGGGACAAGATGTTAGATTCTAAAAACTAAATTATAACTGAATCTGTAGCTTGCCTGGTTGGGATCGTTTCGATCCACTTTGTGAAGTAATTTGTGGCGGTAAGTATCCATCTGTGTTGAGTGGATGAGGGTGGATATATTTCACCAATAAAATCTAAGCCCCGTTGCTGGAAAGGAGCTTCAATTGAAATGGGTTGTAATGGTAAGGGAATAAGCTTACGTTTACCTTGGAAAAGTTAGCTTTCATGGAAGCTCATGACCGTATTATACAAATCTGCAAACAATGTCGGCCAATATTAACCTTCTCTCAGTACTTTGTTTGTCGTGGTCTTCTAGTATAAGTGACCTCCACAATATCCTTTGTGGAAATCCTTTATCACTTCTTTGGACTCATATTCAACCAAGAAATTGAGTAACACTCCTCTAGGATCCTTCCAGTAGAGTGCACTATCTAGTATGCAATATTTTGAAGCCTTAAGTTTCAAGGACCTGATTTTACTCTTTGATATTCCTAGAGGAGGATTCAAATGTTGCAAAACATAAATGATATAAGCATATCGTGGAGATGATGAAAATAGATCTAATGCCTGAATAAGACTTACACCTTCTTCGTCATCGGACAGTGCTGATATGAGATTGATGTCAAGTGCATGTAGATTTGACTCAACCATAAGCTTGGCTAAACATTTTCCTTTGATTAGCTTGGTTGGCTTGATCTCAAGTTCATACTCTAAGAGGGTTGTTATCCATCTACATCTTCTTCCTTTTGGATCTGTTTGCATGAGTACTTCTTTAACTGCTGCATTTGGAACATATGCCAAAATATGTGAGTGCAGAATATAAACACGGAAGTCCTTGAGTGATTTAACCAAAGCCAAGGCCTATTTCTTTATTATGTTGTATCAGAGGGTTGCATCCCTTATTGTGCGACTGAAGAATTCTATTGGCAGCTTTTTCCCATCTTTTTTCTGCATAAGTACTGTTGCAAAAGTATGCTCAGGAGAAAAAGAAAATATAATGAAATCTAGAGAATAATCAGGACTTGTCCAAACTGGAGCAGTGGTCAAAGAAAATTTCATCAAGATGAATGACTTAGGAGCATTTTCAGACCATTTTACATCATTTTACTTCTTCATCATATTAGTTGACTCTCTAAGATGTTCTTCTCAGTTGGGAATGAACCTTTGTAGGAAATCCATCCTACCATTGAATGCTTGGAATTCCTTCTTGTTACGAGGGAAAACAAATTTCTGTATCGCTTCAACTCTAGAAGGATCTATCTGGATCCCATCTTTTGAAATGGTGTGACCCAACAACTTTCCTTCTTCCATAGAAAATAGGCACTTCTTTGGGTTAAGAGATATCCCAAATTTTCTACATCACTGGAACACAAATCTCAAATGGTGTAAATGCTCATCATCTGAATTTGAATAAATAGTCAGATCATCTAAATAAACAACAAAGAAGAAATCTTTCTTGTTACCAAAAGCTATGTCCATGGCACGCTGGAAAGTGGCCTCGACATTCTTCAAACTGAATGACATCTTGGCATATTTAAACATACCCCACAATGTAGTGAGGGTTGTCTTATTCTGATTATCTTCATGCAGAGGGATCTGATTGTACTCTTAGTAACCATCTAGCAATGACATCCTGCTGGCTCCTAAAACTCGCTGAAGTATGTGGTCCATTTTGGGTAGCAGATAATTGTCTTTCAGCGACACTTTTTTTAGATTTCTGAAATCTATAGATAGTCGGATTCACCGGTCTTCTTCCGCATTTGAAAAAAATTAGAGATCCAATCAGAAAATCTGATTGGAACTATAATTCCTGCCTTATAGAGCTTGTTTACCTCCTTCTCAATAGATGGCAACAACTTTGGGTTTATTCTCCTGAGCTTCTGCCTAAAAGGATTTTGGTCTAGCTTTATCGGGATAATGTGTTGAATGATATCTTTATTATACACCTTTAGATATGATTAATCCCAAGAAAACACGTCAGAAAACTCAGCAAAAAAATCAGCATATCTGGTCTTTACCTCAGGAGACAAAGAATTTGAAAGCTTGATGAACTTTGGCTGCTCCATTGTTCTAATATTAACATCTTCTACGCCTTTCTTTGTGGGGACCAAAGTAGGTTTTCTTGCCACGCCATCTTGATCAAATAATTCTTCCAAAGGTATGAGACCCTTTGGAATTTTATTGTCCTTGAGCTGAATTATATCAATCTGATCTACCTCGATGACTTGGCCATCCTCGTCGTACACTTCGTCCATAAAACAGCTCTCAAACTCACCTTCACTTTGACAGAAATTGTTCACCTGTTTATCGTCCCAGAATACTTGCCAAAATTTTAAGTTATCAGGAATGGCAGGCCTATGCTTTATATGAATTTCAAATTTTTTATTTGAAAACATTGTAGATCTGAAATTACTTGCAGCAGTGGCTAATGAATCATCCATCAAGTTTTGCAACCTTGGCACTACTTTAAGTGTATATTATGAAAACATTCTCAAAATTTCAAGTGCTGCATTCCTATATTTCCTCATCCTTTGGTGATTAGCTTGATACTCTCCTTTGATTTGTTGAATTACCAACTCTAAATCACCGTAAAATTCAATTCTTATAGCTCCCAATTTTTTCAAAATTTTCAGACTGGTAATGAGTGCCTCATAGTCAGCCTCATTGTTCATACAATCGAATGCTAATTTGTAGGAACACAATCTAACATTATTTGGGACTTTATTTTTCTTTTGAAATAGGCAACGGATCCATAAAACAATGTCGGCCCCGTCTTTGCAAACGAAATCATCAAAGTCCATAATCCAAAGACCATCTTCTTCTTCAAGGTGCTAAAACTCTTGACTTTGATTTGACACAATTTCTAATCTGATTCTTTATGATGTTCTGAACTTTCATCTGCCTTCTCTGATGGCTGCTCGGATATAGTAGGCGAATTCTCTTTCTCTTTTTCTAACACTATTCTAATGCAATATAAAACTTCAGGAACATCCTATATTTCTACTAATTGACAATATACATCATTTAATCCAGAATAATTTTACAATATGAAGGACTCTAAGTCTGTATGTACAGGTTTTATAGGATGATTATTAGGCCTTTCCTTGTTTGTAATCATGTATTTCATTTTAGTCTCACGGTATAGTTTTCTCATTTGACCGAAGACAGGAATTTTTGTGTAGGAAAAGTCCAATTGCAGTGTACCTCTCAATTTATCCCCCCCAGGATCTTGATAATAGCATACCGAAACGTGGATGAATGTCAGTAATTACCATGTCCATTAGGACATTTTTGGCTGGGATCTGCTCTAAGGAGACAACTAAATCTTTGATTAGACCCAAACAATGGACACGACTAGAATCAAAAGAATATAAATCATGATATGGGCAGGTTATGTCAAGGCCAAGATTCTCCATGATGGATTTGGGCATGAGGTTGTGGGAGGTCCCAGAGTCTAACATAGTGTTATTAAGGATAAATTGATGGAATTTGAGACTCAAGTAAAATGGTGGGACTTCACTATCTTCAAACTGACCATCAATTGTGGGACAAAATATTAACTCGGACTGATCATCCTATATATTAACCATGTCGGATAAAGGGTCAACTTTCAAGGTTTTGACTACATGAGATTTATATTTATCAACTTTGACCAATTCGGTAAGAGGAATAGACACCTTTAACTTTAAAATTTCTGACTCTAAATTAAAAGGTATAGTTTTGTCTACCTATTTTATGAAAATATCCCTTTTCTCAACATGATCTCTCGATGCAGCTTCTTTCCTCTTAATATCTCTTTCTTTGACATGTGCACTTGTAGAAGGTTGATTGCTTCTATTCTGATTTGGAGTTGTAATCACTTTACCCTTATTTTTATTGACTTGAGAAACTTGTTTCAGAGGTGGATTGATTGGGACATCCCGGGACCTCAAGGAGTACTTCCTTTATTAATAGATTTTTGGCTTCTATGATCCATCGATAAATTATGAAGAAATATTTCGCTAATAATCACATTACAATGAAAAAAGTTGACGCGTTTCGAACTAACCAGTGTGGTTCATCATCAGGACTAGGTGAGAGATCAGATCAGTCGTTGAGTTTAAATAGATGTAGAAAAGGCAAAGAAAAATGTTAGAATAACAGCTAATTTGACTTTGAAATCCATAACGGTTAGTTCTATAAATTTAATTATTTAATTAAAACAACGTAACGGCTAGTTTGAATATTGAAATTAATAATGGCTAGGTCAATTTAATAATATAGTTTATATATAAAAATATTTTTATTTTTATTAATATCGTTAATTGATTATTCATAATACAAGTATTATTTTACTATAATTATATATCCTCTGTAATAATCATCAGATTATACTTCTAAATCATGATCATTTTCCAATATGAAGTATTTATCACCAGGTGAACTTGTTTTTTCCACATATTCTTCATCTTCGGTCAAAAAGATAGGCTGACCATCAGTTGTGAAAAGAAGATTCTCCTCTACTGTTAGTTCTTCCTCTTCATAACTCTGAACATAGTTCTGTTGTAATGGTTTCCTAATTTTCTATTGTTGTTTTGTTTCAGGGTCTCTTTTCTCTCTCTGATTTATCTAAAATTGAGGCTACTACTACTGGCCTCGAAATTTCGGATTTCTTATTTGTGGCTCCTTCTGTCTATTTCAAATAGAAATTTTATTGACCATACTTTCCATGGTCCTAAGAAAAGCATCAAATTTAGTGTTGGATGAGGTGGAAGGTTCCTCTTTAATGGTCACTTTGTGTTCAATTTTGAGTTTTTACTTTTTAATCAAGAGGTTGGCCTCAACACTCACGAATTTCTGATCATTTCTTCTAGAGTAGTGGGATTTCTTTCTCTCAATGAGTAGGCCATATCTGGGTCAAAAGCATCGGGATAGCGTAGAAGGGAAAAAATAGGAGGTGGTTTCATTTATTTTTGGATGGATTTATATATTCTGAGGTATCGAGAATTATAATAAGGAACAGATTCATTAGGATTGCACTTGAGGGAGTCATACTCAGCAAGGATTTGTAAAGGATTTTTATTTTCATCCCACGTAGCTAAGAAAGCATCAGTTAGTTCAGCAGGATTCCTAATAGAATTAGCTGCTAGGGCACAAAACCAAACTTTAACTTCACCAGAAAATTTTTTTGTGATGATTCAAATCTTGGCATCATCTACATCTAACTCCTCAAGATCTATGAAAGTTGTGATTTTGGACGTGTGCTGACGAGCAGTGATTTCAAAGTTTTCATCGATGAGGGGGAGTCTTTGATCATATCCTTGAGGCAGATTAGAAATATTACCATGGAGAACTAAAGGTCTGAATCGAGCCATAATTCCTGTTGAATGGAGTACTAGATTGATACAGGAGGGATGGGTTGAATAGGTAAACGAGCTGAAGTTTTTGGTACTGAAGTGGCAGGTATGTATGATGAAGTTGAAGGTGCAGATGAATATACTACAATTCACTGAGTTTGAGGCTCAAATGAAACAAAAACTTCCTCTGAATGGTAGAATTGGATCCACTTTTTGATGTCAAGGTTGGATTCAGGCTTAATTTCTTGAAAAAAACAATCTTTCAAAGAACTAAGATCTAATTCAGACAAATATTTTACCTCAGATAATCTTATAGAATCAAATACAATATTAGACAAAGAAGTTTCATATTTGGAATTAAATAAAAACAATTCAAACTTTAGGTCATAAGGTATATCTTCTAGATAAAGTAACTTAGTTGGTAGAGAAACCAATCTTACCAATGGAACTGGTCCAGATTGAATGTGTGCAGTTTGATATCGATGTCTTTGAAAGAACTTCTCTGGATAATCAACCATATCCACTGGATCAGGGTATGGATTCGCTCTGGTATATCTTGTAGAAGCCAGATCTGCTATGAGGCACTACAATTATGAAATCAGCCTTATGAAACTTGATCTTATCATCCAAAGGATCAGTTTCCGATAAAATTTTGTCATACACTCAGGAAAAATTTGTATTTTCGATCCCTGGCAACGATGCTAGAATGTTATCACTTCGCCAAATCTCTAAGGCTAAAGAAGAGATCCCAATAGAGGTAACCACATACTAAGATTTTGACTTGGTAGCTAGCCCAACCAATTCGGAGAGGCCTCTCTCCAAAAGGTCACAACCAAGAGGGCTGGAGGAATTAGGGTTTTTAGGCTAGATATTAAGTGCAGGGGTTGTGTTGATTTGATTTGGTTGGGTTATCACTGGATAAATAAATTAGGTCAAGGGAGCTAGGTCAGGGAAAATGAGATAGGGTTGGAGGGATTAATGGGGCAAGGTATGCATAAGGCTTATCACTTAAATATGATTGTGATAGGATGGTTTTGAGACTGAGGAGAAGCTAGGAAGAGCACGGGAGATGTATTCTTCCTAAACAGAGTAAAATTGACAATTTGTGATCAATTTCCCAAAACATAGCATGAGAAAGCATGTGTTTTTCCTATCTAAATTGAAAGAGATAATACCATATATATGCAATTAACATGAATACAATACATCATAACATATGAAACTGAAGAAAAAAAAATGATAAACATCATACCACAAGTATCCCAAAAAATAGTTGCAACTCTTCTTTATTACTGGCCAAACTGAGTACAATAGTTCCTTGATAAACAAGCTAACATCCAAACTGATTCCAACCCTTGATAAGAGTGAATAAAGAGACTAATTGAAATTAAAACCACATTCACTCATCCTCAGGGGTCGAATCCATGAGGTGAGGAAAACATCCATAAAATATTCAACTAAAAGCTGGAGTATAAGGTGGTCCAACTGACTCATTCCTAATTAAATTCCACTGATTCATTATGACTCAATAATGACTTTTACCCAATGAATCTACGCCTAGGTAACTTATCCTTGACATAATTACATTTAATATGATGAATTACATAATTAGAAACATTATTTCTTGAAGAAAAGTCAAAATTTCAGAGAAACTTGGAAAAAATCAGTAAATTGGTCATTTGCGCCCTCCACTGTGCATTTGCGCCTTGGCAGTGTCATTTGCACCCTCCATGTCCAGGGCCAATTTTGAATAACCTACAGGTGTCAAAATTAGGCCCAATATGGATTTTTTTAAAGCCCTGCCTGTCCTCTTTTTGAATATGCCTCAAGTTCTGAAAATTAAGGTCATTTCCCCCCTCAAAAAGTTATTCTCCCAAGACTGGTGTTATCACTCAGGTTTTCCTTGAAGTTGTGGAAGAGGAAAGTATACCCGAGGTAACCACAAACCAACCTTCAGATGCAGAATCTAGCCAATCTGCATCCAGAGAGGGCTCTCTCTTTATGATTTATCTTTGTTCTTAGAAGGTTTTAGGCTAGTTATAGATCCGAGTTTGTTTGAAAATGGTGGAATCCACAAACTAAGGGCAAGGTTGAAAGTTTTCAGTCCATTGGGCTATGGAGTCAAAGGATGGCTTTACTGGATTTCTATTCTACACACAAGATGGCTTTACAGGGCAAGATAGCTAGACAAAGAACAATCCTCAAAATTTTAAAGTGGATGGGATGATTTTGAAGGGATGAAAGGCAGCTAAGAATCTTTCACCATGTTCAAAAAGAAAGAAATGAATTGACTACAAACAAAGAGCAATGAAGAATTCTTTATTATAGTAATCAAGAATGTTTAAATTAGCAAAGCAAGAGCATTTAAGAATTCGTGCTTATAACCAATTTAGAGGAAAACATTAAGAACAATCACATCTGAAATCAGAGTACAATTAAGTAAATTCTGATTCAATCCTTTATGTAAATTATTCAGAAATGAACATAATGATATTATAAACGGATATAAAACTTATGACATAGGGTAGAAAAAGTTATTGAACTGCAGTCCGACACATGAATCCTGCAAAAAGTCCTGAAGCTTCAAATTGTCATCCAGTAAGCCACAAATAAACTTCTCCAAAACGCTTTTATTCTGAAAATCTCAATGTTACAGCAAAGTAATAGAATCCACCCTCAATACTCTCTTTGAGGGTTTATTTATACAAAAAATAATTGAAACCGTCTCACACTAATCTAGCCCTTAACTTAGGGTGACTAATAAATAATTTACAAATAAAAAGGAGACAGATGGTCTCGTAGATGGAATAAAATGTAACTGCCGGTGTGCTGTTTCCTCTTTTGGCAGATGTGCTGGAGGTAAGTGCTGAAATAGAGCTCGATGCTGTCCTTTGGAGTAATTTCTTGGCTTGTTTGATACTCTTTGTCTTTTACGGATACTCTTTAACCTGTGTAACTGATACTCTTTCATCTGTGCTCACTTTTATCCTTTACGCAATAGTAAAAAGATAAAATTCTCATCCTGAAGATAATTTTCATAGAATTTCCAATAAGTCGTTCCACCATTGATCTTATGCTATTACGGTTCTTTTAAGTTTCCTCAACGTTTCATCAGCCTCTGTGAGTTTGTAAAAAGTGGGCTGATCGGGGAACAAATACTTTATTTCATGTTCAAGATGAAATAAATTCTTCAACCTGTCATATAAATTTCTTCCTGTTGGCAACGTTGCTTCTGGCAAACTGGTAGAACAAGCAGTCATGTTCTGAGCATGGATATTTATTTTCTTAACATAAGTTTCCAGGTCCATTATCTGGTCCTCTGAGAGCATAGGACTGGGTAACCCAATGTCTAACAAAACCTGAAATTTTCCTCTGAAAGTATTAATATCAGCCAAAATATCTGAGCACTTCCTTTCTAAATTCTGCATAAAAGTTCTTTTGATGAAAACTCTTTTTATCTCCAAAATGGTGCCGGTCTTGTCCTCAATTCCTAATACTGCAAGTTGTTGCTTAGTTCGGGTGTTCAAAAATTGAATAAGTTGATTGGCCTGCTCAGGTCTGCCTCTTAATTCATCCCTTGTTTTATTTATTTCCTCCTGAGCTACTTTAATCAAGTCATTTTGTTCAAAAACTGCTTGAACAGAGGGCCAAATACTTTTTATTAATTCAATTATATTGTTCCAAATAATTCCATTTATTTCCTTCAAAGGCTTCTCTAATGAAAGATCCTTTTCTAAAGCCTTAACTAATCTTTCCAACCTTTTAATTTCCCTGGTATTATCAGCAACTGTCTTTTTATATGTATCATATTTCTGCTCCAAATTTTCTAACTGCAATTTTGTGGTTTGAAGTTCTGTGACTCTTAGTTGTAAACTTTCCATTTGTTTTATTAATTCATCAGAACTTAAACCAGAAGTTTTTACCTGCGCTAGCTCTGTTTGTTGCTTTGCTGTTGTAGTACCTATAGTTGTAGTAGCCTCTGTGGTGGATGCTTGCATGATAGCTTCCTTTTCCTGTAAAGCTTGTTCCAATCCTTTTTCTGTTTCACCCAGTCGCTCAGTCATCTTTAAGAGCAACTCCATCATCTCTTCTTGTGAATCCCCCTTCAAAACTTCTTGGGTCTGGGGATGCCTTGAGGCTGGCAATTTTAGCTGCTTTCTCAGTGCAGCTATGTCATCATCTTTCTTCTTAATCAGTGCCTCAATACTTTTAATATCTTTGGGGTTGTGACCCAAGCTGATGATTATGTCTTCCAGAGACTTTATTCTGTTATATTTGGCCTGAGAAGAGGCCTTTTCAATTTGCAATTGGGTGCTTGTGTTATTTAAAGAATCTTGGAGCCTTAAGGCTGCCATGGCCTTATCAGTAAGAGTGGAATAAACCATTTCCCCAGTTTGTCTATGCAGCTCTATCTGGTCCAAAGGATGAATTTCCTTTGCCAGGACCTCAAAATTTGTTCTGATATAATCGGCTGTTGTCATGGGTTTTGGTACCTTGGACTTGAAGTGGCTCATTATCATTTTGCTTTGTGAAATGTCAAATGCTGACATTAACCTTTCCTGATTATGTGGAGCCATTTTCAGATATTTATCATACACTTTCATTCTTAATGGATCATTCTTTGCATTTATATTAATGAAGTTTCTTTTTATATCCCCTGTATCTATTTTTGGTGGTCTGAAAGAGGATACCTCAGTACTCAACTGCTTTTGCAAATATTTTCCTTTCTGTCCTGTGTTTGTTTCACTAACTGTGCCAGTTAGTTGACTGTCTTCCCTTCCATCATCAAATATTTCATCAATGATTTCCACATCTGGAAGTGGATCTGGTTTCTGTTTTTTGGCTTGATGTAGCTTTGAGGACTCTTTAGGAGGAGTAGTATCTGGAACCTGCCTTTTCTTTCCTATTTCCACATTGGATGGAGTTTGTAATTCTGGAACTTGTGGATGATTTACCTGAGTGGGAGAAACCTGTGATTGATCTGGTGCTCTGGAAGTTTGAGGTTTCTCTGCCATGACTAAAGTTTCAATGACATGTATTTCAGGTTCCTTTCCTTTGCCTTTTGATTCTGCTGCCACTGGTGAACTGCCTTCCTGTAATGTCTGCTGTAGATTTGCTGTTGAAGAAGTGCCAATGTGAGGTACCTGCACTTGACCACAAGATTCTAGGTCATACTCCTTCTCAAAATCTTTCATCATTCTGTTCATTTTTTCTTCTTCACTTTCTTCTTCAACTAGTGTTTCTTCAACCCATTCATCTTGGTTGGCATATTGTTCTATTTCAGGAATCTTGTGGTGTATGTAAGGGGATGATTTATTCTTTATTCTCTTTTCACAAATAAAACCAAATGGATCATAAGGAACCCAACGGAAAGTTCTTTGGAACTTGCAATGGCTTTGTAGTATATTTTTTGCTTCTCGCTCGGCCTCCCTAGAGTTGCAGATGAAAGGACCTAATTGACTTTTGATCCTTAGTTGGGCTTTCTTCTTCACACTACAAAAATGGATCATATCTGAATTATTCATTTTCCTGAAGTATTCCAAGGCAAAAATTCTCATGGGCACATATCTTGGCAACTTGAATGGATGTAATTCACATCCATAGATTCTGATGACTGAATGGTTTTGATATAAATACCAATCTCCAACTTTATATGTCCTTGAAAGCTGCAAGGTCTTCTTGATTTCATTAGTGAGCCTTGGAGGAGGGATTCCTGTCAACAAGGTAGTTGCAGGATATACAAAAAGATCTATGAACTCAGTATAGGAATAGGGAGAATCATAGGAAGAATGAATTATGGGAGACCAAAATATTACTGACCTAGGGTTTCCCTTGGCATCAAGCTTTTTGACAGGGAAAGGGAACTTTTCTGATTGATAAAAGATAATGAGATGATAAATAACTGAGGAATATTTAAAAACTTTCTCATCATCTAGCCTCATGAACTGGTCATGGATCTTATTGGCTATGAAAGAGGCAAAGTCATATTTAACTTCAGGAGGTTGCCCAGGAGTAAAGATAGACAGCAAAACCAAGGTTATTTCATCAACATATTCACTTGTATTGAAACCTAAGACAAAAGATATCATATTTAGGATGAGCCTTCCCAATTCAGTGAAATAATAAAAACCATAGGGAGGAGGGCCCTTAGGTTGGTGCTCAGGCAACATGAAATTCTGGCAAATGGACTTCAATTTTTTCTGGGGTCAATTGATTAGACTTTTCAATCAGTTCTTCCATAGACAAAGGTGCTAGTTCTTGATCTGGTTCAAAATGCAGCATTGCATTGATAGCTTGGGGAGTAATGGGGAACAGAACACTCTGTTCAGGGGATATTACAGCTCTTTGAGTGGGATCATAGTTAGAATGGCAATAGTGGATAATTTCTGGGAAAGTAATGACTGAGGGGATGAGATATCTAGGGAGATTGGATTCCCACAACCCAATGACATCTTGCCCCTTCGAATAATCATCTATGCAGCGACAATAACTCAGAAGGGTCTTTCATCAAAATGCAAGTCTTTAATCTGGAAATATTTATCCACTAAGGGCAAATATTCTAACTCTCTGTGGGGGGCATTCAGTGGAGTCACATTCAGGGCTGCCGGAGCTTCCATTTTGGTTCTTGTGGATTCAAAACGGAAGTTTCTGGGTTTTCTTCACAAGCCGGGGCGCGATTTCAGTTTAAATGAAGGAAATTAGCACAAATGCAGTTTCAGGGGAACAATTCACAGTTTTAAACCTCAGGGAATGATCTTAGCGATAAGATTTAATCACTAATCCAGTGGAAAACAAGGAAAACAGACTTTCTTTTGAAGTTCGAGGCGCTATAGGATAAATACCTGTTCTTGGAGGAAAGCTGACTTTTAACAGGTATCAGGCGGTAGCAGGAGGATTCTTGAACACAGGTCTAGCGGAATTCTGGAGCGAAATTGGATAGAACAGTGAATTACAATGAAAATTTGAATTTTGTAGCAGAAAGCGCAGTCGCGTTCAAATGATGAAAATGACATAAAAAACGCGAAAATTTGTTTTATTTCCAAAGTCAAAAAGGGGTTTTTAGTTTTTCGAGGAATGACGTCATTTCAGTACGAGCTGACGTGGGGCAGGGGTCGGGTGGTAAGCGGTTAGTCCCCGCACCGCTTATTGGCAAAGGTGGTATTGAGCGCGGGGGGAGCGATTCCATTGGGCGATGGACGCGTGGCCGGTGGACTATTTCAATACCACCATTCCCCCGCGCGTTAAAGTGCTGACAAGGGATAGCTAGCGGGATGAATGTTAGCCGTAGATCTGTGGAGGGGCGATCGGATGGTGGAAGGGACGGGGAGATGGAGGGCATTATCGTGCGGGCCCGGCGGGGTTTTAAATGTGATTAACGTTATTAAACATCCCGGGGGGCGTCTAATAGGCGGAAAAGGTTGGTTATTAACTAATTCTGATAATTAATTAATCCCACTGTATAATGGAAATAGGGGTCGCGGTGGGGTTTCGATTGCGGTTGAAGCGTCGGGTGGGATGCCAGGTGGATGAGCCACGGTGGCATAGGAGCTTTTCCGAAGTTTTTTAGTTTGAATTAAAACTTTGGTTTTATTTTAAACATACATATCATATGTTTAAATTTTTTGTCATATATGTTTTTTATTATATGATAAATTAACCGATATAATTAATTTACCATAGGGGCGGGACTATTGTATAACGATATATTTAACCAAAGGGCTTGTATAGTGGGTTTTTATTTGAATGCACGGGGAAATCAATACTTTGGCTAAACTTTATAATAGAGGGGTTTTTGGATATTTATATAAAAGGAGTTATATACTTAGGATAGGGCATTTTTGTTAGGGATTTAGTAAATAGAGTTAAATATTAATATGACAAAGGGACAAGGGAACTCAAAATACTTTGCACATCTAAGAAAGTGACAATTTCTGAAGTAAATTACAACATATCATCTTCAACACTTAAACTTAGAATAGTAAGTTATTTTGAGGGATTTTTATGGAAGTTTGCATGATCTTCCTAAGCAAAATGGAATTTTACTTAGGAAAAGATTAAAAGTGAATGATAATGGATAACTTCAAGTACTTAGGTCTTTTTGATCATTAGGCCGAGGGTCCGGTCCCTCCAAAAGTCAAGGAAATTCCTTGAGCCCCTTTGATCTCCAAATACCTTAGCACTTTGGGGAAATTAGTAAAAACTTAGGGAAAAAGTGATGTGGGAGGTTAATGATTTTGACTTTGCTTTCTGTGAATTCTTCAGTGCATTTTCTGCTTGAGTACTTGTGATGAAGGTAAAAGATTAAACATATTCAGCACCATCATTCATCACATAAAACTTTGCAACACCATCTACCTACCCTATCTACTTGACACTACCATTTTCTCTTCTTTATTAGGGTGCATTTAGACTTGCAAACCCTTATCAATATTTTTCTTTTTACAAGGCAAATCTATCTAATTCTACCCTTATTACATCCAAGGGCTCAGATTAAACTGTTGAGCACCTTTTATTACTCTACCTATCTACTTATCTGCCAAGATTAAACTGTTTGGTCAGATATTTATTCTCTATTCTACAACATGAAATTGAAATATGAATAAGTCAAGTTTAAACAGTTTGACTTTTCATGAATTGTGGCAAAAGTTTGACAAGCTGCACACAATTACTTATTTACAAAAATGAAATAGTAGTGGCATTTGGATTTGCACACTTTCCTTGGTCTATTTTTTTCTTGGGGTTCATTTCTTTCACTTTTTTGACCATTTTATTTTTCTTACCCTTTGATTTTTCTTTTAGGGTATACCCTCTTTACATTTTTTAAATTTTTTGATTTTTTGGCTTTTCAAGAATATGGAACACCTTTGCTCAAGAAAAAGGTTTGAACATATTCCATAGTTCAATAAGTCAATCATGAAAAATGACACCTATTGGTATAGGAGACTAACAACTGGTATTTGTGCGGCAACTAGCTCAAAACAGGGGCATAAAGGTGATTGTTTGGTGGTTTTTTGAGCATTAAACCTATCGAAACTACAAGAAAAGGTTGGAAACATGGTTTTATGAGATGCATTGGTCATTAGGAATACAATGGTATTTTTCTTTCTCGCAAGAAGTTCCCCAATCATTTGCGTAGCACCTAGGGCGCTGCACAAATGACCGACTTTCTACTAAATGTCTATCTCAAAAAACTCAAAAATTTCTAGATTTTTCAAAAAAATTTGGAAATGCCTCAAAATTGTTGGAGTGGCTTATGATGAGGTGGCTAGTATTGGAGGGAAACCTCAGCAAGAATGTCCAATTTCTTCTTCTCCTCCATGGTCAAATCTTCAATTTTTGCATTGCCTCTTTTGAGCCTGGCCGTTGCAATTTTCTCCTTCAGTGCATGGTGTTTGACTTTACTCCTCAATAGTTCATTATCCTTATTTTCCTTTGTTAGCAGCTTCTCCAAGTGTTGATTGGTTCTATCAAGTCATGGCTCCCTATTTTCATTGATCACAATATCAAGATGCTCATTTAGGGTTAGCTGATTAGCAAGCTCAACCTCCCTTTGCCTCTCTAGAGTTAGAGCTTTTTTCAGCCCTCTAGTTCTAGGTTTCTTCCTTGGTAATTGTTCCTCATGTTCATCATCAAGCAAGCCATACTTCTCAATTGTTTCGTCTAGCATGACTTTGGCCTTTTCTACCTTCCTTTGAGCAGTGAAATACTTGACCTCATCAATGACCTGTTTAGTCTTCAATTGCTCATTTTCTTGCTCAAGGAAGTGTATGACATATCTAGCCCTGTAAATATTAGTCTGGAGCTCACTAATCTTGGAATCCTTTCCTTTTAAAGCCGCATTAGTGATTTTTTCATTTTCATCCTCATCTAGGTCAATAAGCTGGAATTCCTGCTCTGTTTCATGAGTTTCCTCCTCATCATGAATGACTGGCTCAATGAAATTCTCTTTGCCCTTTTCCACCTGCTTTGTTGTTGTAGAAGGCATGGCCCCTTCCACTCCATTAGGAGAAAAAACATGTCTTTGGCCTCTCTGGTAGGTTTTTGGAAATGGCTCAACCTCAACCATACTAGCCCATTTAGCTTCAATGTCCTCAATCCTACTAGGTGACCCAAAATCATGATGAGATGGAGATGAAGGAGGTGAAGGGGATTGATCTGATGATTATGAATGTGTTATGGGCTGAGATGGAGGGATGGAAGTGGATGGCTGGTATGATGCAGGGACATTTTTTGCATGCTGAGTGAATGTCTCATTGAAAATATCATTAGCTATGAAGGTTCTCCATGCAATGTTTAGTTGATTGAGATGATGGAGGACTATGATTTTTATGAGGGAATGATGAAATAGACTTTTCATTTGTTGTTCATACTCATTTTTTTGGGCAATTTATGCCATATTCTCTATACTCTAGAAAATATACTATGGTATGTTAAGCATCCTTACCCTAGTGAAATGTATTAAGAGCTAGATGTGAAAGGAATAGAGCCTTGAAAATATGCCTTCACATGAAAATTATTTCATGATTAACTTCATCATTGGGGCATATCTGTCTAGGAGGTGAGAAAAAGGAAAGAACCTCTTTGTTTGATTTTGGTGTGTAGGTTTCAAGAAGAATTCAAAGTCTTGTTTCTTCAAATTACCTTTCTTGAAACACTTCTCCCCAATATTTTGGATCCCAGCAGTGGAAATTGAAATAATAGAAGTGGATAGAGTAAAAATGACACCAGCTAATGTAACTTGGTTGTCATGGAGTCCAGATATGAAATGTCTAGTCAACATGGGATGGTGTTGGACCCTCTGAATTTTCTCACAAAAATCATAACAACCAACATGTTTGAAGCATGTCATAGTCAATGGAGAAGCCAAGAGTTCCCTAGTGTTGGTAGGTTCAAGTCTGAGCACTCTTCCCCCTTTATGTGGCCTCCTCACCTCTGTTTCCTCTCCTTCACTGAATGATTTGTTTTCTTACTCTGTTTCCATGGTGTTTTTGTCAAAACCCTAGGGATTAGAAAAGGGAAATGGGAAAGGGAAAATGAGGGAGATATTTTCAAGGGATGTGTGAAATGGGAAGGGGATAGGGAGTAGTAATATGATATATTTAAGATAAGGATTTACGGATTTGGAGCCTAGGTTGATGTAACGCCTAGGGATAAGGGTTTTGGGAGAAAGTTATAGGAAAAGGGAATTTTCCAAATGAGCGGTTTGGGAATGGATTTTTATAAGTGTGGGAAGGATACAAAGGGTAATAGAGTGAATTTTTGGAGTAATCACAGGTGTAATGGGATACTATGTTTTATTTTCTCAATGCAAACACCAAATTACAACCTCAATTTACAATAATTCAACACATAAACTTATAAAAATGGTTTTTTTTTTTTTTTTATGGCATGAGAATCTTACTATTTTGTTGGAGGTCAATGAGTGATTTGGTGGAGCTTTGAAGACAAATTTTCACCACTTGAACACTTTCTAGGGCTTGCTGGTCATTTGCGCCCTTGCTCAAGCGTTTGCCCCCTGAATTGGTTATTTGCGCCCTACGTCAAGCATTTGCACCTTGAACTGGGTATTGTGCCCTGCCTCAAGAATGTGTGCTCTGAACTGGGTATTTTCACCCTACCTTAAGAATTTTCACCCTGAACTGGGTATTTACACCCTTGTTTCAATTTTTGCACCCTACCTCTATATTTTTCGCCCTTCCTTTAGCATATGCGCCCTCAACTCTTCTCTTTTGCCAATTTCGCTAGAAATTTGCAATTTTGATATTTTTGAGTGATTTCTTGATGTTTGGAGGAGGAAAATGAGTTTGAATTGAGGTAAATGAGTCATAAATAGCTAAGTGAATTTGAATTTGAATTGAAAAACCCACTTTTCTAATGTCTCATTTCACTTTTTTGAAAACTTTTGCTGATTACCCTTTCATTTGATTTTTCTTCCTTGCAGGATGATTTTGCTGGAGTTTGACACTTTTCACTTTTAGTTTGGCATGTATGATTTGATTTTGCAGCTAGGGACAAAACTTATTACATATAGGAAGCATAAAATTACATAAAAAATGAAATAAATTAAAACTATGTTTTTTCTATAAAATTACATTTGAGTATGAAAATCATACTTGAAACCATAATTACAACTTTAAAAATATCATATTTACATGTTGATAATCCTTTGAATATTATAATGAAGCATTTATTAAGTCACTCTCACACCTTTTGCTGACCTTATTGAGATGAAATGGTGCATTTTGGACCTTGAACAATGAAACCTAATGACCTAATGGGACCTTGAATGACCTGACTCCATGGTTGAATTTGACTGACATAAGACATAGTGAAATGAGATTTTAAAAAGTTGTTTGTAGAATCTTCCGGATTAATCGCATCCATTTTTAATTTAATCGACGTTTCGAACCAATCCTTTGTGGTTCATCATCAGGATAGATCAGTGGATTCTGTCAGATCTCATCGTAGGGTATAAATGAAGGAGAGTGAGAGAAAATAAGCGGAATGGAAACTGGGAGGCCGAACTTGATTTATGGAGGAAAAATAAATTAAATTGAATTACTAGATATCTTTTTAAGACCCTAAAGTTTGTTTATAATTAAAGTGATAGTATTATTTGATATTTATCTTAATTTAAATGAGTAATTAAATACTATTGATTTAATAAATATCTATGTTCTTTTCTATTGATGATTTTTAATTTTAAATAATGAATAATGTCTAATAATAGGCCTCATTTTAATTAAAGACTCTAAAGATGGATTTTTAATTGTAAAGATTAATTAAAACATATTTTGATTTTTAATAGATATTTAATTATTTAAAAATAAAAATAAAATTTATACTCAACAAGACATGAAGGTGGGTCAACAAATGTGAAATTTAAGGGAGAGTGAGGTTTTATGACTAGGGCTACCATCAACGAATCAAATTTTTCCATGAACTAATGGAATGATAAAAAAATTTTGAATGGGACCCCTAAAATGAATATAAAAAGAGTAATTTTGATCACTGATGGTAGAATGCATATTATGACACTAACAAATGACATGAATGAAAATTAAATTACATGTGCTTCTATGATTTATGATTTTCTAACATTGTTGATATACAGCAGAGGTCTGAGCCTCTCTCACATAATGGAAGGCTCATAGGTGTGACCGTGCCTATCAACCTCATATTTGAAGTTTTGGTCTGAATCAAGGGATCTCTAACTTGTCCTGCCATTGTAAAATGATTTCTGAAATTGCTAGAATTGAGCATGAAATCATATGGTCACTTGGAAGATGTCAGTTCTGCAAATATTTTGCAGAGACTCGTAAGATCTATCAATAGGAAAAGTTGTATGTTTGAATGAATTATGTTTGCATGTGACCTAGACATTCATATGGGTATGTCACTATGTCTGTGCTACAAAAGTTCGACATGATTTGGCTAATTGATAAATGGTGTTTGAAAATTTTGACATGATGCTTGATGATTGAGATATGTCTAGAATTATATATCTTACCATGACCACACATTTGGATTTCACATGATTTGATCTAGAAATAATTCATTTTCCCAGATTACAATGTTATGTGGGCATAGAAACCTTCAATGCCTTATGTGAGTATTCAAAATTATGGTTCTATATTGGCCTCCTTGTTCCTAGCACAATGGTTGTTGTGACTCAATATGAAGATGGATTATGCATGACTTAACCTTGATGTATACACTAGCATATAATAACTAAAATTACTTTTAATAGCATGATTGACCTATTGACTTGACATTAAATGAAGTCAAGACTCGATATGAGCTCTACCGGTCACTGGTTGAAATAATTGATTCTATGATATCAATGTCTTTGATAATAATTTTGGAACATTGATTTATGTGAGGCTGAGTATGTTGATTTGGTAAGAATTTATGCTTACCGAGAGTGTTGCATGATGCAAGCTCCCTGATTTAGATTTTTCCATATTTGATAGTTATCTGATGAAGGCAGAATGATGAGTTCCAAGGTAAGGCCTTGATTTTGATTATGGCTTTGGTTTTACATACTGAAAATCTACCCTTGACAGGTGATGAGCCTCTGACAATCTAAGTATGAGGGAGATGGCTTCATAATCTCGTAGTAACGCATCATGACATGATGAATTTATTTCTGAAATTTTGGAAAGAAATCCCATGTTGCAAGACTGTTGAAATGTCTTTGTGTAATGTAAATCCTTGGACACTCTGATTTAAAGTTAAAATTTTGTTGAATGTGACATGGAATATGTTAGTTGATTGAAGCATTGATGTTCTGTTTTGAATTTCCATTTGTATATAATGTGTATAGAACATGATTAAATTCATGATATACCTACTTCATTCAGAATTGCCACCAAACATCTTTTGAAACATTTGCATGAAAAAATCTACTTTTAAAGGTTGAGATATTTCTCCCATGATATGTGTGATCACCAATAAAATTTCATTTTGGTTAGGAAGGTCATTTGGTATAATTTTTATTGTGTTGGTAAATTAATTCATGAAATTGATAATTTTTTGTGAATTGGTCATAATCCTAAGTTTTTAGAGTACCACATGTCATTCCATCATGGTGATATCAATAACAACCCATCAAAAATCTGCATACATTGGTTCAAAATTCGGTTTTAGCCACCTACCTACTTTTTCCTGAGTCCACAGTAAAATATATGGAAAATAGGTTGTTTTCACTATGGACTCACCTGACAAGTCCGTAGCGAATCTACCAAACTTAACAGAAAATGCTACGAACTCATGATTTTCTTCACCAGTAAGGAAATGGGTGAGGTGTCAAGTTTCAAGTGGTTAGAGGTTAGTCTGAGGTCACGTGATTAGTTATTTCGAGTCATGGAACATGTGTGATCATCATTTGTCATCCCATCATTCCATTTAACCTCCCTTATTTCTCTTCATCCCTCTCACATTCGAAACTTACCTTTTTAAATTTATCCTTGTGAGTTGATGTCTGTCACCTTTTCCTTTTTCCTCTGAGTATAGTTGTTGTTATCATCTTTAGAAAGTTCCAGCCTTGTCTGCAAGCTCCTTGTTGTGATAAATTCTTCTTTGCAGGTGTCATACTACCAAGGAGGCTAGCATTGTGTTAAGAGGGATTGCCATGCATAAAAATAGAAACTAAGGGGGCTTAGTGATCAGCTATGAGTCGATGGATTTAAAATTGGTTAATGAAGATCCAAGTTTTGCAACAACCTTCACCAGTGTTGGTTGCATGAGGTTTTGCCAGAAGCTACAAGGTTATCATGCCCAAGTTTCTAAGGAATTTGCAGTGAATTTTGTTGGTACTACATCAAAGTTGGGTGTGCTGAGTTTCATGGTTTCTCCTGAAATAATTGCTCAAGCTACAGATATTCCAAGGACACAGGAAGAGTGTTTTAATGCCACCAAATTCAAATTGCAAAACTTTGATGAGTTCCTGAATTCTGAGCACATTGGAGTGGATATAACATCAGGGATCCCAGGAAGCTACCTTAAATAAAATTACTCCAAACTCCTATTGGTAATTCAGAAGTATTTCACATGTGAAGGGAGCTTTCATATGATTTATTAATATTACTTCAAACTCTTGCTACATTTCACTAGTAAGCATCCTTTGGAACTTCCATTTTTCTTATTCAGAAGCCTAGGAAAAATGTCAGATAAATTCCAAGCTAGGCCCGAGGGTAGTGAAACTTCAATATTTCATCATGGAATAATAAATCTATTGGTTTTGTAAGAGTTGAAAAATTTAAATAGATATTGGGTCACATTTTTGTTTCTTAGTGGTTATGAAGTGGATGCATTAAATCCTAAGAAAACACCTAAATCAAAGGCCAGTCCTTCAAATAAGAATGTTGAACCTATAGCTAAAGTAGAGGGTGGACAGAAAGAGTAAATGAAACCCATTGTAGAGCCCATGGAGATTGAAATAGAACATGCACAAAAAACATAGATACCTCAGCCCACACCTACAAGTAGCAATCCAAATCCCAACAAAAATAGTCATGGAAGAATAACTAGGAGGAAAACAGTGGGAAAAGGTAATCTTGAGGACATTATACAAGCCATAGATATAGAAGAAACTCATGTGGTCAAATTTTCAGATGTCAAAGGAGGTAAGAAGAAAAAGAAAGGCCTCACTTCCAAGAAACTTGACTTCTCAGGTGAATATGCAAGTTTTGTATTCAAACGAAGAAAACCTGTCACTAGATTGCAGCTTGCCAAAGGTATCAAGGTTGAAAAAAATACTGCAGTGACAGAAAAAGGAAAATAGCCTATGGAAGAAGACACCATTGACTTATCCCCAACAAAGGCAGAGATCATTAAGCAGATGAAAGGCAAGGAGACGGTCATTGAAAAATCTGAAGTGCAGCTTTTAAAGGAGCAGTTGAGGGAAGCTAGGGAGGAAGTTATTGAAACAAAGTTGGAGTTGGAAGAGGCTAAGATAGAAAGAATAATGGTGGAGGAGTTCAAAGAAAAAGTGTATGAGAAAATTAATCATTATGATGAAGCCTTAACCAATGCTAATAAATTTCTGAAGAGAACCCTTCCTCTATGCAGAGTGATGAAACATACAAGGAAAAGTAACATTTGGTTTCAGGCAGAGAGAAAGAAGCTTAAAGGTCAAGTGAAATAGTTGGAGGTGTAGATGGAAATGATACAATCAAAACTCAATAAAAGGGGTTAAAGATGATAGTCATAGATGAACCTATGGAGACTGAAGCCACTATTGCCAAGGGTGAAGCTTATGTTGTTTGAAAAGGAGGTAAAATACCTTTTAATATTTTTTGCATCTTTTAGTTCATCACTTATAGAGCCATGGGAAAATTTTGAAGAATAAATCTAGAATTTTCAAGTCTGCTTTCAATTAGGAAAATTCGTAGCGTGTCTCAGGCTTGAAGCCCGAAAAATGCTACAAACTCGTTGTAGATTATTTTTGGTTATATATCACAGGTTTTGTCATGAACAAGGCAGGTAAACGCATGTATTCGATTATTTTGACTCACTAGACAACATCAAATCAGCAAAGAGAGCAAATAGTTTGTAGGCATGGTCAAAGTTAAAGGTGCTATGAACTCTCGCTACAGACTTGCCTAAAGGTCCCTTGTTTTTGAAGTGAAAAATATTTTGAAGATTTTTCAAGTTTTGATTGTCTTTTGGGACAAGTCTGCCACTTGGAAAGGTTAGAAATCATCATTTGAATGTTTGGATGAAGACACACTCCTCGAAAAATATGTTCAAGTTTCCAGCTCATCATGGTAGCCACATCAACAATTATGACACCACCTCCTCAAATTTCAGAAGACAGGTCTCCTGATTTGTTGGGAATATTTATGGTTCAGTCATGCTTAGTGCCACCTCAGGCACATGACCTTTTCAATGTAAATATGTATCTTTTAAAGTTTGTTAATGTAATAAAGAGTTTTAGAGTCCTATTAGGTTTATAATTGCTAAAAATAGCTGATGTTTGTTTTATCTCCTTGTAATCTTCTTTTGGATAGTTTAGGTGTCATCAGAATTATTTGAAGGTCTATCCTTGTTGGCAGACTCAATGTAAAGATGCCTAAAGTTATAAATAGGCAAATAATTGATGGAGAGAATTTTGATTGATGTTTTTACTACATATTACTATTTTAAAACATTTCATCAATAATATACAGTGGCAGCGTACTTTTCTTTACGTGAGATTCATGTATATTCTCATCAGTATTTGTCTTTCATGTTCTGCAAATTTTATCTTCAGCATCCTAGGGTTTGATTACTTAGAATTCATGGCTTACATGCTCTAAATTCCTTCAAACACTTAGTCTATTGTAAATTTTATGTTTTCATCAGAATATATATATGCCTCATCTTCCATGAGAGGAGATTCACATGTCATTGAGTTATTTACACTGACTCCATATGCCCAATGGTAGTAATTTGTCCACATATTTCACTTACACAAAAACACATTTAAAACTCAATTTCAGAGTTATCCATCCGTTTAGATTCATTTATATAATATCATATATATCCTTGAGAGAGCCCTCTCAGGTTGGAAAGGCTAATTTTCAGCTAAAAGTAGTTTTTAAATAGTTACTCTAGGTTGACTATTGAAGCAACTCATCAGTATTCAATTTAGTGATAAAAATATGTAGCTGCATGAATGAACTAGTGATTTTTTGGATTATTATTGTTGAGCACATTTGGATGCTTCCTTAATATGAAACCTACCATGATATCTTAGACGAGATTCCATAGCATGACCGAGGTCGGGTACAATGTCGCCAGCATGGCTTTCCGTGAGGCAGGATGTAGAAGCTCCTTAGAGAGTTGTCTGAGCATGGTCTGGATAAGAAATGGATACACTGTGATGACATAGAATCCCATATACATATAGTTGGGACTGTGATTTAACCATTCATTGAGATAGTGTAGTTTTTCGAGACAAGCTTAGGCTTGTGATTGACACCTCCTTCAGAGGAAGGATGATTATGGTATCCATGTGTGATTGACACCTCCGTCAGAGGGAGGATTATTATGGTATGTTGCTGTGATTTACATAATTATGTATGTTCTAACATAACATTTCATTTGATTTCATGTATGAAAATTAATTGGCTGCGATTGAGACAAGAAGATACCAGATGTGAGTATGTTGAGATCAGTGTTGATCGAGGACACTGAGCCATCTCTTCCTCCCTGTCTGATCTCCCAAGATGAGGAATTGAGATAGAGGGCTTTTAGGGTTGAGGGAACTTTGGAAAATAGGGTTTATCTCCTATATTTTACCCATAGGGTTAGATATTTTTCACCCCTATATTCATAGGGTCAGGTAATTTTTCTCCCCTTATTGGTCCTTACAGAGTATACCCCAGTTGGAATCATACTCAAAGTAGGGCTTTTCAGGAATATCGCTCTTCGTTTGGCCAATGAGTTGAGAATGTACTTGGGGTGTAAAATCCAAGTTGATTATGATATAGGTGTTATACCACATGAATATTAAAGTGCATCGATGGGAATATTAGTAATAAATAGGATGGATTGATATAAACTATGTGATTCTAGGTTGAGATTGAGCTCCCCAATGTGATTCCAGGGTCGAGATGGGCTCCCCTGCGTGGATGGATATCTTATTGATATATATTAGGTTGTTGAGGTATAGATCCCCCATGAGATTCAAGGTCGAGATGTGCTCCCCTATGCAGTTATAGGTTGAGGCGTTCTCCCTGATGATATGCTCTCCAATGATGATTGATGATGACATTCCCGGTAGAATCCCACTGGCAGAGATTCTGAATGATAGCCTAATGGATGAAGGGCAGTAGCCTAAGCTCCCCTCCGATGACAAATTATTCTTCTAGATCCAAGAATGTTCAGCATACAAGCAAAAGAAATCAAGAGATAAGCAGGAATAAGCATGAGAATTGCATTGATGGTTTGTAATGATAAAGATACATAGCATGACGACTACATGACAAATATTATCAGTGATGATATGTAATGATGCATGAATATACCAGAATGGCATATCGATCGATGAAAATATATTTACATGTGGAATTATCCTTGGTTGAGAGGGAGTGTTAAAATTATGCAACGGTAGTCAAATTCCACTATGGATAGCACAAATGGTCGAGATTATAGTTGCATTAGATTCCTCTTTTTGAGAGGACAAAATCAACCTATAGATTGCCCAAATCAGTCAAGCAAAAGTTAAATTATGAATTATTTTTATCTATTTAAGTGAAATGGAATGGTTCGGCCTAACCACAAGTGATATTAGTCAAGTTGGACTTAACCCCAAGCGGGCCCACATGAAAGTTATAAATAGAGACAAGCTCAAGCGATCTTTGATTTGCATCCATTGTCTTGGTTCGTCTAATTTTTCTTTCTCGCACAGGTTTGAAGAAAGAAGCTTGCGCAAGGTTGGGGATCACAAGCGAGAGGCTCTCTCTAAACTAGGGCTTCTGGCCATAGCCGCAGGCAAAAAACTGAAAAATTTGGGCGAGATCCGTGGACACAACATGGCTAGGTAGCGGCCAAGTTGCCATAATCACGGGCAGATAGTGTCAAGGTTGCAGCCATGGCCTTAGGGCTAGATTGGGTTGATCTCGGCCATAGTTGAGGGTACATTGTGTTATTTTCATGACCAGGGACCCATAGCCACAAGCACTGAGAGTTATGGGCATGGCTAGGGCCCAAAAGTTTGTTTTGAATTGCGCACTCCCTTAGCTGCAGACACAGAGTGTTGAGATTCTGGGGTGTTGGGGTAGCATCGGATGTGCTCTAGCTCCGAAATTTTGTGGAGGAGTTGGAGTACATCATATCTCCAAGATCCGGAAATCGTTTAGAATAATTCCATAAGTTTTAAGTTTTATTCAAATAATTAGTCTTTTTAATTAAGGACCCTAAGTCTAACTTAGGAAAATTAAAAGATTAAAGTGAATTAAATTAAACATGTGATGAGAATGACTTAAGTGACACGGATCACGAAGCTTCTAATATTAGCCATTGATTAGAGATTATATCATGACCATTGATGTTTCAATGAGAAAAGTATAAGAGAAGGGCTTGGGGTCATTTGGAGGACACACACACTAGTAGAGAACTAAAGCTAAGATGAGATTCTAGGGTGTGGTTTGCTAAGAATTTCAGAAGTGTTTCAGCTACAATGAGGGGTAGTATTGGCAAGTAGAATGGTTTTCTCCCAGGCCAAGATTATAATGAGGGTAGAGAAGGAGCATTCGAGAGCAGCGCAGAGGCAGCAGCTACACAGTTCATCCAAGAACCCAGCAAGGGTAGCGCAAAGGCAACAGGAGCCAAGTAAGGCTAACGCAGGCCCAGTTAGGGAAGCACAGGGGTAGCATAAACCCTTATAGGGTGATGCAAGCCCTTCCTAAGTAGCGCAGAGGCTGACACCGTGGGATTCATATCAGCATTTGGGTTTCTAGAGGCCGAGTTCTATACATCCCGTTTGAGTGAATCAATCATATATTTTGGTCTCCGAGATAGAGGTATTGCTACCATTTATATTTATTTATTGAGTTAACCATTTTTGGTGCCCAATATTGTTGTACTTAAAATCTGCATAATAATAAAAACCCTCCAGAAGCTAGCAGCATCGGTGTTCCCGCATTGGGTTTTTCTGGGGACATTTGTTCAAAAAATCCTTGTGTGTCACTTTGTCTATCAGCATGTTATTCACTATTTGATATATATGTGTAGGTTGTTAACTATATTTACTTAGATGTTAATGTTGAATATTCATATTAATAACTTATGTAAGTAGGAGAAGTAAATCAAGATTTAACAGTAGGGTTTCTTAAGTTTAAGAAATTTTCACATGGTATCAGAGCGATTGTAGGTCAAGTTGTATCTTGAGCAAGACGACTGAAGATGTGTTGCATAAATCAGTAGCAGCAGCAGAGAAACTGGAGTAGACAGTGCATCACCAGAAGGACGCAGAGGCAGCAAGAGTCACCCAAAGGCTGACGCGGTTCCAACTGGGTGACACAGATACAATGCAATGCCTTCTAGAGGGACGCAAGAGTAGCCTGCATTGCACAGTCACTGCGCTGAGCCAGTATTCTCACGTAGAGGCTAGCCAGGGTGAAACAGTCCAGTAATTGATTGCTATGCAGAGTGTCGTCACCCAAAAGTTGAATTGCAAATATTCAGCAGTTGCTGGTGGGGTGAAGATTCTGTCGATACATAACTGAACTTGAGTTAAGTTGACAAAGAGTGGGAGCAGAACAATTGCTCAACAAATTTCATTACGAAAATAAATCTAAGGATCAATCGTAGGGTGATTGAAGAGAGTTTATTCGTTGTGTTTGGAATATTTCCAAGGAGTAAATCAGTTGTCAGAGGGAGCAGAGGGTTCCTTTTCGCCAAGGAACCTAGATCTGAGCTTCAATTGAGAAGCGGGGAGAGGAAGATTTGTTCCGACAAAGTAGATCTAAGAAAATGGTGCCACACAAATGGCATGATCAAGATAGGTTGGACGACCTGTCCAACTTTTCTATCTAGAAGGCCAAAATCATGGTAATCCGGGAGGCATACAGCTTGAGAGAGAATGTATAGAGTGTCTTGGCTACACCAACCGATGATAAAATCCTGGTAGAGCATAATTAATCAGTGACACATGCCAAGCGCTTCATCATGGATAGGGTTAAAGATCATGCGGTACCACACATAGTCGAGAAGAAGATGACTAATGAGATGTGGAAAGCTTTAACCACATTGTATCAGGGGAAATCTGTCCATAGGAAGATGCTTCTAGAGAACCAGCTGAGGTTATTTATGATGACCAAGGGAGAGGAAATCGATCCTTTCCTATTCAAACTAAATTTGATCCGGGATAAACTGACTAGCATGGTCGTCAAGGTGGAGGATGATGTCATGGTGAGGACTGCTCTAAATTCAGTCACAGAGAACTGGGAAAAAAATTTCCAAATCATTTTGGGTAGAGTGGACCTTCCTAACTAGGATGATATGTGGGCTATCCTCTGAATGAACAAGAGGTATCCCAGCACCGGTTCCAGCAAGGTGTATAAGGAGGAAGAGGAAGATGAAACCCTGGCATCAAAGAAGTAGCAAGGGAAAAAGAAGTGTGATCTATCAAAGATCAAATGTTTCCAATGCGGAAAACTTAGTCACTTCGCCAATAATTTTCCTCAAAGGAAGAATGATAAGGAAGCTTCTAGTTCCAAGGTTGTTGTAGCAGATGATGGCTCTAACGATGATGTATCCATGAGTGCTCATGAACCACGGAGGTGGGGAAATATTGATTTGTAGAGAAGCTACAGAGTGCTGGTGGGATCCTTGAGTAGCCTAACTCTTGGATCACATCCGTGCTATGGGAGCCTTAAGACAGTAGCAGGGAATTACTGGAGAAGTGGGTGCAAATATCAAAAATGAAGAAAAGGCAGAGGTTGAGACAATGGAGAGGGATCAGTGCAGTGCAGATTCAGCAACATCATAGAGGCAACAGCACAAAGGAGGCATGCTTATGAAATGAAGAGTTGCAGCAGCGCAGTGGCTTTAGGAGGACAGTGCAGAGCAACAACCTTTGGAGATTCAACGATGATATGCAACCTGACTGAATTGTCTATCTTTTGGGCAGGGGTCCTTCGATTGCTTACTCTCAGAAAATGAGTTATAGTGCAGCACGATGCAGTAGTTTGAGAGGGATTTGCAGTATGGATGTAGCAGTGACGGTGGCAGGGTCATGGGCAGCAGTACAGAGAGTAGTAGTAGCGCGGTTGTAATATTCCCAATTATTCATGAGCTAATTGGAATATTAAATTTTGTTTTATTACTTTGTTTTAAGAATAAAAGAGCAAAGGAGGTCCATAATACTCCTTAATAATGAATAAATCAATGCTAAATGTGAAAAGGCTAAATCTTGGTTGTTAAATCAAGCACCCTTAGGTGTGAAAGGGGCTGGAACATTTTGACTGGGTCAACCTTGACCAAATCTACAACGTTGTCATGGAGGTGTGGCCATCAATGAGGCACAACACATTTTTAGATGGAGATGCCTTGTGTGAAAGAAGTGATCTCATTGGAAGTGGTTTAAGGTTTGCAAGCTCTTGTCTTATAAAAGGAAGGGGATGGCATCATTAGAAGGTTATTTATGTTTATCATATTTCTGAATATATGGTTTGTTTAGATATATATCTTTCTCTTGTTGTTTAGCTGAGATTGAATGTTGTTTATCATTGGGTGTTCCTGATCGGGAATCCCACCTCTTCTCATTGAGTAGCTCTTGGGAGAGTTTGTATTGCATTGTCCACTATCTGGCTTAGGTCCAAGCTTCTTCTTTCAACTACAGCGCAGATCCTGTTGAGGGTTTGGTTGTTTTTTGCAAGCTACAACAAGTGGAGACTGGATGTTTTAGATCTAGGCCATTTCAGTGCTCCTTTTCAGTGGAGGAGGTTTCCACTTCATTGGGAGGACAACATTGGAGGGATTGAGCATCATTTTCAAATCTTGGCATGATTCCAACCTTATTTTGATCCCTACATTGCAATATACTTCCATATCTGCATTATTTCTGTAGGTGCGGTTGTAGGGTGGTTCATCACACCATTTGGAGAGCTAATTTTCTAAGTGTTGGGGACCTTCCCTTCACTTTGGAGATCTATTGGAGGAGGCTATTATATTGCTCATATCAGTTCAGCCACACTTTCCAGATCTGTATTTTTCAGTAGATTTGCAGTCTTAGATATCAGATCTACATCTTGTACTTGGTGTTTTGTTGAAAACCCCAAAGGGGTTCTATAGATGAGCTTGTATAATGCATGATCTGATATATATCTAACTTTTATGCACATAGCAACTCCATATCTGATGTATAATCTACTGTTGTTGCAGAGGAAATAAAATAACTTTGTAAGGGTTTTCCAGCCTTTATATATGGTTGCAGCACCTCATATTGAGGGATTTTCTTCATTGGAGACTTTCCTTTCTTGTTATGCATCTTATGGGCCATTTCTTACACATGTTTTGTTGTTGTAATAACAAATGAAAGGCCTCCATATTGGCCTCTTTTTGTCTAAATGATGATCTGCTTTATTTTTATATCATTCTGCATTATATTGTTGCATTCCCCATTTGGGAATATTACAGCGGTGATGTAGGGAAGCAGGCCAAGCATCAACACAGAGACCAGAGCAGTACTTCAAGGTGAAGTGTATTGCTAGAGCACATTCCTCGCTAAGAGGGAGTTTTGAGATGTTGGGGTGATGGGGTATCATCGGATGTGCTCTAGCTCCCAAATTTTGTGGAGGAGTTGGAGTACATAAGATCTCCAAGACCCAGAAAGTGTTTAGAATAATTCCATCAGGTTTAAGCTATCATTCAAATAATTAATCTTTTTAATTAAGGACCCTAAGTCTAACTTAGGAAAATTAAAAGATTAAAGTGAATTAAATTAAACATGTGATGAGAATGACTTAAGTGACGTGGAAAAAGCAGCTTCTAATCATAGCCATTGATTAGAGATTATATCACGGTCGTTGATGTTTCAACGAGAAAAGTATAAGAGAAGGGCTTGGGGTCAGTTGGAGGACATACACACTGGCAGAGCATTGAATCTCACCTAAGATTCTAGGGTGTGGTTTTCTAAGAATTTCAGAAGTGTTTCAGCTGCAACGATGGGTAGTATTGGCAAGCAGGATGGTTTGATCCTAGGCCAAGAGTACAACGAGGGAAGAGAAGGAGCATTCCAGAGCAGCATAGAGGCAAAATCTACACCTTTCAACCAAGATCCCAGCAGGGGCAGCATAGAGGCAGCAGGAGCCAAGCAAGGCTGACACGGGCCCAGTTAAGGCAGCGCAGGGGAAGCGTAACCCCTTCTAGGGTGGTGTAGGCCCTTCCTTAGCAGTGCAGAGCATGACACAGGAAAGCACGGCTAACACAGAGGGCTTCAGAGTAGCATTGGGGTTTCCAGAGGCTGGAAAGAGGCAGAGTTCTGTAAATCTCGTTTAAGGGTGTGAATCAGTCATAATTTTTTGTTCTGGGATAGAGGTATTGCTGCCATTTATATTTCTCTATCAGGTTAACTAGTTTTGGTGCCCAGGATTGTTTTACTTAGAATCTTCATAATAATAAAAACCCTCCAGAATCTAGCAACATCGGTTTTCCTGCATTAGGTTTTTTGGGGACATTTGTTCAGAAAATCTTGATGTGTCACTTTGTGTATGAGCATGTTATTCAGTATTTGATTTGTATGTGTAGGTTTTTAACTATATTTAATTTGATTTTAATGCTGAATATTCATATTAATAACTTATGTAAGTAGGAGAAGTAAATCAAGATTTAACAATAGGGTTTCTTAAGTTTAAGAAATTTTCACACAGAGTGCCCTGGTAGTGGTCAGGGAAGCTACAACCGTGGGTTGAGCATGTTGAGGTCGCAATTAAGGGTTTATGGGAATATATGAGCTTGATCCATCCACCAATTCTCATGCAAATGTTTGTAGTCAGCTTTGACAGTGTCCTGGATTCATATCTAGGATTGAAAATTTGTTTTTTAGTGTTTCAGTGATCAGTTGTATCTGGAGTTTTGTACCATTGTGGATCTGAAGATCGGTTGATTTTCTTGATATATTTTCTGTTGCAATATGTATATATAGTTCTCACTTAGTATCATTTGTATTCATTAGTATGCTACAACTGATTTCATTGCATTTCAGTTCTCAGATTCAGGGTCCTTCAACATAAGTATGTTTATTGTTTTATTGTGCATATGCTAATTGTTTTATACATTATGAAGAAATGGATCTATGGATAATTGTACTCTTATTTTTTGGATCATTTAATGACAATATAGGAAGAATAATTTGCAAGGGTTTTCCCCATAGTGGGTTTTTCCCTGGTCTCGGACCAATCCTGGTGTCTCTATATGTGCATGCTTTTCTTCCTTTGTTCCTTTATGTTCTTTTGCTTAGATGATGACGATCATATTTTTATTTCTATATAGTTACTCATGTTTATGGTTAATAATGTACATTTGTAAAACGATATAATGTTTTGGGGTGAATTTAACATGTTATTGAGGTAATACAACTATCAAATCAAAGAACAATATAGCTCTATGAAAAAATAACAATGCCCACATTTATAGCTACTTGATGAAGCTTGAATTCACAAGGAGCAATGTCAACCTGCACCTCTACTTCAAATTTGTCCAAGGTATGCCCCTAATTTCGATATTATATGTTGATGACTTATTATTGATAGGTAGAGAGCCTCCGATTCTCGAGTGTAAGAGGGAGATAGCCTTTGAATTTGAGATGAAATACCTTGGACTAATGCACTAATTCTTGGGCTTAGAGATGTGGTAGAGGCCTGATCATATTTTCCTTTCACAAGGGAAATATGTTTTGAAATTTCTGGAAATATTTTGTATGGTGGAATGCAAGTCCATGGCCACACCAATTCAGATGAACTTCAAGAAATTATGCAGAGAAGCTACAAGAATTTATTTGGAAAATTCCTCTAAGTATCGATAGTCTATTAGGGCTTTGATGTTCCTTATGAACACTCGACTAGACATATGTTTTTCAATTAACACTTTGATTCAATTTATGACCAAGCCTCTACATGCACACTGGATCAATGCTAAGAATATGTTGTGATACCTTCATGGGACTATTAATCTTTGACTGAGATATACTTCTAGAGATTTGATACTTCATGGCTACACTGATGCTAACTATGTTAGAAAAATTATTGAGAGGAAGAGCACATCAGGATATTTTTTTAGCCTTGGATATACCATGATATCTTGGATGAGTAACAAGTATAATAACATTTCCCTGAGCACAACTGAGGCTAAGTATATTGTTACTACCATGCCTAGTTGTGAGGTAGTATGGTTGAGGAATCTATTTGGAGATATGTTTTAGTAGGTTCTATATATAATAGTGATATATTGTGACAACAAGAGTGGGATTCGACTAGTAGAAAATCTTTTGTTCCATGACAAGTCCAAGCATATTGAGATTACATATCACTACATTCAAGATATGGTGCAAAGAGGAGCCAGAAGACTCCATCACATTTCTACTAATGATCAGATAGATGATATTATTACCAAGGATTTGTCGAAAGGGAAGTTATTGCTCTTTAAAGAGTAGCTTGGACTGGTGTATGTGACCCTGCCAAGAAAGGGTCGCAATTGTTCAAGAAAACTCAGCTATGCTCTTCCCTCTGTTTGAGCTCCTATGGAGATGAATTTATCCAAATATCTCATGGGGTTGAGGGAACATTGGACAATGGGTGTGTGTGATCCTTGTCATTTATGATAAGTTGTATCTCTCCTTATCAATTCTAAGACTTGACATAGTATACCCTAATATGCATCCTACCCGCAAGTTGGGCTTGTATGTGTTGTGGCTCATTTTCATTTTTGTTTATTATATTCTTGAATATACAAAAAAAACCATATAATTTAGAAAATAGGACAAAATATGATCTTTCAATATGCCGAATAACATTTTTATTTCTATCTGTCGGTCAATTAATATGTTGTTAAAAAAGATGTGAAGGTGGGATTGACTGTTGGATTAATTCCCATGCTAATCATCAGGCGGGATTTAAAGAAATGAAATTTAATCCTAGATCAGTGGAAACCCACGGGCGCAAACTGCCCACAGGTTATCAGTGTTGGTGCCTCCACAGTTGACTCTGCCAGAAGTTCGTTGACCAAAGATCTATGACTCACAATAGCTGCGAGGGCAGACCACTAATGGGTGCACTGTACCTTAGAGCACCCCTGCAATGACGTAAGCAACCCGTAACGCAGACAGCACATGCCGCCAGCTAGGATCCAACTCACCTGTCACACCATATTGTCGTTATATATCTAGTCAAGCATTGATTTACAATTAATGTTCAAAATCCCACGCCATGTATATAAGGTGTTGAACTTATTTATTTTCTTCTTATTGGTTTTCATTCCCAATTATTCAAAGATTCATCTTAGTCACTTCGATTGGCTTCTGCACTTATTCGTTCGCCACCCTGAACTAATTCATGGCTAAATAGTCATCTTTGTCTGGCTCTTCTAGCCATATCCCTCTTATGGACACTAAGAAAGACATTAGAGATACTATGAGCACCGTTGAGCATTTACCCTTCTACTAGCAAGTCCTTTTGAATGAGAAAAGTTCCCCCATTTATTTAGCCATGGTCAAGTCTGGTGTTTTGTCTGCATGTGTTCCTAGAACTTATATTTTTCCCGAATTTGTGCATTGGTTAGTATCTGCATTGAATCTTGGAAAATGTCTTGTTATGAATTAATTGGGGGGAATTTTCCTCAGGTCACATCTCAATTAATCTGTCAAGCATTTTTCTATCCCGATTATGAGTCTTGTGTCCAATTTACTGAAGAATCAATGGAAGCATTATATGAAAGTCTTGCAGGGTAGGAGTTTACATAGGTTATCTTCTTTCTAAAGCTGGAGTCAGGACGTTTTTCACCAAATGATAAAGAATTATCTTTGGATATTTTCGACGCAAAAGTCAAACCAGTACTACAATTATTGTCAAAGATACTTGGAAATTAGGATGTTGCCCAAATTGACAAGTCGGTGCTCGAGTTATTTTCCCTAATGATGAAGCCTAATGTGATATTATATATTCCCTCCTACTGACAAGAGAACATTAAAAATTAGCTTATGAGCTTGTGCCTCACCGATTATTTCAGGTTTCCTTCACTGATCACTTATTTATTCTTATATCAAAATGTAGAGGAATTTATACATTTGGGGCTAAATATTATGGATGAAAATAAGAAAAGACAGTTAGTAATATTTTGGATAGATATAATAAGAAATGAACTAGATGAGGGAGGGGTGTTTGATTTTGCTTCTTATTTCATGCCAATTTCCTATAAGGTCTTGAATGGAGTTACTCCTCCATGTTTTTTTCCGAAGGCCCAAGATTTTCTTCAGTTAAGTGCTAATTGTAAATTTGGGGATTGGTTTGTGTATGATGATTATTCATAAATTAGATTGTATGGAGTCGATATTGAGCCTTATAGATTACCTATCTTAGTCCCCATGAGATTGTTTGCCTTGGAGTTTATTAGACAAAGCCTAAATGTAGATCAAGTACATTTTGTTCCAATGAAGAAAGGCCATTTATTTAAGTTTCCTATGTCTATGGTACCATTCATAGTGAATATTAGGCAAGTAGCAAATGAAGCTAACAGGATGTTAGAAAACATGCATTTGTTACTAGGTGAGAAATGGGCTTGTGATCCACACAAGGTAATATCTAATAGAAGAGTTGAAAATGGTTATTCTGATTTTGTTCATGAAAGTAAGCCTGAAGAAGAGAAGTTAGCTGACAAAGGTTTTGCAGACTCTAATAGTACTAACTTTTAGACTCCAATCATTTCTAAAAGGTTAATCAAAATAAGCAAAGAGAAAGTTGTTGATTCTGAAGATGAAGAATAGAGAGCTGATAAAAGAGCTAGGTTGATTGAAGAAATACCAAGCACCCAGACTGTTTTCCTTATTCAATTAAGAGATGCTCAGAATGCACCATCTTCACCATCAATACATGGAGTTTTTCATGATCAAGTTCCTTTGATCAAGCAAGTCTTTGCTCAAATTGCAGAAAAGAATCAGAAGATTAAATATAGTATGGAGGCTCAAGCTGAGTATCAGATTACTCCTGACCAAACCAGATTGTTGACTGCTATGGACTTATAAAGGGACCAGTTGAAGATTTCTTTCTCTCACCCTCTGAAATGACATTAGGGTCATCCAGCAGTTTCAAAACTATTAATTTAATTGCCGATGTTAAGAAGATACCTTTACTTGACAAAGTTAATTTTTATATGCACGACATGTCAATTGATTGTTAATGACCTAAATAAAACAAGTGAATTTTCTCATAAGGCATAAAATATGTTGGGAAAAGTGATTAAACAACTAAAATTGGAGAAGGCTAATTCCAGGACTCTTTCAACTCAGAATGAAGAGTTGAAGAAAATAATTGTAAAAATTGGAGTGGACCCCAATGATAAATCAGCTGTGCAGAAGCTGTTACAAAGTGTTGAGTCATAAATAATGTATTGAAGAAGAAGTTAAAGTTACCTACTGTAGAACATCCAATGGCAGCAGAGGTGGCAGAGGTAAAGAATGAAAAAGAAATTCTTTTACAGCAGCTGTTGCAGAAAGAGGAAGATATTTCTAAATTAAAGGAGTCAGCACTTAATTTGTAAGGTCAAATTGAATCTCATTCTTGCACCATAGTCATGTCATATGGAACTTATGATCGAACAGCAAGATTGTCCCAATTGATCACAGAGTTAAAGACGGCAGAGATTGATCTTAAGAAAACTCAGAGTGATATTGACACATCGATGAAGATAATGCATGCCAAAGAAGGAGAATTCAATAAGTATAAATCAGATTTCCAGACAGCTTATGATGAAATCAAGAATCTTAAAGAAAAATTGAAAGGAAACATGCCTTTGATTCAAGAGAAGGATATTGTGTGCAATGAAATCATTGAAGTCATGAAAACAGTTTGGGAATCCTTGATTATAGTGTTAGAGGAAAAAAACATAGTTAGAGATTTACAGGAACTTGTTCTGGCCAAAAAACAAAAGTTTCTTAACAGAGATTTATTGGAAAAGAAATTCATTGATTTTAACAATTCCAAGACAGATCAGGAGCTGGAGGAACATGAAATCAAAGATAGAAAATTGTGTGTTCTAGAGATAATAAGTTGATTGTGCAAAAATGCTTGTAGGAAGTCAACGGAGAAGAAATTGACAGAAATAAAACAGGCTATAAACAGATTTGATAATGTATTTGAGCAAAGGACTAGAGCGGGGCTACCATCATGCTGGGATCTGCAAGGCAGTCTTCTATCTTTGGATTTATATGAGCCTTTATTAGTGATATAAAAGAGAAAATTGACAATACCCATGAAAAAAATGCAATCTTGAAAGGAGCTTCAGTTGTCAATTTCTTACACAGCATTTTCATTTGTTATGGATGGTGAAGGATTTGCTTATAGAAAGGCCCACTTTTAACAAGATCACTTCTTTCAGGTTAGAATGTCACAATTTGATCAATTCTCTGAAAACCAACATTGAAATCTGGAAAAAGTGGAGAGCATGGATGACTGATTCATCGGGTGACACCTCAACACCTCATAAGGACACATCAGCAAATCAAGGAAACACGGTGATAACCAATCAAATCCAGAACCAGCAAATAGATTAATATTTTTAGTTTTATTTATCTTTCTTGTTAAGAGATCGATATTGTAATGAAGTCTTTAATTGCAATGTAATAGGTAGTTTACACAGTTTTAGGTAGTTTGAGTAGTTACAAGAAGTTATAATAGTTACAAATTATTTTTGTATGTATTTAAACAAATGAGAAAGAAAGAGGAAGGTTCTGAGTTTTGTACCTTTGGATGACTACAAATTTTGTACTTAATTTTTTGAAAGATTAATGAAAGAAGATCATGTTTCATGTATCTTTTGATGGTGATTTGGCTTTCCAGTTTCATTCTATGTTTATTCTTCTTTGAATGAAGTGAAGTAAAGTAGTTGCTAGTCTCCTTATTAAATATGTGAGTAAGAGTTAAATAACCTTAATATGCACTCCTTCACTCCAAATATTCTTTCTACATAAAGTTCTTCTGAAATTTAAAGTGGTGGATTCTTAGTTTCAGCATATCATTTTGAGTTTCCCCTATAGTTCTTCTTTTCACTCAGATATCAGCATTTAATGGCATTGTGAAGTCTTTCATTATATCATATTATTAATGGTATTAAAGAATTAATTTCCAAAGGTATTAAACAAATACCATCTGATATTATAAGTTTTGTGACATATATTTCTAAAAATGTCTTAAGCACTAATTCCTTACCACAGCCAAGGGATTGTCTCTTAAGATACAATAGTATGGATGGCCAATGGATGAGGAGATTTGGGTGTGTGTGATAAATATCTTTTATGGTAAGTAGTATCTCTCCCAAGTGATGAGATTCGGGTGTTCTACCATTTGATTCTTGAGTGTCAAGGTGGGAATATAAATATATAATAGGTGTGTGTGATCCATACCCTTTGTGTTAAGATGTATCTCTCTTATTTTCAGGAAATAGGTGTGGGTGATCCTTATCTCTAATGGTAATTCATATCTCTCCTATTTTCATTGGATATAGGGTGGAATATTTATCTCCCCTATGATGATTATTCTTCTTTAGATTTGAGAGTGTTCAATAAATGAAAAGAGATGAGTAGAGACAATATATGACATGATACAACGATGATGACGACGATACATTTGAGATGATATTTTTGATGTAGTCAAAAATTCCTCCCTAGAGGAGAGGGAGTGTTGAAATTTGGTAGCTCAGGGATAAATTCCCTCCTTTTGGAAGCCCTCATAACCCTTTGGAGACCCCTACTAGCCCTTGAAATAATTTAATTTGAATAAGGAAAAATATTATTGTTAATGTGAAACCCACATCTACACAAAAGTACAAGTCTGCTTGGGCAAGGAAATTTGACCTCCAAGGGCACCTATAAATAGACCACACTTAACATCACTTGGAGGAACCATCACACATTCACATCTTCTCTTGTTTGGTTCGACTAGCTTTGAAATTGCAAGTCCAAGTTCACACGTGTGAAGGAGAAAAAAAAAATTATGTTGACCAAGCTTGACTTATATTTTGGGTTGTTTAACTTACGTTGACTAGAGGAAGGTTTGACCTTGTTTGGTTGGTTTTTGGATCTTCTTGGAAGGTAGATTTGACTGTTGCTTTAATTGACTCAAATTTTTAGAGAATTTTGACCAACGTTGACCAAAATTTATGTACTAGGGTTTCTATAGGTCAACCTTTGACTTTGACCGAATTATGGGAAGAAATTGTTGACTATTTTGACCAAGTTTAATTGAGTTGAAGAGGCCAAGTTCTTTGTTGCCTTGACCAAATTTTTCTGGGTACCTTGACCATTTACTATTGATTGTTGTTGACTTTGACCAAAATTTGTAGAATTCAAGTTTTACTATATTTTATTTTCTTGGTCATATTTGACTAGATATTGGTTGGGTGATTTGACTAGTCAAGGATTTGAACATTGACTCATTGTTTATGTACTTGAAAATTATATCTCTTTGTTGAACATTTGATGACAATCTAATAGAAAAAGAATTTGTAAAGGGTTTTCTCCCTTGTGTGGTTTTTCCCTGGTATTTGACCAAACTACTGTCTCTATTGTCCTTGGTTGTCTTTTATATTTGGTTTATTGTTCTATCTACAATTTCTTATTGTTGCTGGAATATTGAAATTTTATTTTAAATTGGTTGCTAATTGAAGAAGGATTGTTATAAGTGATTGTGTCAAGCATAGAACATTGGAAAATTAACACGGTCCTCTTCTGACATGCTTGCAAATAAAATAATGTGGTTTGGGGCCTCTTTGAATGGAATAATATATTTTAGGGACAAGTCCAAAAATTAACTAAGAGATGTGATTTCACAACTTGGTTCCCATACATTTTTATTCACATGAAGTGTAGGTGACACTAAATTTCCTAACCTTCATCTAGTCATGCTTGGTGGGCCACTCGCTAGTGTGAGCAAGCAACAACATTTGCATAATCAAAATATTTTCTATAATCCACATCTTTCATCTCTATACATGCATCTTAGGTTCATATTCTTTCGTGATGAGATCTTGGAGAAACACATCCATGAAAAGAACCTTTGGTATTGGTTTATTCATTGACATTTCTACCAACATGGTTTAGATAGTAATTGTTTTATTAAAACCCACATTTCCTTACACCACTTTCATTGATAGGATATGAATGCAAACACAAAATATCTATACATATTCATGGTTTTATATTGCTGGATAATGCACTTAATATGGACATGCTTGACTAGGGTAATGCACTTGAACGTGCAAAAGGTAAGGATTTCTTAGACCAATATATTTCAACTTCGATCCAAGAGATGCTCATCCTAAGAATGGATCTATTTCACATTATTCTCTCACATATCCTTGATTTTTATCCACAAAAGACATTTTCAATCTTAACCCATGTCATGACTATGAAGAGCTAGTCAATTTCAATGAACGACACACAAAGTTCAATTAAATTCCTTGTTTGAAAAAGAAAGGAACTAGTCATGCATGTAATTATAACTGAATGCAAGTTGCATGCCTCATATGACCTTTTCATTGATGGATGTGGCACTAAGGTCTATACCCTTGCATGGAATGATGACCATCTAAATAGCCACAACCTTTCCATCCTTCCAATTTGGTGTGGCAATGTTGATTGTCATCCAATCTTCTCCATCCATTTTGTTCACAACTACATTGCAAACTATACATCCAAAATAGAAACAAAGTCTAAAATCTTCCACCATATGATCCATATAATTTCTCTTTCTACTCTTGCACTCAAATCTTCCATTGTCACAAACCAAAAATTTCTTTTAGAAACACTTGTATCTTGTGACATAAGTGCACAAGAAACATGCCACATTTTTCAAAAATTGTCCCTCACTATTAGTACTCACCCATTCTTCTCCTTGAATGCTAATACAAAAATATATAGACATCTCACTAGACAATGTCATTTAATTCGTCAAAAAGCGACGGGAAAAATCTTGAGAGGGTGAATGTCGACATTTCTTGCATATTCAAAACTTTCACTTTTTCTACCTTCAAAGCATACGCTACTCTGTGGACTTTAGCGTATACGCGGATACTTCCCTTTATCGAAACAGCGTATACAGGATATCAATATGTCATTAATTCTTCATAAGTAATTCCTTATGCGCTGGTCGTTAAATATCGGATATTGATTCCGATAAGCTTAGTAATATGGTAAACCAGAATAAACCATCACACAAAGCATCACACATGAACACCAGGATTTTTAGGTGGAAACCCAAGTCGGGAGAAAACCACCGCTGCAGTTGCTCAGCCTTCAATATTTTATTATAGAGAAAACATCTTACAACATGTGTGCTGGCGCAGACTTGACCAGCACGCAGGCACCCACCTGCGCTCGTTTACCAGCCTCTCCTGGAAGGGAGCTCCAACCCCCTGACTCGTTTACCAGCCTCTCCTGGAAGGGAGCTACGACCCCCCGATCTCGTTTACCAGCCTCACCTGGAAGGGAGCTACAACCCCCTGACTGAAGGCTATAACCCTCAACACCACCTTGGACCACGTTTCATCAATTTTCACACTCGATCCAACAACTTCACTAGAACAACACTTGCAGGCCACGTATCATCATATTTTCAAACTGGACCCTTTCCATACTTGTAAGTACAAACATACATTACCAACAGATACTTATCAACACAGATCAGATAGCAGAAACATAGCAGAACAGATCAGATATTCCATACCCCTTGCTTCAGCAAACCCTAGTTTGCATACGCGCTTTCCCTTCACTGATGTCGCGTACACGCTCAGATCCATCGACGACGTATACCTCGATTGCATATTCATTGTATCGCTAAGGCGAAGCAGCGTATATCTTGCTCTCTGTGTAGTAGTATAGATCTTCAATCATTACAGGCGGAATACTTCTTGAATCAGATATATATTGATTTACCCTTTTATGGGAATGTTCCTATTACAGAACTCATCTGAATCTAGGCCTTCACCATGAATCTAGCAAATACGTACATTGAGATCTAGGGATCACTTCATCATTTCTTCATAAGTGCATCATAGACCGATCTATCATCAAACCTTTACCTTTCCATCGAGGATATGCTTCACAGTATTCATTCAAGCTGGAACATCTTGCACCTCTCTTTTTCTTTGATTTTATAATGATTTCATCCTCTCTTTATATAAGTTTATCCTTTTTCAATACCATGAGCCCCTTTTTCAATACCATGGGCCAAAACAATACCATGAGCCCAAAACTACCTGGACGGGGTCAATTAGGCGGATCATTACCCAATACAATGGGTCAATACCATGGTGGTTACCCTTGGTTTTGCACTTTTTGAGCGCTTTAGCCCATACGCGACTTGGATCGTTCCTTTCCGCGTGCATACGCGACTTCCCTTAGACAGATCCGCGTATACATAGAGACATACTCTTTTCATCATACTTTGAGCACATTCTGAATTCTTTTCTTTATTGCCTTCTGTACACACTGTAGATACATCATGTTTTCTTCATCAAGAACATATTCTCTCTAGCACAACTTCATCAAGTAAGTTGTCATTATCTTCATCAAGTGGGTTGCCTTTCAAGGACAACACTCAGCATCATATTGTCAACAAACATCATATCAGATTTACATCATTTACCAAGTCCATCAAGTCAAAAATAACTTAAGAATAACTTCATCAGGTGGTTTTCCATCAAGGACAACACATGGCAATAGTCGCATGACTTCATCTTCATTTAGTGGGTTGCCATCAAGGAAAACACTCTGCATCATATTTCCAACACAAACTTCATAGATTCTTATGCTCTATGTCCATCCCTACTATAGTATACACCTCTTATGGATGTTGCATGTTTTTGGTCATATGATGCTCACTGAAAAAATAACAAATGGAGAGTATGAGAGCCTATGTAAATTCCCCATGTTCTTCCATGTTGCTCTACAATACCATCCATAGATTCACCTTCCTACATATCTTTCTGTAGGAGTGAACTCGTGCTCAATAATCCTTTCCATAATATTCCATTAGATATAAGCATTTTCAATGAATAAATTACAAGAAACTCGGCACACATGAAAACTGTATACACTCCTTGGCATCTCAATTACAAACCCCCTACACATTTCCTATTATACAAAAAAAAATCCTTTCGAAGAAGGAATTTCAACCTCTCTCCTTATCAATTTGGATAAATGGAAAATACTCTCCCAGCTCTACCTTGAAAATGACATCCAAATTAGTGACCTTGACATGTTTGGATATAAAGACATTGGTAACAATCATGATTGGAATACTACATTTATACCCTTAAATATATAGGAAAATATCCATACAATTCATAAAAAATCAATCACTCACACCACCTATTTCCACAACGATGTTATTCAAATACACCCTCTTCTATTACATTATCCCCCACCCAACTGAAAGCTCTATCCAATTTCCTAAAGAACTCCACATTAGAAAATAACAAATTTTCACTTAGAATGATCATAAAAGGTACTACAAGTATTGGAAAGTCATACTTTATTGGATGACTCGAAGAAACACTTTCCTTAACCTAAAATTCCTCCAAACACCATTATTATCGCAAACTTTAACATCCAAGCATCTACAATCCATTCCGCCCTATGCATTCCCATAGAGGATTTCCTCCACTTAGAAGAAAATATATTTTCTCACCTCCAAGAAGATCTTAAGCATATCTGGTACATTCTCATTGATGAAATGAGCTTCATCAATCCATCACTTTTCAACCACATTGATGATTGTACTTGAAAAGTGTTACCTCTACATAAAAGCACCCTTTTGGTTCTTGTTCAATTATCCTTGTTAGAGACCTTAGAAAATTTCCGCCTATTAAGAACATTCCACTATATGTAGGCGCATTCCATGCAATTTCTTTTTGGCATAGCTTTGACATAGTCATCTCACTAGATATTGTATTCCACCAAAAAGGGGAAAACCCCGTGTAACTCTCCTTCAAGAATTTCCTTCACAATATCAAAAACAGAGAACCTTCCTTAAAGGATTGAAACCTACTCATGCCAGGGAAAGAGTCCTTCCTTTCTCAAAATGACGTTAATAGTTTCCAATGTTCAATGCACTCATTTGCAACCAAAAAAATAGCCAACTAACACAATAAATAAATTATTAAGTCCTTAAACATTATAACACTATTAAATGCATAGCAAATCAAGAACCATTCTCCCTCTACATTTTAAGATGAAAAATTAGATCCAAAAGGCTTACTTTTCCTTATCCTAAAAGTGATGTTAACCTCTAACTAATGGGTTGGTTCAGGTCTTAGCAATGAATTGCTCGATCAAATTATTATCATATTCTACAAAGAAAACCATAAACCTCCTCAGTTACCAACATTTTTGGTTGTGAGTTTCACCAAATACATTGGCCCTCCATGGAATCCAAACAACCCTACTTTTGTTCCAATTCCACCTATACAAAGTGGTAGTCATTCTCAAATCCCACTTAAAATAGCTTGGACATTAACAATGCATAAATATCAAGTAATGAAATTACCAAAAACTATAATTGACATTGTTATAGTTGAACGACAAGTTCTAACCTTCACTACGATATCTAGAGTTCCCTCTTTAAATGATCGTTGCATCTCACCAACATTTAGATTTGAAAGATACAAAAAAATGGAAGATAGCCCTCATATGAAATGTAGGAAACAAGCTGAGGCGTTGCTCTAGTATAAAAATTTTCCATATAACAACTTTGATTTTCATATTTATTAGCATGCCTTTTATGCACCTCTCCTTACCACATTATGTATAACTTTTCACCATTACTATTTTTTCCTTCATTTTTGTTGTTTCATATATGCTTTAATAAATTCTCTTACTCATTCAATTAATTTTTCATGTGCAACCATTGTTCTTTTTATGTGTGCACTAGCTTTTCCATATCCCTAGCACACACGTATCTCTAATTTCCCTTTGTGTGTGTGTTAGTGAGGGATATAGTATATGGAAATCACATTGTTACTTTAAATCGTCACAATGTTTTTAGTTATAAAATGCATTAATGTTTTGAATATATAACATATCAATGTAAATATTTATAAGTCGTATGTTCTAATATCATAGTTTCCATTTCTTAATGTTTTAAACAAACTATGTTCCAAATATTTTGAAATTCATAACAATATCAGTGTTACCATTCCATATCAGATCACTGTAACCTATCTATTTTCTAAGGAATATTTTTTTATAATGTTTAGCACTTTATCTATTATATTTGTTATATTGTATTAGTTTAGCTATTATAATGTATTATTATTTATTTTAATGTATTTTTTAATCTAATTTGTATTCTACTACATTGCTTGGAAGAATACATATTGTATTGTTGCATGATTTTTTGTTCTTCTAATATTTCATATTTTCTTAGTATGTATTTAAATTTTTCATGGTTTCATTATCATATATTTATGAATAACACGAATCCTTTAAGGATTTTTTTTAGTTATCCATAAAATCAATGCACAAATATAATTTATTACTTAAATACAAATAAGCTTTTGATAGGGACAGAAGTGGAAACTCAAAAGAACTTGAAATTGAAGATAGAGTAACCATGTCTTTCAAGTTGGTCTTAACTGACACCGTGTGCATCGCAATGAATCTAATTTAGAATAAACACCTTTTTGTTTCCTAATATTGAATTTACGTTCGTTTGGTCATTTCCAAAGTAATTACTAGTTTATTAAATTTGGTCAAGCCATTTGGATATCATAAGAAGTTAATCATAAATATTTAATGTTATATTTTATTAGATCTGACAAGGCCACAACCTCTTTGTGTTAGGTTTCTAAACAAAATTGGGCTTTGTTTGTTGTAGAGAATTAGGGCTCTTCAAGTCACAAAATTTCCATTGCAAGCTAAGGGAAATTAGGTCCATAAATTTGAGCCATCAAATTATCATTATATTGGCCTCAAATGGCCTGAGTGCATGTGTGTATGGCAATGTTTTTAATGTATGGAAGTTATATTTATAATATTAAGTAACTATATATATAAACTCTAACAAAAGGTGTGGGTGTTCAGCTAGTATGGTTCTATGTGGGTTGTTGGGCTATGCCACAATGTATGGAATACCTACCATTTCTGATACAACTATATAAATAGATATCTAAATCCTCATACATGGTGTTGCGAGTGGTTGGAGGCTTCATCATATTGCCGCTCACGAATGTGTTAATGGATATGGGAAATGTGTAAAGGAAGTGATCCAATTTCATGGTGTTTAATGGTTTCCATGGGAACTCCTATAAATTGGTGCTCTTACACCAAGGACGTCGACAAAGGTGGACCCCTATCCATAGGCTCTTGACCCTAAGGTTAATATGTATGCATTTGGATATACCGCCATAGGTGTCAATGCTTTTCCCAACCATGGATTTAATATTAGAGCCATAAGATCATTCATGGAAATCATAGTTACTAATTTCGAATTCAGATTCAATTTAATATGGTACGGGAAAAAAAAAAAATTGATTCACTTTTCTTAATTGAGAAAAAAATGCCAATATACTTAAAATATTCTTAATATATTTTAAAATTTATAAATGTTATCAAATCCATTTTTAATTCACCAAATCCACTTTTAATCCACTATATCAAAACTTATATTCAATAAAATTATGTGCACTTAGTTTGGTTTATGTAAGGCACATAAAAATTTCATGTTGATCTTGACCGTGGATTTGTAACTTTTTATAAAAACAACTACTTGGGAAGCAAACAACCTTTCTAATTCAACTAACTGCCTCTTGACCATGAGTTCAATTATTTTCCCTTTGAGTAAATGATTCACCTAGGGGTCCTAGATGTCCAACTCTATCCATTTCACAACAATTTACCCCTTGCTTTCTCTATGTTAGTGATTTTCTAAATGAAGGGGTAATGAACTCAGTGCAAAACAAATTCACTTAGCTTCAGTTCCACTCCAATAGAATGAATAATTAAGTTTTAATGTCCATAAGGCTAAAAATAGTCATATCTAAATATCATTTTGAATTGCTAAGAACCATTATCGAGTCCTCACATCATTATATTTTGTTATTACATGTGGCTCTTCGTGTCCTGCCTCTTGGGCCAATAGTAGGTATAATAAGTAGTTATTTCTTTTTTTATTCAGATTCTTGGTTGTTCTTAAGGCTTGCTAAGGAAGAGTGTATGTTGGTTTGGGCTAATTGGGTTTCTTTGAGCTTTTTTGAGGAAGGTAAGGGACAATACATATTACGTTCTTATTTTTTGTGCTATATTTCTCTAGCCTGTGTGTGAATTCTTTGGGTCCTATATTAAATTCGAATTTTACTTATAATATAGGAAAAATATAATGAAGCATGTTTTCGAAAAAAATTATTCAAGTCAGCTGAATTTGGTAATTATGATGGAAATCTCTTATTAGAGTCATGAAGTAAAGCAAGAGGGAATTCAAGCTCTAGATGTGCCAAGTAGAGAGCCACGAACTTAACTACATAGCTAGCAATATGCTCTCCGCATTACGGAGAACAATCCTTATTTCATTTGGAAAATATGAGGAATACCTTCATACCATTGTTCGTTTAGTGCACTATGAGGAGGGTTTTAGGTTGATTTTCTTAACATACCACAGAGGTGGATGATGGAAGCACCCATCAATTTAGACATTGAAATGAGAGGCTCCAACACCTCCACAAATTTTACTAGTGGCCGAAAAAACACGATTCACCAATCTTTCGATAACCGATGGGATGTCATCAGCGTTCGGGCCTGATGGTCAAGGGCACGCTGTGTTAAAAAATTGAACATCAAGGAATGGGAAAAAATTCAATGGTGGAAGACATGCAATGTTGTCAAGGTTGATGGTCTAACGGATTTTTTATATGCTTTTAAAATGGTTCAAGTGTTTAAGACCCAAAATGTTAGATATTATAGGTTTTTCACACTCATGTTTTCTAGAAATTTTGTCTCCAACATGAATTAGAAGAAAATTTGCATTCTAAGATACTTCTAGATTTTTTTGTTAGGCTAAAAATCTATTTATACATGTGTCGTATTTCATATTATGAGTGTGTGTAATCAATCATAATTTATTAAGTTAGATATAAAATTGGTATAAAACATCTCTTTGTTAAGGGAAGAATAGAAGTTTATTCACACGGTAGAAATTTGACTATAAAATTTACGAAGGTGTACATACTCTATATTATATATCATATATTATAATAGTTTGTTAATTTAATTTGACTACATTTTTTATGAAGATGCACATACTCTATATCAACTATTATAATAGTCTATTAGTTTAACTCTATTGTTAATAAATATAAAATATATTTAGATTGGGAAAAGATTTGGAAAGCTAGGTAGCATTGGTTTTAAATAAACATCATCATCAGGTCGAAACATAGATGTGAAATTTCATGTCAACTGCTACATATTGGAAATATTTTCATTTTTACATGGCACCAATTGTGACATCTTTGTGAGGCCCTAGTTTAGTACTATGAATTTAGAATTCAATGAAAGTCATATCATTGGAAAGCTTTTGACGAGAAGAATGTCGGGTATGTGTTATATTCTTTGCATGATTAGACCTAAGCATTGTTATGTTGCGTTGGGCACAATGGGGGTTGGTAGATCCCTTGCACGGGATTCAGGGAAACTCATTATAAAAAAAATGGTGAACCCAAGGATGGTGGGTGGACTCACCCATGATTTTGCACATGGTTTTGGGAATGATGCGTTTTTCCATGGTATTTTGTATATTTTTTCAAGGGAATTGTGGTTATGTTATAATATGGAGTTAATGGATTAGGGGTTTATGAATGATTCAACATTTATATAATGTATTATAACATTGAAAGGAACATAATGAAAAATAAATATGGTTTTCTAGGTTTTAGGTTCCAAGAGAAAAAATCTCTATGTATATTTTTTGTTTTCACCATTGTATATTTTTGTTTTTAAGAATTTGTTTGTAGGTGATTTTTGTGAAGGGTTAAAACCTTCATTTGGTATCAGAACATTTTTGGCTTCAATGCAACACCTTTACGGTTGAGGGGTTATGCTCGAGCTTGTGGTAGACCTTGTTACATAGGAAGATATACGTGATTGATTCTTGTTGTGAAGGGAGATGGTGAAGAATGGAAATATAGATATCAAAAAATTCAAGGGACAAAGTTTTTAGTTGTTAAAGCTAAATATATAGGATTTTTTGGTGGATAAATATTAGTGGATCATGGTGTATCTAGGTACTAAATTAATGACAATGTCAACAAATTACTAGACCAAGTTGGATTGGAAGAAAAAAATCACAATATGATCGTGTTTCTTAAATTCAGTATTACTGAATTTTTCAGGAGAAGATCAAATGGAATCTTTATGGGAAATTTAGGGAATTTGTATCAGTCTAAGTCCATGGTAAATTAATTTTTCCTGTGGAATAAGTTGTATAACCTAAGGATGAAGGATGGAGGCTCAATGAAAAAAACATCTGAATGCCTTCAATATTGTGGTAAGTTAGTTATTAGATGTTTATATTAATTTTTTAGGTGAAGATGAGTGCATTAGTTTGTTGTTTTATCTACTAAACTCGTGGGATAGTTTTTTTGTTTCCATAAGTAGCAATACAACTACCTTAAAATTTGATGAAATAGTATCATCCTTATTGTCATAGGAGATGAGATAGAAAAATATGGAGAACCAGAATGGAGATGCCTTTTTTGTAAGAGGACGGTCCCATTATATAAATAGAAACAATTCCCCAAGTGGGAGATCCAAATCTAGAGGGAGATATAAATCTCTAGGAAAATTTGTAAAGGTATGCTGGAAATGTGGAAAAGAAGGGAACTAAAAAAATAATTGTGAATATAAAACTTCTAAGAATGGAAAGGGATATGATGATTCTCCTTCTGAAGAGGCAAAAACCACCTTCAATGAAGGTGGGGATGTGTACTTGGATTCTTCTTCAAGTACACATGTAGATCACAAGGCATGGTTGATTGACTCAAGTGCATCCCTCCTCATGAATCCCCCCATAGGGAGTGTTTCTGCGAATATGATAAGTATGATGGTGGAAATTTCCTCCTAGGTGATGACAGGAAAACCAAAATCATAAGATGATGAAAATTCAAGCTAAAGTTGATAGGTGGAAGGATGAACACTTCTTGGTGTTCTACACATTTATGAATTTACCAAAAATCCAATTTATGTAAGAAAAATGGATGATCCATGTGTAAAGACAGTGTTCGAGAAATATACCTGCAAGATGGTTCCAAGAGAAATGGTATTAATGAGGGGATTTCAAATCAAAACTTTATACAAGCTTCTGGGCAGTATTGTTATTGATAGGTTCAATCATTTTTTCATTCCTTCAAGATGTTATTTAATACAAGTTTGATGAGGAGAAATTGACTCATCTCATCCTTCAAAATGATTTTCTTCCGTAGGAGTTACCTACAATCATTATCACCATTATGGTGTGATGCACCATCAACATGTGAAATATCTTTTTGCACTAATTTAGACTCATCACTTAAAGAAATTTTTGCTTCCACTTCTTTGGAGAATTCTCCAACCTTCTCTTCTCCATAACCCATTCTTGCATAATGATGTCATTCTACCACTTCTATGGGATTAAATATCCCTTGGTCATTAAATCTTAGGAATTTTCCTTCATATCCAATTTTCATTACCAATTTCAACCCAACATCTTTAGTGTGTTTTTCAAATGTGCCAAAAGAATCATCTACTTGGGATGAAACAAAACATGAATAATTATTGATACTATTTACCTTAGTTTATGATTTTGGATTAGGTGTGGAGGATGATTTCTCCCATCCTTCATCACTTTGCAACTTTTCCATAGCCTCTTATGTGGATTTTAACTACACTTGCATCTCTTGGATAACTCATCATAAAGCGATAACCTTTCTTGTAGCTCTTGCTGCTCGTATTCCTTTGTTTGTAGAACTTTACTCAACTCAACATTCTCTGCTTGAATACATTGGTTGATATCCTCAAGTTGTCGAGGTCATTATCATTTGATGATTTACCCATCTCCAATTAAACACTGAAATCCCTTCCAAACCTTCTCTGATACCAGTTGATTTGTAATAAATTGAAATTTATAGACATGCATTGAAATGAATTATTAAGTTCCATAAATTAATTAAAAAACTTAATGGATAATTTTAAAAGGTATTTAAGAAAATGACCATCAATAAGAGGCATTGAAGCAAGACATGATAACAAATTTCACCCAATGGGTTGTATCTTCAGGCCCACTCAACTAAGGAATCATCCGTAATTTTGCACAAAATGTATTATATCAATATGTAACTTGATAAGTCCATGCAATGTTGTAACCAACTCTAGGATGATCGTTGCACTAACCAGGCTCTTCCCTCTCTCGAATTGCTTGAAGAGTGTCTACAACTTCCTTAGCTTTCTATTCCACACATCTCATGTTTCTAAACTAAGTTATCTTAACATGCACACTTTTTCCATAAGTGCTTCAATTGATTGATCACTCTCTTTGCTACAAAAAATTTGGTGTAGTCGTCATGATCAACTCTGCCTCGAAACACCACAACTTTTGAATATAAACACATAATGGTTTGCAAAAATTCCCAATGGAACTCAAACTCTACATATTACCATTAGTGTTCCATCCTCACCCAAAATATCAAGCTTGTGGCACACTGGTTATACAACCATATATAAAAGCTTGGCATATGATATGTCAATGGTTCAATCCACAGGCTTGGATATTTTCTTTCTAACGAAATATTTACATAACAAAATGATTTGAAATGCCATCCTAAACACAACATAACCCATTGAGCTTATGGTTAGCATATTTTTTGTTGGCAATTTGTTTGTTGGAGGTCATGGGGCCAAACCCATGAACATTCCTCATTTGGACATTGATTGTAACAAACTTAACTATTGGACATTTGGAGGAGGTTACAAACTAAAACAGTTTTGAGGATTGGTTAAATTAAGTGTTTTTTGGTGGTATCTCATAGGTTTGATACATGTCGCTTCCCTTTTGGTCTGAAACCATTACAATAATAAACTATGTGACATCGTTTGGTTATATCTGCCTCGATGGCCCAATGGTTAGGTCATTGGGTGAAACCTCCTTGCTTCCCATGTATCATCATCATTTTGAAAATTTCTATGCCTTTTGGTGGTGCCAGGTGGGCCACTTGTGCACAATCAATTTCCCTATCAACACCTCATCACTTATCCAGCCAATGCCACATCATCTTCCCAATCAGTTCCTATTCCATGTGTCTCTTATAGAGCCTGCCACATGTCTGCCAATGGTCTTTCATCTATCCTGCTAGCTCAAATGTTGCATCATCTACCACATTATAATATGGTTTACCATGTTATCATCCTACAGTGCCATGTGGTACCTCATGGTTCTGCCATGTAGTAGCTTTGGAAAATTTATTTTTGTTGTTTGGCACCAACTTCAGAATGCGATAACTTTTGCATCTAGAGTCTATTTGAATTCATTTAAGTGGAATCGAAAAGTTATTTTCGAGATCTACACAAAAAGTATACTTTCATCATATTTTGAGACTATAAATTCTAAATGGTTACAAAGATCTTATTGGATCAACATTCTAGGCTAGATTGGGTGAGATAGTCTCTTGACTCCTATCCCAATTTCTAGTCTAAAGGAAAAGTTTATTTAGAGGAGGTTGTGATTGAAATTCACACGTGGAAGGTAAGTAAGGAAAAGGTAAGCCTCACTATAATAACCACATTTATTTAAAAAATTCAATCTCTTTACTTTTTTGTCGTATAAAAATAAAAAATACTAAAAATACAATAAAATCCTAGCTTGTGCATAAATTTAGATCTTGATAGCTTGTAGATATTCATGATTTAACTATTAAGTATATTCCACACCTCAAGATAATTTACCATCTAATTTCCTACACTAATATTTAATATTCATGAGGGTAGTGTGAGAATTTTTGCAAGCCTATAGTTTATTGCAACTATTTCTACAATGGATCCAACAAATTTACCATACAAAGGGCCGTAAATGTTGGAAAATGTAACTAGTTTTGGTCTTCATAATTGACATTGTACTCATGTCAATATGTAACAAGCAAAATAAGAAATAAAAATTATGATTTTAAAGCATGGGTTTCATGCTTCTTTTGATTGGTCTTCTAGGTAAAGCATGTTCTTCATGTTTCTAGGGTTTTCCATGAGTCAATAAAGTCAATTCCATGTATATAAGACCCATTTGGGCAAGATGTAACTTGTAAAAGAATTTATTTTGGTCTAGAAAGTCCTTTTGAGGCTCCTAGCACAAGTCAGCCCTGCCAGCAAGAAGTCAAACTAAAGAAGGGTATTCGACCTCAGGAAAAGCTTATCTATATAAGCATATTAGACCTCATTTATACACCAATTCTATCTCTCATCAAGAACTTAGATATGAAGCTGGAAACATAAAAGAATATATAGTAAAGGCCAAGGAAGAAAGAAGAAGGAAAGTTTGTTTTTGGGATTTATTCTCTCACACTTTACAAGAAACTAGGGTTTCTACAACTACTACAGGGTTGAGGATTATAGGTTGAAGTTGCAGGTAGAAGTTGGAGGGAGATGTTGAAGCTGGTTGAAGCAGGATTGATCCTTGTTGACTTGGTTGATTTTTGACCTAGTTGGAAGGTCTTCTTGGAGGGTTTACTTGGTGCTTGGAGGAGGACTTGGTCTAGGGTTTTGGATCTTGGTTTTCTCATTTGAAGCAGATTCTATAAGAAGAGAAGAGATTATTTTTGGGTTTTCCCCTTGGAGTGGTTTTTCCATGGCTTGGAGCCCAATACTTGTGTCTATTGTTTTTATTGTTTTTTATCTTAATAATTGTTTCATGAAAAATATCTAATAAAGAAATGCAAGAAGATAAATAAATTTCACAAGAAATTATTAAGGTTAAGGAGAAATTGAATTAATAGTTTCCCTACTACATCCTCCAAAATGGTATCAGAGCTTAGGTGAAAAAATATAAGGTAGTTGGAGGATCAGTTTTTTAATATAATAAGGGATTTTCATCCAAGGGGAATCATTTGCAGAAATACACAAGGAAAGGATATGATGACCTATTGACCTAGAAGGAAGGTTCCTACATCAAACTTTCATCCCAAGAAGGCTCAAGCTCTTATTGAATGAAGGAAGGACAAGTTCTAGTTGGAAACTCTCTAGTACACTCCATCATCTTGAAAAATAGGAAGCATCAAGGAATATTGGAATCACCAACCACTCTTTCAATTTGTTTGAAGACACTATTATTGAAATCATCCTAGAAGTAGTCATTTAGGGCATAATTGAATTCCCCTTGAAGGTCTTGAAAGAATCAAGATAGTTGGAGACACAATGAAGAAAAGGGACTTTTGGTTGACATGTATCATATTATTTTCTATGTTTCAATCTGCAAATCATATGGAAATATTTTGCAAGGAAAGCAACAAGCTTATTGGATCAACAAACTTCCTTGCATGGAAGAAGAGGATTGAATTGGCACTCACAGAAAATGAAGTCATGGAATATGTCCTTAGTGAAGAAGTTGTACTGAATAAAGAGAAGACTCAAGAGTTAGAAAAATAAAATAATGGAGAATTATGGGCACAAATAATCATTGAAATATCGTCTTGTTCCCTTTATTGTTGATTTGAAGACATCTAAGGCTATGTATTATAAGTTGGTAAATTTATACTCTATAAGTACATTAGGTCAAAATATTTCCTTGAGGAATCAACTATATAGAATAATTAAGTCAAAGGATGAATACATGGCCACTTTACTCATGAAGAACTCACAAATAAGGAATCAATTACAAGGGCTTAGGGAAATTGTTTCCGAATCTGAAATGACCATTTTTGTATTAAATGCTTCGCCACCTGATTAGAATAATTTTGCAACTAGTAGCTACTCTAAGAAGGATACTACAATATTTGATGAGTTATGGGCACAATGTTTCTTGGAAGAATCTAGGATCAAGGAAAAAAATGACACTGAATCAAATGAAAGGTATCAAGCCTTTATTGAAAGGTCCAAGAAGTTGAAGAAAGGGAAGTTTGGAAGGTTCAAGAAAAAGACATATATGTCTAAGGTTCAATTGTTTGGATGCAATGAGTATGGTGAATTTAAGAGGGATTGTCTAAACAATCAAAATAACAAAATAAAGGAAATAAGTGAAGCATACATAGCTAAATAAAAAGGAGAACCTGAGAAAAAGTCGAAAGGAGAAGATCTCAAGGATATTTACTATTGAAGGAAGCTCCATCTATGTTAGGTTCTTTATTAAATTTGTCTTTATTTTATTAAGTAAAAAGTAGAGTAGTTTGCATTCCTGCATTCTTTAGAAGAAGTCTTGATTTCTGCAAAATCATGGAATCATATATAAAAGAATATTATAGTAGATAAATTAGAATCTACTTGATTAATTTCTTTGGGAAAGATCATCTAGTTTAAAAAGAATGAGAATATTAGAACCATATTTCATATAATTGTTCATCTAGATATTTTATAAAAACATGTTAGAGGTATTCATTTTGCAAAGAGGGATCATCAAGATCCTATAAGAACCATACTTTTGGAAGGTTATTAGAAAGAGCATTATGACATGACAATTATATATTCCATCTAGTATGGAAACAATACTTCTGAAGGATGAAGGAATGTAGATGGTCAAATTTCAGTGTGAAGGGCATAATGAAAGACTTTCTACTCCTGGGAAAAACAACCTATCTTCAACATGCACAATAACCAAGCTCATTCAATAAAGGATTTCTAGATGATTATATGGAATAAAAGGTATGAATATTTTAAGCAACTCTTCTCTAGGGAAAGGTTCATATCTACAAGAATCTTGTAGAAAGAATTGGATATAAAAGTATGTTGAGTAAAGTCTTCCATATGGCTGCATGATGCTTGAAAGAATAAATTTGACATGCTTTTGAATGGATAGATATCAAGACTCTCTCACAAGATTTCATGGAATAAATATGAGAATATTGATCAAAATCAAGTATGGTCTTCAGAAAAAAGAAAGGGAGTTAACAATGAAAACTCCAAGGAGGATAATGTAGCTTGGTAATCAAGTTCGATCCATGGGCACCATGATTATGATGAATACATGGAGAAGGATTCTTATACAATATGGAAATGGATCACGCAAAAGGATGTTGATCTCAAAAGACTCAAATAAGAAAATACTTTGACGAAAGGGCCATCATGATAAGGTAAGTCTAATGTTAATATTTTGATTTTGGTTATCTAGTTAACATATTATTTTTCTACCTGGAAGGATGTTACAAAAATACATAATGACAGTTGGGAAAATTTCAACTATTGGTTTTAAAACTCGATTCAAAGAACATATGGATTGAGTGAATATTTTTGGTAATCCTTAAAGGATTTTGAACTCAATATGTTTATATCATCATCTTGGAATTCAAAGATAGAAGTGTAAGAAGATCAAATGATTCCTATATCAATAAATATTAGTTTCATGTTTAAGAGGGAGATATAACTAGCTTGGAGATTGATAAGGCTCAATAAAATTCCTTCATTGATGATTACTAGAGAAAAGCGATATGCAATATTGATGGCTTGAATCCTATCACAATATTGAAAGGAGAAGACGGCTCTACAACATCCGAGAATAAATAAAGCTCAATATGATGAGATACAAAGGTAAGAAGGAGCCATGCAACTATCCCCATAAAGAATTGGTAATTGATACACTTATAGAAACAAGCTAGAAATTTTGTGGTTATGACTTCCCAATTAAAAGGAAGTGAAAGAATCTCCTATATACTTTAGAGGGAGTGTGAAGTCTACATATTATTTGTGAATGAGAAAGAATCTATTGCCTAAATCAAGTGTGAATAGGGATCTCCTCTCTAGTCGAGAGGGATTGATGATAAACATCACATTTGTATTATCTTCTTCTTGTGTCATGCACTAGGCTAGTACTAACAGCCATATGTCTAAGTGAAGTCCATGGAGGGAGAGTGGAGAATGGCGGATTCGATAAGAATAAAATATTTCCTTGAGGATAGAAAATTAAAGATAGGAAGTGGATTGACACTTTTTGAGGATAGAACAGGTATCCAAGACAAGAGTGGTCGAATAGGACCAATATTATTTGAGGATTGGGAATCCAGGGAAAGAATATTCCTATAAGGACATAACTAGTTAACATTTGGATGGGGTATGTACCTTGTAGAGGTAGTGTGTCATCTCATGTAAAGTCGCACAAAATTATGCTCTTGTATAAAAAAAAGTTTGTCAAGTTAAGCCCTTACTATGTTGATAATGTTGATTATGATGTTGAAGCTTAAAAATGGCTTACCAATCTGACTCTTCTTATGACAACTCTTTAATTTGAGGATAACTAGTTGTACAATTATGAATACCTCCCTAGTTAAGAGGGAGTGTTGGAAAATGTAACTAGTTTTGGTCTTCATAATTTTCATTTTACTCATGTAAATATGTAACAAGCAAAAGAAGAAAGAAAAAATATTATTTTAAAGCATGGGTTCCATGCTTCTTTTGATTTTTCTTCTAAGTAAAGCATGTTCTTCATGCTTCTAGGGTTTTTCATGAGTCAAGAAATTCAATATCATGTATATAAGACCCATTTGGGCAAGATGTAACTTGTAAAAGAATTTATTTTGAGTCTAGAAAGTCATTTTGAGGCTCCTTGTACAAGTCAGCCCTGACAGAAATAAGTCGACCTAAAGTAGGGTATTCGACCTCAATAAAATCCTATAAATAGAAGCATATTCAACCTCATTTATACGCCAATTTGATCTCCCATCAAGAAGTTCTATATAAAGCTAGAAACATCAAAGAATCTAGAGTGAATTCCAAGCAAGCAAGAAGAATTCAAGAAGAAGGAAATTTTGTTTTTGGGATTTATTCTCTCACACATGTAAATAAGCTAGGGTTTTTGTAGCTACTAGAGGTCCGAAGATTGTAGGTAGAAGATGGGGGACGAAGTTGAAGTTGGAAGCTAGTTTCGACAAGATTGATCCTTTTTGACTTGGTTGAATTTTTACCTAATTGAAAGGGGTTCTTGGAGGACTGACTTTGTTCTTGGAGGAGGACTTGGTATAGGGTTTTGAGTCTTGATTTTCTCATTTAAAGTAGATTCTATAAGAGGATAAGATATTATTTCAGGGCTTTCCACTTGGAGGGGGTTTTCCTTAGCTTGGAGCCTAATACTTGTGTCTATTGTTTTTATTGTTTTTTTCTCTCGATATTTGTCTTATGCAAAACATATAATAAAGAAACATAATAAGATAAATAAAGTTCACAAGAAATTTTTAAGGTTAAGGAGAAATTGAATTAATAATTTCCCTATTGCATTCTCCATCAATAAACAAGCAAGTAATAATCCTATAAACCCTTTATGTTATTCCAAATTTAATGTTATTGCAATATATTTAAATTTATGTAGTAAAAAGAAGTGTTTTTCAGTCATTCCAAGATTATTTTGCTTGTTGGGATTTTTCGGGTTTTTAACTTATTGAGGGATTTAACCCCAAATAACCAGCCGCAAGTAATTTCTAGCTTGTTGAAAATCCATTGATACTTGTTGATCTAAGGTTTTGCGTTGTTAATATATTTATATATTTGTTTCTCAAATATTTTCACCCATAGATTGATAGATATGAGGTGTTTTTACCTTTATGGGTCACACTAAAAGGGCAATTATAAGTTTGTTTTTTTCTACATTTTTTTTAGTTTTTTGCAAATTGGAAGTTATAGGATAGTAATAAAATTACCAAAGTGCAACCACTAATCCAAGTAAAAAACAAATAAAACATCGAATACTTGGGTAAGGTATTTATCACTCTTTCTTTGTGTTGGTTTAAAGGTAAAAATTTTGAATTTTGAGTGATTTGGTGTGTTGGTGTACATCATTTCTATGCTAAAGTTTTGTTTATAGATAAATAAGGTAAAATGATTAAATCCTGCCTCCACCTTAGATACATATATTAGGAATTGGTATCATCATTTTTGGTGGAGATACTTATGTATGTAGGGAAGCCTCCCATAGCCTTTTATAATAGTTGGGCTTAAAGAGTGGGAACTTGTGTTGAGGTGATAAGAGGCACTTATCTTGTGTAATACCGCATAGCACCTTATGAGGACCTTGATGAGGCCTTTAAACTAGTTAGTAACAATTCCCTAATGGACATGCTTATAAAATTACAAGAATTTGGTACACACTTCAAAGTAATGAATCATTTAAAATTGAAAATATATTTGTTAGGTATAAGCAACAAAATTTCCAATTATGGAACCACTATCAAATAGAATATCATCAATCCTAGATGATAAAATGAACACTCCAATATGCTCATATCAAAATTTGGAGAAGAAGGGATAACCATTTGGATATGAAATTGCTTTCAAATAATAACAAATATCAAAATATCAAGATATTAATCTGTGTCAACTATAAGGTTTCAAAGTTAAAATATTGATTTATAATTTGGCTACAAGTTCAAGGAACTGACACAATGTACATTGCTAAACTTCAAGCTAGAGATAAGAAGTATCTAATGCAACATCACAAATTTCTCCAAACTTCTACATATCTAATGAGAAACTTCTACATTTACAACACTATGGATTTCTACAAACTTCCACATGTCTAGCAAAATAGATTTTTATAGACTTCGTCATTTCCAACTAATTAAAACATTATGCATTTCTAGGCCTACAAATTTATAAAAACTTCTACATTTCTAGCCAACTACATATTTCCACATTTCTAGCACTATATGCTAATGCATTTTTAACACTACAAACTTCTACATTTCTAGCTATCAAAGATTCACTAAATGGTTGGAGTTCACTACATGATTTTGATATATAACACTACATCAAAATAACCTGAAGGAGATTGACATCTCATAAAACCTTATTAAAAGCACAATAATAAAATCAGTATATAGTTTTTCAAGATTGATAGCAATATTTCATATTGGGTACTTTAAGAAAGATTAGGGGTATCTATCTCTTTTCTCAAAAATTAGTCAAAATCATTTCTTTTTCAAGCAACATTGGATTAAATTCTTATGGATTTTATTATATCCAAATCATTTAATTCCTTTCATCCATTGATTGTTTCCCTACCTAACATTTCCAAGGAAATCTTAGTTTACCTTATGTGTTGACCAAGGATGGTTGAATTTCCATGAGCATGCTATGAACTGTATGATGGTTTTGCGGCAGGGATATGTCTTAGTTTTTGTATCTTCTGATGTGAGGAATCCTTTCCAAGGGATGGACTTCCCAATATGGGGGTGCCAGCGGAACTTGGAAGGTGAGTGACTGTACGAAATGGGATTATCGGATTTCCCGAGGGACTGTGTATCAGATACGGGAAGGTCGAGGATGGATTTTTTTTCATCATTAGCATTGCCAAATGGAATCAGATGCACATTGGGAGTGTGCCCTAGAAAAATGAGTTGGTAACTATTCACTGAGAGGAATAGTGGCGCGAGATTGTAGTTTTGTACATTGGATGCAACTTTGGCTCTAATAGTGGATTCTGGACTTCCTAGGAAGGAAGTGAATCCTGGTACTACTTGGAGGGTGGAGGTGTGAGCCTCCAGATTCCCTTGTTGTGGATGCAGGCATCATATCCTTTTGTTTTTTGGTTGAAGAAAATGTGTATGTATATATGTGCTTTATATCATAAATATCGCAATGAGCTATGTTATAATGCTCCAGTAAACAATATGCTTGTCATGTTTTCAGTAGTGGTCATTGTAAATAATACAACGAGTTGTGTTATAAATCTCCATATGCAGTATGTTTTATTTTCATATGTTTATTGGTTTGTAGGTGTCATTAAACACCGAGGACGGTGTTCCCCCAAGGGAGAGGGTTATGTGACAACCTTGGTGAAAATTCCATGTAATAAAAGTTAATAAAAGCAAAATAATAACCACAGTTGATGGGACACTTATTCCAAGCTGAATTTTGGGTAGAAACATCCTAGTGGGTCTTAATTTAGTCTATTATGGCTAAGGAAATTGGAAAAGGCATTTGGAAAGGAAAAATGGATTTTTTGGCACATTTATTTATGAAAATAATGCAAATTTGGAGAAAAGGGAGGTGAAAGGTCACAGGTTGCATGTGAGGAAAATGAAGGAAAATAATGGAAAATGAAGAAAATAGAGGCCTCATCAATGAAAAGGATTATGAGGACCAATTGGTACCTTTTGTCAGTCAATTTTGGAGCTCTCGCATTTTTCTCTCTCTCTCTCTCTCAACCTTTGACAATAGAGTTTCTTGGAGCACTTTGGCATTGGATAAAGAAAGTCAAAGAAGGAAAGAGGAAGGAAGGAGTAAGCAAGGAAGAGCATGATCAAGCAAATACAAAATGATTATTTGCAGGTATTGATTTGCATGTGTGATTTCCTTGCTATATCTGACATGCATGGTATTGCATATGGTTCTTTACTTTCATAGCATGGTTTTTTCCAGGCGTGACAGTGTTTTCAGCCTAGCCTTGTCATTTTTGGATAGCCTTGATGTGATGGGTTCTCATGTTTGGTTGAGTTGGATTTCCAAATGGATTCAAATCTGAGTGGGGTGGTTCTGTAAAACAAAAAACACATGTCTTAGTGATCCTTGAACCAAACTATGGATTACAGTAAATCCACTGGCCTAGTAGCCCATGAACCGGACTATGGGTTTCGGTAAAGCCAGGATTATGTGCCTCGGTGAGCCTAGGAATCCTTGTCGATGAGTGGCGTGATATAAAATAAACAAAAGAGGTTTATTTATCTCCATTAGGCCTAGTAGTCCCGGGATGGGATGTATGCTAAATCATGGAGAGTGGATCTTGATGTAGGGCCTAGTGATCCATGGATTAGACTGTGGATTATGGTAAAGCCTGAGTGACTAGGAGGCAATAAAATTTCTCACAGTGTAGGTGGAGAACTCTGATAACATCCATGCTTGTTTTGTTATTTTAGTTGGTTATGAGTCCCAAATTCATGCTTGGAATATGGCAAGGGGTTGATTGGTTGAAGAGATATTTGGCTCTGCCAATCTATGGTCAGGTGGAATGTGGTAGTCCCATGTAATGTTCCTTTTTCAGGAATCTTGCCCAGCTGCTGAATAGGAACGATGTATAAGGAAGAATGGAAAAATAAAATGCAGACCAAAGCTTGGTTCCTATTTCATATGCTGTGTGGGACTTAAATATGGATTTTCGTCAAAAAAAATTCAACTTAGATATGCTAAATAGATCTCCCACAAACTGGTATCAGTAAGATATTTCCTCCTAAGACATTAACAATCAACAATATGATCTAAACCAGATATTAAATGAAGGGGAATTTACTGAATATTTCACCTCTAAAGAGAGGGTGAGATTCAGAGGCTATCTAGCCCTTTTCAGACTCTGTCTATAGACTCTTGTCGAGAGGTAATATCCCAAAAGGGTTTACTCAGCAAATCATGCCTGGAAAATGCATTATTCAGGTATGATGGCTTCAGATACCATAAAATGTGTATGATAATGCTCAGAAACCAATAGAAATAACAGAAACACTCTTTACTCAGCTTTTAACATCAGAAAGATGGGGAAAAGCAGCATTTTATGCACTAAAATAGGTGTATAATAAAACATGTGTAAAATGAAGGGTCAAGGTTCTGGAATATGTTATATTAGGTTAATAGGGACTCACATGCTGAATTTAAGCTCAAAAAAGTCGTTTTTCTATGTTAAACAGTGCCTCCTTCCCGACTAGTCAAGAAAAACCCTGATTTCCCATGACCTAAATTATGTAGAAAAGTGTTGAAGCTTGGGTAGAATAATTTATGAAGGGTATGGCTGAGTTTATGCAGGAATGTCAACATGAAATCTTAGAATGAGACTCATGTGTATTATGCAAAGGAAAACAGAAATTTTCATGAAGAAAAACCCTGCAATGAGTTGCTAAAACACATAGAAAAAATACTGCAGACTATATCAGCGTTATTTTTCAGGGGTTTTAGCTGCTGTAAGTGAAAACTCATATCTATGATAGATATATGTCTGAAACATCAGATACAAGATCTGGAAACTACTCAGCCTTCGCTACACCCCTTGGAATTTCATCAAAATAATGTCGGAATAAGTGTAGATCTGACATATAAGCTACAGAACTGAAGAATGCTCATAATTTCTAAAGATGACTTTATTATAACAGATATAAGATCTGAAAATATCTTAAATAGTAGCTACATCAAATATTTACAAAGTGAGAGGCAAGCCTCAATCATTAAAGATCATCTATTGCACAAAAGTGAAATAACATTAAAACCCTCAAGTGCAGAAACGCGGTTCTTGAGAGGGACTGTGCAGTAAGTATAGAAAAATGAATCAAATTCTATATGATACATATCTTAATACAAAATAAGAGTGAGATCCTCTTCCGGGTGGTCACAGGACACCCTCCCTGAGAGAAATCTCCTCCAAAACAACTAGATCTCTGCAGATCTAGACTACCACTTGTTGCAACTCAAGCAGCTACAAAATCCTCAACAGGACTAGCGCTACTAATAGATGGAGCTTGGCCAAAATTCCGGATAGTGGCTCATTTCAGTACATTCTCCTCCAAGAGCTACTCAAGGAAGGAGGGAGGATTCCTAAACAGGAAATCCTCTTCCCTTAGGCTAAACAGCCAAGAGAGCTAGAGTTGCTCAAGCAACCTCTATTTCGAAAATACTTCAACCATCTCTTGAGCCCTCACTCTGCATAACGAAGGAGACACTGAGCCCTAAGCCACTAAATGGACTTAGCTTCTGCATTGGAACCTTCTTCTAAAACTGCGCTGGTTCTCCAAGGTGGTCCAATTTCTGTTCACACACAAGTGGATTTTTGTTGCAAAGGCCCAGATTTATGCTTTTTCACATTGGGCATGTATTTATTCTTTGATTTAAGGAGCTTTGCATGTCCTCCTCTACATTTTATTCATCAAACAATAAGAAAGAAACAAAATGAAGTATTCCTATTAGCTTGGGCTAAATAGGAATATTACATCCCATCCCTGGTTGGTTTTTACATTCATTAATGAGAATTTCATTTCCTTGGCATTTAATGTGTAAATGTATGGATTTATATGTGGATCCTATGGATGATGTATCCATGAATTTATGTTGTTATTATGTTGGTTATGAGGGTGTATTCTCACTGTGATGATGTATGGATCTCCTCATGTTTTTATTTTTAAATGAATAAAAAATGTATCTATGACCTAATAGATGATACTGAAGCTAATAATGTAAGGGAACAATGATTCTTAGATATTCTCATATAACTATGAGACCCATATTTTCACATATGTTATTTAAACATGTAGATTACATATTTGTGACATGTATGAAGAAATTCCTATCATTGCTAGTAGGGGTCCAGTCAAGTCCTTATTCCAGTATTTTCTTTTTCACCATTGTTTTTTTGTTATATTTCCTGTCTGATATTTTCATTGAATTCAGGGCAGTGGGATGGGCTCTGGGCTTGAAAAAGTGACTTAAATCCCGTTGACATAGGCATAGGTATGGGCAATTAAGTCCCTGCACGCATGCATTCCTATGTTATGGGATTGTATAGAGCCTCCCAAACGCACCCATTCCTATAATGTGGCTGTGCCTGGGGGTTAAATGGGTTAAAACTTAGTGGGACCCAGGGGCTAGTTACTTGAGTTGTTGGGATGGTTCCTGGGAGTCCTGTTGCTGATGTGGAAGGTGTTAGTCATCAGTAATTTTTGCTGATATCAAAATATGACTAAGTAATGGTCCTAGATTTCTAAAAAACAACATTTGATAAATATTGTGAGTTTTAGAAATCTCACTGCCTTCATTATCCTAAGTCAAACTATTTTTCACTATCTTCTCCCCTCTCTGCCTTCTGAAGGTTTACCTCACTCCCCCAAAAATAACTTCATTGTTGGGTCTGTTTGCCTCATTTCACTACCTCACCCTCATTCTCATTCATGGCCTTTTTCCTCTGAAAAACTCATCTCTTCCTTTCCTAAAAACCCTCATAAAACACTCCCCATTGATATTTTTTCCTCTAAAAACATTAAAAAATGTAAAAAATCCCTTTTTAAATTGTCTGAAACTAAGTTTTAGCCTATCACACCCTTTAAATTGTATATAAAACCCTCTTTTGTGTATAAAACTAGCCCTTTTGTAAAAAATAGGCCTTAAGCCCCTTTTTCTTCTTAGCCCCGGCCCCCTCACATTCCTATGACCATTACCTCCGCTATCCCTAGCCCCTTCCCAATACAAATAAACCTCCGCACTATTATTTTCATAAACCCCTCATAACCTTTTAATGGGCCCTTAAACCTTTGAAATATTAAAAGTGGGCCCCGCCTCCCACTACACCTGGCGCCCCCCCCTTAACCTTACAACTTAACGCATTTCATTAATTTTTAAGGCCTTGGGCCCCATCCTCCATTCAAACTCGCCATCCAACCGCACAATGCCACCTTTCCTCCACTTCTGCAAACCAGACCGACTATTCACCGCCTCCCGATTGTGCGATAGCCATCGATCTCCCATCCCGAGATCCGACGTCCAATATTTCATATCACAAATAAAGTTGTGATTCAATTAGTTTTTCACAACCCGCGCAAAATGGGTTGTTTTTTCCCACCACGTGTCTCATCCTGAGACATATCGCGCTCCTCCCACCAAAAACCACTAACCGCTTATCCTCCGCGCGATAAACCACTCTAGTTTTTGAAAAATCGCCGACCTTCCGCACCGTTTTTCAAAAAATTTCCCTATCTCATTCAAATTCCTCCTGGTTTCACCTCTGGAACCTTTCCTCCTACACCCTCTCCTCCTCTGCAAACACCCTCCGATAGTTCAAAACCCCAAAAAGCGCAGTAAAACCCTCCTGCAGGCTTTTTAACTAATTGTTTATGTTTTTGCAGGTTTTAATGGAGAACATAAATGAATATATTCTGCAGGTCCAAAATTAGTCACAAAGATGCCCCTGGATGACGATCCAAGAGCTCATAAAGGATCAATAATGGCCATAAGGTATGTGCCAAATATTTGCATTGATGAAACATGGTCATCGGTGGATCAAATGAACTCTCCAGCCACGAAGAAAATTTTCTCTTGCACACAAACAACAAAAACAGTCAAAGAAACAGTGAAAGGAAGAAATCAGAAGGATTAAAGGGCTAATCCTAATCAAAAGCCAAAACAAAAGGATTAGCCAGTCAAAACAAAAGTCAAAGAAAGAAAAGTAGACAGTGAACAAAATAAAGGATAAATGCAAAAGATCATAAAGATAAATCAAAATATTAAAGGAACAGAACAAAGATCACAAACAGATTAAAAGAAATATCATAAAGACAGACAGACATAGCATAAAGATAGAGTTTAAAGGCCTAATAACAGAGATTAAAGATAAAACAGAGGGAAAATTAACCCAAAACAAGTTCGAATGACTCAGCCTATGGCAGTTACTCTTCTCAAAAGATATTTTTGTCACCTAGTGCTTTGTTTCCTTCAAATAAAGCATTAGGCAGTTATTGAGCGTAGTCAGAGATATTTATATATGCCAAACAATTATTGTAAAAGTTATGAATAGGCCTTAAAGTCAAACATTTCGCCTATATTTCCTTAGAAATTAAGATAGAAGTTATTATTCATAGAAATAACTATAGATATTCCTTCCTTGAGCCTTGCATTGAGCCTTGCATAGTCTTCAAGATAAGGAATTAATTAACTCTGTAATAAATGACACTCAAACCCTCGCTTAGCTTTACCTCCTCATTTGCAGATAAATACTGCATCTAAACTCATTATCTTTTTGGCATTTGATGACTCTTTGAAGTAATACACAGTCTCTTGGAAGTTGAAAATAATTTGATGTCTTGGACCTTGTGGATGCTCTGATTTGTTTGTTGATGGAGGAGGCTAGATTGTAGGATCCCTGAGCCTAGTTGTTGGTGAAGTGCTTCTAATTTGTTATTGTTATTTCCTATTTTCATTCTTTTTCCATCTTTCTATGTTGCAGTAGAGCAAAAGTTTTAGACTAAGAACGATTTCTAAAAACACCTTAGTTTTGTTTTTTCTTCACTGCCTTAATGGTTTCTTCTGCTAGGACATTTTAGAGAATTCTTAATTGTTCTCTAGACCCCCCTAAGCTTGTTTATTTCATGAATAGTTTAATACAGTTGGTGTCAAGAATGATTTATGGCTATCCCTGCTTATTTGATTCACTAAAACATCGTTTTTGAAGTCTCTCTCTAAAGTAACATTAGTTAAAGGATGCCAAAGAGGTTTTGTTTCGATCATACCCTTTGTACTTGCTTAAATAACTATTTTAGAGATCTTCATAGCTATAATCAAGGATGTTTAGGTGTTCCCTCTTCTCTGATTACAGTTATATGTGTGTCTTAAGTGTTTTTTGTCTTTGAAGGTGAAATCACTAGAAGTTATATGAGTTTCTCGCCTTCTATATTTCATTGGAAATGTTTGTCTTGAATAATTATCTGCTTCAATTGAATCAAAGAATTTATGGTTTGTTGTGTCTATTGATTACCTCTTCATTCTTATGATATTTAAGTCCCTTTGTTAAAAAGTACATATGATAAAGAATTCTTAATTTCCCTTTGTCCTACTTTTTATTCTCACAATTGATGTCCATCCCATTACCCTTAAAAACCTTGAAGATCCATTGACCAAGTTAGATTTTCCCTGTGATGCTCCCCAATCCATTGATGAACTTTTCATGACTTTCATAGACTCCATTGCCCAATGACTTAGATATTTCCTCATTCTATCTATGCTGCTTGATCATCATACCCAACCAAAACAATCAAACAAACCCTGTACTTAATAACTAGCCTAAAATAAACCATCTAAAGCAAACAATTTCATATCCTTTGTAAACAAATAGAGAGATCCATCTCTGAGTCCAAGAAGGCTAGGTCCTAGGACTCAAAATATTGTTTTGATGTTGCTCTGTCCATTTGGTATACCAATCTGCTAAATCACAGGATCACAACATAATGGCGATCACGGTGGAACATTTTTTAGTAAGTTACAAGCTAAAACACTATGCATCCACTAATCTATTGCCACCTTATCACCATTAAAACATAATGGCAATCACAGTGGGACATTCTGAATTAGTGACAATCTAAGTACTCCTTATAAATTCATAAACCCTTTTCAAAACATCTTAAAAATCATTAGACCCACAGTTGAAATTAGAAAATAAAATTGATAGCCAAGAGTAGACTCTGTCTATTTCACCATCTTAGCTAAATGATGATTCAATTAGAAGACACTCATACAAACCTTAGGGCTACATAAATAACTCAGAAAAACCCCAAAAACATTCCTAGATTGGTTTTTTGTCAATTATTGGTGGTGGAACATACACATTTATCTTCAAAACAACCAAAAATATCCACCTGGCAACTCCACTAGCCTCTAGTAGGCCTATTACTTCACTAGTTCTCTTTCACACCTCCTTAGGATTGTATCAAACCGGCCCTAATAAGTTTAGAAGCCTAGTCCCATATCATAGAAGATTAGTAAACACTAAGAGAGGCCAGCCTTCTAAAAAAAAACAGTCCTAAACTTTCAGCCTCTCTAAATTTTGCATTTGAAATTTGGCTTCACAAAGGATTAATACGAGATCTCATCTAGACCCTAACCCTCCTACTATATTTGATGATCTAGAAAATATTTTGTGGCAAACTTCTAGATCTAGAAATTTAACTACTGTTAGGACCATTCCAAGAGCAAGATCTGTCCCTGAACACCTTACAGTCTTGAAATATCCTTAGTTTGACTTACACCATTCAAAGAACCTATTTAGAACCAAGTCAAATAGTGATATTGACCAGATTGACTTTGAACCCAGAGATTTGTAGCAGAGTTCTAGTAGAGAAACCTCTCCTTCTACTCCTCCTGATTTTCAGTTTCTCCATCACTTTAGCTCCTTCCATAAAAAATCTTCTCATAATCAGTTTGTTGGTCCAAATACTTCCACCACACCCATCCACACATCCACTGTTCAAAACACTCCCTTCCATCCCACATTCCCTCCCACAAACCCACCTCTTGTAAATCTTCCATTTACTCCCATCATGGCAACATAATATGCTCCCTTATTGTTACCACAACCTTTGGTTCCTTTACCAAATGATTATCAATCTAGAATTCCCCACTTCACTTGAACTGAATCTACTACTGCTCAAAAACATGTAGATAAAATGAATGATGCCTTTGACTACATGGAAATAGAAGAAGAGACCATTAAGATGAGAATATTTGCCCAAATTTTAGGAGGAGAAGCCAAAAAATGGTTTAAAAGCTTGAATCCTAACAGCATTAATAAACTCCCTTATTTATACCAAACATTCATAAAAAAATGGGAAATTAAAAATAACCCTCTCCAAATCCTTTCAGAATATAGCAACCTTAAAATAAATGTTGGGGAAAGTGTCCAAGATTATGGCACTAGATTTAATAGTGTTTACAATGCACTTCCCCCAAACATGAAACCTCCACTAGGCTTAGCCTTATCAAAATTTCCAAAGGGTTTTGACCTAGAAATGGCCTATCAACTAAGAGAAAGAGACCCCTTGACTTTAGAAGATATGCAGAGGGGAGTTGTAAGTGTGGAATCAAATCTGATTGAGAAAAGAGCTATGTTGAAATCAGAAAAAAAGAGTTACATACAAAGATGAAACAATGGCCTCAACCTCATCATCTGATGCCAAAATTGATAGCTTAGTGAGGGTAATGGAAAGAATGCTAGAAAGGATAAACTTAACTAATAGAGTACCTCCTAGGGAGAACCAAGTAAATCCAAAAAACAGAAACAGAAATCCAAATTTCAGAAGAGATCCTATTCAAAATTGACAAAGAGATAATGACCAACAAATTAGGCCTCCTTTCCAAGACAACTATGTGGATGAAGAAGAAATGGAGACCCAAATATTGGACGAAAATCATGTAAATATGATAGGATCTGACAGTGAGGGTGATGTTTTTCTCACTGAAGAAGAACAAGGATTCTTTTCTTCAGACCAAACTTAAAACAACCATGAGGATTCTTAAGACTATCAATTGGGATTTGAAAATTTTATAATGAAGGTCCATAGACAATATGATCTTAGGAGCAAAAAGAACCAAGAGGCCTCCAAGAATAATAACACAGAAATTGTTGTTAGGAAAACCTTAGAAAATCCTCCTAAAAAGACAACAAACAGTACCAACATTGTGGCTTAGAAAATTGGTCTGAATAAAGACAAAATCAGCCAACAAAGTGCTGACCCAAGCTGCCCTAGTACTTCTGCTAGTGGCCCTAAGAAATCTGTCCAAAATAACATTCCTAATAAAACTCATCAAATTAGAATTGCTGAAAAGACTATGTGTGACAAAATAGATGTAAATATGTCAAAAACACTAGCACCTTTCAGCCTTGAGGGAGAAATTGCCAATATTAAAATTAGCATACCCTTAGCTGAACTAGTAACCCAGGATGTATATAAAAAACAAGTTTTTAAAGCTTTGAATATAGGAAATGATACTGATACTTTAAACCTGACAAATGATAAACTAGAATTGTTGTTTGGTCCTGAAGTAGAAGGAAAATACCAAGAAGGGGTTGTCCCTCCATTCTATGTCAGTCTGAATATACATGATAAAATCTTACTAAATGCCATGCTAGAATCTGGTGCCTCTCACAATATCATGCCAAAGGTGGTGATGAAGAGATTAGGCCTAGAAATTACTAAACCTTACAAAGATCTTTATTCTTTTGATTCAATCAGAGTCAAGTGCTTGGGTCTAATCAAGGATTTATGTATCAATCTAGCACAAATTCCTGCTAAGGGTCTAGTCATGGACATAGTAGTTGTTGATTTTCCCCCAAAGTATGGCATGCTTTTATCCAAATCATGGGGAGCCAAACTTCAAGGGAACCTTCAAATGGACATGTCTTATGCCACCATCCCAGTCTTTAACCAAACAAGAACATTATACCAGGACTCTAATATGAAATATATGGTGAGAAGCCTAGATAGGTCAAACAACACTCCTGTTTATTCCATTCATTCAGATCTTGATTCATATATCTTTTTCAATGAAGATGAAATCAACAAACAAGAAAATGAAAATGAAAAAGAGTTGAGCCCACTTGAACAGTCAAATCTGTCCTCAAATGAAAAACATAACAGCTCAAACTTTAGCAGCCTTGAATAGTAGAATGATAGTAAGTTTGAAATAGAAACATTGTGCAACATGAACTTTGATGCCTCTTGTGAAAAAATGGTTCTGGGGCTGGTGTATGGATACATAATACAAACAAAGGACATTCCTAAAAACTTGATTTCTAATGCACTAATAACATTGCAGAATATGAAGCTCTCCTCCTTGGTTTAAATTTGCTTAAGAACAGAGGAGCCAAGAAAATATCAGTCCAAGGAGATTCAGAGCTAATCATTAGGCAAATAAAAGGGGAGTATTCAGCCAAAAACCCAAGATTAAGAGAATATAGGAATGCTTCCCTAGATCTCCAGAAAACCTTTGAGAAATATGAACTCAGTTTCATCCCTAGAGCTCAAAATAACCTTGCAAATGATCGTGCCTTTGCTGCCAGCAATTTCCAAATTCCCCATGTAAATAAACTATTCACTGTCAAAGTAAAAAATCGGCCTATAGTACCTGACAATGAAAACTATTGGCAAGTGTTTGAGGGTGATAAACACATTGATGATTTTCTGCAATCCAAAAATGATTTTGTTGTACCAACGCCTAGCTCAAACCATGAAGAAGGTTGTTTTTATGAAAAACAATTCCACATAACAGAGCTATCCTCTACTGCTGATATAAACCAATTTGAACATCTTTTTAAGGCAGAATTACTTGACAATCCAAACCAAAAGTACCTTGAGTTTTTACAATGCAAATATGATTCAATACCAAGGGGCCTTACACCATTAGAGGAGATCTTTTACTTCAATTATGTAGTTAAAAAACCAAAGATGGAGCCTACAGAAACTAATGTAGAAGAACATACATAGGCAGCATGAATGAACCCAAAATGATCAAGTTATCTAGCACTCTTCTTACTCATATAAAACAGGAATATATTGAACTTTTCAAAGAGTTTGGAGATGTGTTTGCATGGGGGTACAAAGATCTAAAATCATATGATACTAGCATTATTCAACACAAAATTTTTCTTAAAGAAAATCAGAAACCTTTCAAACAAAAACTAAGAAGGATAAACCCTGTTTTATTACCTTTAGTTGAGAAAGAGATCAAAAAGATGTATGATGCTAGGATCATAATTCCCATTAGATACGCAGAGTGGGTTTCCAATCTTGCATCTGTTAGGAAGAAGACCGAGGAGATTAGGCTTTTCATTGACTTTATAAATCTGAACAAAGCCTCCCTAAAAGATAATTATCCCTTGCCTAAGATGGAGCACATACTCCAAAATGTGGTTGGATCTAAAAGGACATCGCTCTTGGATGGTTTTTCAGGCTACAACCAAGTACCAGTACTCCCAAATGATTAACACAAAACTGTCTTTACCACACCTTGGGGTACATTCATGTATGTTAAAATGCCATTTGGTTTGATGAATGCAGGAGCCACATTCCAAAGGGCCATGGACATAGCTTTCTATGAATACATAGGCTATTTCATAATCATTTACCTTGATGACATCATTTTTTACTCCAAAAATGATAAAGAGAACTTAGTCCATTTGAGAAATGTATAAAATATGGCTTACCTTTGAATCCCAGAAAAACACTCTTTGGTCTCCAGGAAGGAAAACTCCTAGGCCACATAATCGTTGAAGAAGGAATCAAAGTAGATCCCAAAAGGATTGAAGGCATATTAAAAATCAGCCATCCTAGAAACCTCAAGGAATTGCAATCTTTCATTTGGAAGATCAACTTTTTGAGAAGGTTCATCCCCAACCTTGCTGAACTTTTAAGGAATATCACAAACATGCTAAAAAAGGAGATATGAGTTAAATGGACTTTAAAGGCAAAACAGTAATTTGAACTAGTGAAACAAGCTCTCACTCAATTACCAGTTCTTATCAGTCCTAATTTCACCAAGGATTTATACTTTTTTCATTTGCATCTGAACACGCCATTGATGTATTGTTGTTGCAAAAGAATAACATGGGCCAAGAAAAACCAATAGCCTTTTTTACTAAAGCATTAAGAGATTCTCCACTAAAGTATAACATCGTGGAGAAACAAGCCTTAGCCTTGATAAAAGCATTGAAAGATTTCCGAGCCTACATTTTTCATTCCCATATCATTGATTTTATCCCACATACAGTTTTCAAGGACATTCTAAATCAATACCCTAATGGTAAAAGGGGAAAATGGATTTCTATTATCTTGGAGTATGATTTAGAAATCAGACCCACCAAGTGGTTAAAAGACAAGGATTAGTAAAACTCATGGCTAAATCAAATTTCCAAGAAATAGATATGAATATGGTTGATGTTTTAGAATAATAGGAATAATTCACTGCTCCATACATTGAAGAAATATTTATGAATTCATCTTGGTATGCTAATATCATATATGTACTTCTTTATCTCAATACCCCTCCTTCTTTATCAAAGACAAAAGCTAGATTTTTGAAACAAAAAGCTTTAAAATTATGCATTTTATATAGAGTTTTGTATTGGAAGAATGTTGTTGGAATATTGCTTAAATGTTTGCTTCAGAATGATGCAGGAAAAATCATGCATGAGTTGCATGAGGGAGAGTGTGGAGGACACTTTTACTAAAAAACCACAACAAACAAGATTCTTAGAGCTGGCTATTATTGGCCCACCCTTTTTCCTGATACCCAAAAACTATTCATGACCTACCATAAGTGTCAAATTTTTTATGGCAAGAGAAAAATCCTACCTCTACCTTTGAATCCCATCAGTGTTGAGGCTCCCTTTCAACAATGGGGTTTGGACTTTGTTGGAGAAATTCACCCCACCTCATCTACCTAGCATAAGTGAATCCTTACTGCCACTGATTATTTCACCAAGTGGATAGAGGCTATCCCTTCTAGGAATGCTACTAACTCAGTAATTATCAAGTTCCTTGAGACCAATATATTATCCCAATTTGGTTTTTCTAGAAAAATCATTATAGACAAATGTTGCTACCTTCAAATCCAAAAGAATGGTTGATTTCTGCTATAAATATCATATCACATTGGGGCACTCCACAGATTACTACCCTCAGGTAAATGGACTAGTTAAATCCTCCAATAAAAGCCTGATCAACATTATCAAAATATTGTTGGAACAAAATCATAAATCATAGCATAGTAAACTAGTTCATGCTTTATGGGCTGATAGACTAACCACCACGAAATCAATTAGTATGTCTCCCTATCAATTGGTATATGGCATGGATGCAATATTCCCAACATCCGTGGGAGTTCCAGTCATGAAAATTCTCCAAGAAGTACAATCAAAAGAAAATGACATGCAGAGAAGGCTGAATCAAATCATTCATTTACAACAGTCTAGAGAGGAGGTTTACAAAAGAACATAAGCAATTCAAGAGAACATCAAGAAGATCTTTGACAAAAGGACTAAAGCAAACAATTTTCAAGTTGGAGACACATTTTTAAAATGGGATTCCAGGAGGGAATACAAAGGTAAACATGGAAAATTTGAGAATCTTTGGAAATGACCTTATATCATTCTCTCAATTAGAGGTCATAATGATTTCTCTTTACAAGGGCTAAATTGAGAAGAGTTATTTGGAGGTCTTGTCAATGGCAGGATGCTCAAACACTATTTTTGTCAAGAATCCTAGCCTCAAAGTTTTCATTCATTATATATAACATTGCATGATAGGAGATCATAAAAAACAAAATATTCAGAAAACAGAAAAAGGAAAAGAAGGCAGATTTGAAAAGAGGTACAGCCCCATACCCAAAAAACAGTACTACTAAAAGTGTGCAAGCCTAAATGTCACTACTAGTGCAAAAAAAATATCTTGTTCAGTCATCTAGCCTAATCATGGATGAATATGTTTAAATTTATGTTGATAAGTAGTATAAAAATGATTGTCAAAATTATTCAAGCTTGACTTATCAGAAAGAATAGATTAGGGAATAAAGGATATTGGTTCCACATGCTCAAGATAGAACCAAAGAGGAAGATAAGGATGCATAGCAAATGATAAATTACAACCCTTATCTTTCTTTTTTCTTTTTTGCAAAATAATAAATTGTGTGTAGCTTTTTCCAATGCCACAAACCATGGTAAGTCACATTTCCTAATCCTGACTTGAACCATGCTTTCAATTTTATGTCAATAGTTTAGATAATCAATACTGCCAAACAACTTAATATTGGCAGTCAAATAGTCTAGGTAGAGATTAAAAAAATTTCACCAGCTTAATCTGAACTCTTGAAAGCAATAAGGATAGAAGTAGATAGTTTATTTATGTTTTCAAAATAAAAATGTCAAGATTTTTCCAGTTCAAATGCACTAAAGAAAGAAAAAAAATGTTAGGACAAGTAGGTTGGGTAGGTAGAAATGTTGTTGAAAGAATCTCATGTTGCAGATTATTAAGATCATCACTTCAAAAGAAATATCAGCAAGTGAAAAGAAGGGAAAGAACTTCCTAATGGAAGAGCCACTAGTCTTCAAAAACTCAGAGATTTGATAAACTGAAAGTTCTGGACACCTCCAAAAAATGAGCTTCCCTCCCCAAGTGGAGCCACTGTTATTCATCAGTAATTTTTTTTTATATCAAAAGATGACTAAGTAATGGTCTTAGATTTCTAAAAACAACATTTGAGAAATATTGTGATTTTTAGAAATCTCACTTCCTTCATTATCCTAAGTCAAACTAATTTTCACTATCTTCTCCCCTCTCTGCCTTCTGAAGGTTTACCTCACTACTCCAAAAAGAACTTCATTGTTGAGTCTGTTTGCCTCATTTCACTACCTCACCCTCATTCTCATTCATGGCCTTTTTCCTCTAAAAAACCCATCTCTTCCTTTCCTAAAAACCCTCAAAAAACACTCCCCATTCATCGTTTTTCCTCTAAAAACATTAAACAATGTAAAAATTCCCTTTTCACATTGTTTAAAACTAATTTTTAGCCTTTCGCACCCTTTAAATTGTATATTAAACCCTCTTTTGTGTATAAAACCCGCCCTTTTGTAAAAAATAAGCCTTAAGCCTCTTTTTCTTCTTAGCTTCGGCCCCCTCACATTCCTATGACCGTGACCTCCGCTATCCCTAGCCCCTTCCCAATACAAATAAACCTCCACCCTATTATTTTCATAAACCCCCATAACCTTATAACGGGCCCTTAAACCTTTAAAATATTAAAAGTGGGCCCTGCCTCCCACTACACCCGGTGCCCTCCCCTTAACCTTACAATTTAACGCATTTTGTTAAGTTTTAAAGCCTTGGGCCCCATCCTCCATTCAAACTCGCCATCCAACCGCACAATGCTACCTATCCTCCACTTCCACAAACCCGATCGACTATTCACCACCTCCCGGATGTGCGATAGTCGTCGATCTCCCATCCCGAGATCCGACGGCCAGTATTTCATATCGCAAATAAAGTTACGATTCGATTATTTTTTTGCAACCCACATGAAATGGGCAGTTTTTCCCTGCCACGTGTCTCATCCTGAGACATATTGCGCGCCTCCCACCGAAAACCACTAACTTCTTATCCTCTGTGCAATAAACCACTCTGGTTTTCGAAAAACTGCCTACCTTTTGCGCCCTTTTTCAAAAAATTTATCGATCCCATTCAAATTCCTCCTGGTTTCACCTCTGGAACCTTTCCTCCTGCACCCTCTCCTCCTTTGCAAACACCCTTTGACAGTTCAAAACCCCGAAAAGCACAGTAAAACCCTCCCACAGGCTTTTTAACTAACTGTTTATGTTTTTGCAGGTTTTAATGGCAGACATAAATGAATATATTTTGCAGGGCCAAAATTGGTCACAAAGATGCCCATGGATGATGATACAAGAGCTCATAAAGAATCAACAATGGCCAGAAGGTCTATGCCAAATATTTGCATCGATGAAACATGGTCATCGGTGGATCAAATGAACCCTCCAGCCACGAAGAAAAGTTTCTCCTGCACACAGACAACAGAAACAGTCAAAGAAATAGTGAAAGGAAGAAATTAGAAGGATTAAAAGGCTAATCCTAATCAAAAGCCAAAATAAAAGGATTAGCCAGTCAAAACAAAAGTCAAATAAAGAAAAGCAGACAGTGAACAGAATAAAGGATAAAGGCAAAAGATCATAAAGATAAATCAAAATATTAAAGGAATAGAACAAAGATCACAAATAGATTAAAAGAAATATCATAAAGACAGACAGTCAGAGCATAAAGACAGAGTTTAAAGGCCTAATAACAGAGATTAAAGATAAAACAGAGGGCATATTAACCCAAAACAGATTTGAATGACTCAGCTTAAGGCAGTTACTCTTCTCAAAAGGTATTTTTGCCACCTACTGCTTTGTTTCCTTTAAATAAAGCATTAGGCAGTTATTGAGCTTAGTCAGAGATATTTATATCTACCAAACAGCTATTATAAAATTTATGAATAGGCCTTAAAGTCAAACATTTCACCTATATTTCCTTATAAATTAAGATAGAAGTTATTATTCAGAGAAATAACTACAGATATTCCTGCCTTGAGCCTTGCATGGTCTTCAAGATAAGGAATTCATTAACTCTATAATAAATGACACTCAAACCCTAGCTTAGCTTCACCTCCTCGTTTGCAGATAAATATTGCATCTGAACTCATTATCTTGTTGGAATTTGATGACTCTTTGAAGTAATACACAGTCTCTTGGAAGTTGAAAAGGAATTGATGTCTTGGAACTTGTGGATGTCCTGATTTGTTTGTTGATGGAGGAGGCTAGATTGCAGGATCCCTGAGCCTTGTTGTTGGTGAAGTGCTTCTAATCTATTATTGTTATTTCCTGTTTTCGTTATGTTTCCATCTTTCTATGTTGTAGTAGAGCAAAAGTTTTAGACTAAAAACTGTTTCTAAAAACACCTTAGTTATGTTTGTTCTTCACTGCCTTAATGTTTTCTTCTGCTAGGACATTTTAGAGAATTCATAATTGCTCTCTAGACCCCCCTAAGTTTGTTTATTTTATGAATAGTTTAATACGGTTGGTATCAAGAATGATTTATGGCTAGCCCTGCTTATTTGATGTCACTAAAACACTATTTTTGAATTCTCTCTCTAAAGTACCATTAGTTAAAGTCTGCCAAAGAGGTTTTATTTCTATCATACCCTTTGTACTTGCTTAAATAATTGTTTTAGAGGTCTTCATAGCTATAATCAAGGATGTTTAGGAGTTCCCTCTTCTCTGATTACAATTATATGTGTGTCTTAAGTGTTTTCTGTCTTTGAAGGTGAAATCACTAGAAGTTAAATGAGTTTCTTGCCTTCTATATTTCATTGGACATGTTTGTCTTGACTAATTATCTGCTTTAGTTGAATCAAAGAATTTATGGTTTGCCCTGTCTATTGATTACCTCTTCATGCTTATGATATTTAATTCCCTTTGTTAAAAAGTACATATGATAAATGATTCTTAATTTACCTTTGTCTTACTTTTTATTCTCACAATTGATGTCCATCTCATTACCCCTGAAAACCTTGAAGATCCATTGACCAAGTTATATTTTCCCTGAGATGCTCCCCGATCTGTTGAAGAAATTTTCATGACTTTCATAGACTCCATTTCCCAACAACTTATAGATTTCCTCATTCTATCTATGCTACTTGATCATCATACCCAACCAAAAAAATCAAACAAACCCTGTACTTAATAACTAGCCTAAAATCAACCATCTAAATCAAAAAAGTTCATATCATTTGTAAACAAATAGAGAGAGCCCTCTCTAAGTCCAGGAAGGCTAGGTCCTAGGACTCCAAATACTGGTTTGATGTTGCCCTGTCCATTTGGTATTACCAATATGCTAAATAACGGGATCACAACAAAAGGTATGTATGATTTGTTTCTATCGATTCCACTTCCTTAAGGTCACCTAGGAGGTTGAATCTGATCATAGTAGCCTCTCGTCACATGTTTACCCCGGTTGGTCGGTTACTCTAGTATATATGGGAGGAGGGTTTTAGAGATGCTTCTATGCATGTTGAGATATGTTCGCTTGTGCTTAAGTGTTGTAACATTGTATTTAAAAATCGCCTCTTCTTGGAAGACCTAGCTCTATTATCTACTAAATTCCCTTGATATCCAACTTCGTATTAGAGTTATTGGTTTGAAATCTAGACCGTTGTCCACAAATTTTTGGAGTTTTCATTTGTACTCACTCATGACAAGTTGATTTTTCTTAGTAGATTGAATCAAGGTTCCAACTTACAAATTGAATATGGGATTAGCTTTGTAGATTAACATCATGTGTTCCAAGTAAGAGTTTGTGGTTATGTTGAAGCCTCGAAAATCATTGCGACAACATTGGGAGATAACCACCCGGTCTGGACCTTAGAGCAGTTCCTTTTCCATTTGGAGTAGTGGCTCCAACTGGTTTGACTAAGTCTAGTTACCTTTTCCCTATCGCTATTGGTTTAAGATGTATCTTTAACTACCAATAGAAAGGGAAAAGGTAACTAGACCTAGTCAAACTAGTTGGAGCCACTACTCCAAATGGAAAAGAAACTGCTCTAAGGTCCAGACCGGGTGGTTATCCCCAAATGTTGTTGCAACGATTTTCGAGGCTTCAACATTTTTGGCACTAGAAGGAGGACCTGAAACTTGTTGTCTATTGGATTCTTTTCAATTTTAACATTTTATTTTATTACAATGGCTCCTTTAAAACTTCCAATTTGGAGTTGTATACATGCACGTGCATCTTCCAATACTCCATCCGAAGTGGTAAGACTCTTGTCTTAAGTAAAGTTTAATGGTAAGAAAAATTATTTTGCTTTTAATCATGTCTTTCAATTTATTCAAAATGTTTCAAATTATGATTTTCAAGGAATTGATGAAGGCATTTTATGTAGAATTTTTAGTCTCACATTTGCGGCAAAAGCCAGAAACTGGTGCAAATCACTTCCAGTTGCTTCAATCCACACTTGGGAACAATTTGTTACAATTTTAATTTGTAAATTTCATGGATACGATTATGAACAGGTATGTGATGAAATTGAATATCTACGAATATTTGAAAATGAGTCTGTTAGAGATTTTAATATTTGATTTCATTTGAATTCTTTAAGATTTAAAATTGGAGATAAACCTACGGAAGAATAATCACTAGATTGGTTTGAATATATTTGCTCTTCCTTCCATTCTCAATCCATATGAAATTAGTTCAATATTTGTTCCATTCCCTTCCAACATAAATGAGAATTCCAATATGGATATGCAAATAAATCATAATGAAGTGGTCTCACAAAGCTTGGAAAATATTTCTATCCAAATACAAGAAGACAATAGCAGCAATTTTGGAGAAAGAGTTGCCTTGAAATCTGAAAATTACTTTGTATTAAATTCAGAAAATCAGATCGCAAATCAACAAGTGCAAGCAGCAATCAAAGTAAATATTAACACACAAGTTGTTGTACAAATTTCTGAATTTTTTCATGATGAGAAAGTGCCAAATTCAGAGAACCAAAGCATAATTCTTCAATAAAGCGCAAATAGACAAATGAATGATCGACAATATGAAATTTACAATGAGCATAATGTACGAGAGTTCTCAAACAGAGATTTTTTTAAATGCATTGTTTCATATTCACATTTTTCCCTTTATCTTGATATTTTTAATGATGGTAATTTCTCCCCTCTTAATATTAATGATATTTCAGAAACTACAGAGGCTGATCTAAATGAATTACCAATAAGTTTTTATCAAGATAGAGAAACAATTATTGATCATTCTTTTGCCATTAATGAACATAAAATTTTTATTCCTCCTTGTTTTGATATATTGAACGAAATCAAAGAGAATTCTAGAGAATATCATGAAGTCGTTTATGATAATTATTCTGACATCAAGGATGTTGATTTTTGTTCTTCTCAAGAGAATACTCATGATAAAATTCAAATAACATCTGTGAATGAGGAACATTTCAATTTTGAAATTATTCCAACCAATCGTCATTCTGGAGCAGCAAATTATCTTCATGATTTCACCATTCGGGAAAACATTCCAATTTATGATTCATATCATGATCAAACTCCCATTCCTGCTCATAATCATAATTCTCTTTCTAATTCACAAGTTGGAATTGGAAATTATTCAAATTCCATTATTCTGGCCAATCCTTGTGAAAAAAAAATTATTTCAAAACAATCCCAATTGTGTTGTAACATTAGTTGTACCAATAGTGATTTCACTTTATTTTTTCTTTCACACTTATTTTGTTCAAATCTAGATTTATTTTTGGATTTTATTTTTCAAATTTTTGGCACTCTACGCTGGCATATTGAGAATTTTAATAGTGAACACTCAATTGATGCATTGCCCTATTGGAAAATTGAAATTTCATATTATAATCATAAACATCAAAAGCTATTAATATTTCAATTTCAATCAATGCTAATGTTTTATCAAAAGCTTATATCTTCTCAAAGGCAGTGTCAACAAGAGAATGTATTTTTACAACCTAGCCAGTGATCTAATCCAATTAATAATTTTCCACCTTATTTGACAGATTTCCATCCAATTTTCATTAGCCTATTCGAAAATTGTTTGGAAAGTTTTCCTTCATGGAAGATCGTTAATAATTTAGCTCTTAATCATAACACTAACAAAATAACACAGGCCATTGTTGTTGAAAGATCATTTCTACAACCCATCTTGTCATCTTCTCTTTTAAACCTCTCCCACTCAATAATGGAAATCCATCCAGATTTCTATGATCCAATTGAAATTCAGTTGGAAAGAGAATTTCAAGAGAAGGTAAGGGTGAATAATTTACTAATAATAAAGATACATTCTGCTTTCAGATTTAGTTTTTGTAGTTTAATTATATTTACATTTTTACTAATGTTTGACATGTACATACATGCAGTAATTAAAATGAGAGAGTGGTTACATTGGAAATATGACTATACCTAGTCATTTTCATGTATATGGTTAGAATAGAAGTAGAATTAATTTAGTTAGTTTGTTTTGGGTAGTTAATTTATTCTTAATAGTTCTGCAGATATAAAATAAAGTGAGCAATCAACCCTTCTCATATCATATACATGTTCAGGGAAATATTTGCCTCTTATCAGAAAATTTCTAATTCTTGCTTCCCATTTTTTAAATCAAAATTTACTGCAGCAATATCTCTACTCTGCCTATTTTGAATAATGTCTTGACTAAATTCAATTGAGGTTGCACTTGGCACCAATCACCTCAAAGCCACTTTTATCTATTTCGAAATATCTTCATATGATTTTCTTCTGAAATTTATTTGTTAAAGGTTTTGAGGATATAAAGCTCCATGATCTCATTTTCCCATGAAATGTATAGCTGTTTATTATAAGATTAATTCCAAGTTAATCATTATTAGTCAGTCTAACCTTTTGTTGTAATCACATGAAATTCATATTATCTTCTTCGAAATTTGTTAAAATGACTTTAAGGGTGTCCATTTTGTTGTGTGCACACATTCAAATCTGTGTTGATATTTATCGACAATTAGTGGCTTTATCCCATTCTGATCTTTAGTTTATTATCTGATGCTGCAATGTGCATCATATTTTTTTTACTAAAGGCATTATTAAACAGTCACTATAAAAATACAGATTTTTCTCAAGTTAATTCGGAATGATCAGAGGTAATAAATTATTGTTGCAATGCAAAGGGAAGCCTATTTTCATATTTATTTCTAGTGAATTTTATGAGTTCTAGATTTTCTGAACATGAATAAACAGATTTTATTTAGGCTGATTGCACACTCCGATTTAGAATAAATAATGAGATGAGTTTGAACAAATTCAGAATTTTGATAAATAGAAGGAAGAATTGGAAGATTCATATGGTAAAATCCATAGACAATTCTCTTCCAGGTACGCATTTACAAGTTCATTTTCATCTATTAATAGTTTCTATTTTCCTTAGTTTGTTTTTTATTCTTGTTCTGTTTTATTTGTAGGTTTTCATTTGTCTTCAAAACTTGAAGTAGAAAACCCAATTCAAATCTGCAACAGATTCAGGGAAATTTTATTCATTAGAATTTGAGCATTCTTTAACTTTACTTTCATTCATTAGAAAACCCAATTGAAATTTAAAACAGCATCACAAGATCCATGTCTGAAACGTTTCTGATGCAATTAAACGCAAAATCGCATATCGCATTGGGATGAAATCAAAAGTTTGTTTTTCATCGCAAAAGTTCCGATGCGATAGATCGGATTGCAAAAGCGCATTAAACATAAGGTTAATCCTTCCATTTAAAAATTTCCGATGCGATGAACCCAATCGGCAATCGCAAATCGGGGAAATCACATTCTAATATATTCATTTGAAAAAAATTTGATACGATAAATTTCAAATCACAATCGCAAATTATTAAGTTCATATCACAATTAGTCAAGGGTTAACTTTGAAAGACCTCTGATGCGATAAGTCCAATCACAAATCGCAAATCGGGAGGAAAACTGAATACATCCTTGTGTGCTCATTTTAAAAGTTGTGATGCGATAACTCATCATCGAATTCTCATCCCTATCGCTTTTCACTAATCACCGATTTCTCGTCGCTTATCGCTCTTCGCTCATCACCTATTATTATAAACATCGCATTGTCGCTATCACAAGAATTATATGGGCATTTCTGACATGACTATTTTCCAATATTCCAATATGCTGATATCAATATCGCTCATCACATTTTTTATGCTCATATCATAATGCCGAAAGCCACGTCATCCATCGCATTGCCGATATCACAATCGCTTCATCGCATTTTTATTCATGATCATGTCACTATTCTGAATCTGCGATGCACAATGTGCAATGTGCAAAATACAAATCGCGAGATGCGGTGTGCAATGTGAAATTTGCGACATGACTGTCCATGATCCTAAATATAACATTTCTTCAATGGTATGATCACTCCATCTCATCGCACATATTCTTTTCGCATGATCTCATATCAGCAATTTGCTACTGCAACCCCTGATGCAATAAACTCCAACGCATGCCTCTACATGCAATACGAATCGTCCGATAAGGCATTGGGTTAATTTAAATAAATCTTGGGTAACCACTATGATACTAAAGCAATTGATGACGAATTTGCAGCATATTCAAATCATTTTAATTTCTCATATATTTCAGTTTTAAATAATTCCATAATTAAATATGAAATTCAAGACCTTTCTATTTTAAATTTAATTATCTTAAATTTGTTCTTAACTCTGAACAATTTATAAAATCATGGAATTTGTATAAAACTTATAATATTTTGAGAATATTCATCACTGCAAATTTTCAATCTCATTTCTAATTCATTTGTTTTAATTTCAACTCCCTTGAACACAAAGCATTCCATTTTTATATTTTATTGCTTGCTTTATTTTAAATAAAATAAATAATGATTTTGGGTTATAGGATTTTGGTTAAGTTTGTCTTCTTCATATTTTTAATGTCAACTAAAAGAAGAAGTCAGCTAGTATTGGAGAAATTGATACCTTCAGGTAAGATCAAATGCAATTATCCAATAGTAAAATTCATGTACCCACTTTCATTAATTTCCATTTCATTACATTAGTTTCATTTTTGTTTTTAAATTATGTTGATATAAAAAATATGTTTTGTAGCTCTTTATAAAAAAAAGCTTTCAATCATCTGCGAAATCATATTTTGGAAGCCCTATGCTCTTCTCCTGGTTTTATTTCAAGAAGCAGCAATAATCTTCGTTGAAACAACTACACTAGAAAGTTTCTGAAACTTTAGTTTGTTTCTTTAAGCATTCCTTTTATTATAAAATAATTAAGATGATGCTTTGAAACAAGAAGATTGACATTAGACAGAACTTTTTTTTTTGTGACTGAATTTTATCATCACTGCGATCTAAAGCCTAAAACACTTACAACCTTGCAAGGTATAAGCTTTCTTAATCTCAACATAAGAAGGAATGATTACATGATTATTTTCTTTTATTTCATTTTGTTGAGACATTGGTATAAACATTCTTGTTAGAGTTTGTATTTCAAAACTTGGATTTTTCTTTCCACTTTTAAATTTCTTCATTTTTATTTTTGTTTGCTTATTTATTTTCTCACTTTAGCTTAAGAATTCTTTTCCTTTGGTTTTCAGTTTTGATTTTGGTGACTTTGCCATGATTTATATGGAAGACCTTCTTGTTACCTAACAATGGTTGACATGCATAGAAAAAAATTGTTAATATTTTACTATTAGATTTTTCTTAAAATCTCTTAATAAGGTTTGTTTTTCTTATTATAAAGGTAGACATACTTAAGGAAGAGATTATAAAACAAGAGAATTTGACGAAGTATCATAAAATCTGAAATTTCTTTTTCATCAAAATTATAATTATTTTGATATTTCAATATTTTATTAAGATCTTTCAAAATTCTATTATCAGTCAAGAAAAGTTATTTTTAACCAAGTAAAGACACTTTACAGCAAAGCACTTTTAACTCTGAAATTGTCATTTTGAACTCTTAAGAAGTCAATGATTCTCCCTGTTCAAAAGAATTTTATTTTTCTAAAGTGTAATCCACAACTATATTTAAACTTAAAAGATAAGAGGTATCATCGTGAGCCTGCTTACGATGATCATAGGGGAAAAATAGGTTGACATTACCAACATTGCTAAACAAACCAGGGTAATGGCTTATGATTGCAAACAATTATAAGACAAGGGGTCTCATCACGAGCCAGCTTGTTCAGTACAATTATAACCAGTGAATGGCATTGTCAAATATCTGGCTACCAAACCAGGACAATGGCTTTTAAGAACTCAAAAAAAAAAAAAAAAACATATATAAATGGATTTATCTCTAGGTCAATAATTCTTAAATAGATGGGATTCTGAATCATTCATGATTAAAAGGTAACCCTGTTGAGACTATAGATGTTTGCTGGTAGTAGTGACTCTACCTGTGACAAATGAGTACATTTTAAAAGCTAAGCTGTAAAGTGACCCCTGCTTTATCTCTACAACTAATTAAGGACTGATATAGAGTTATGAAATATTTTAATTTATGAGGAATTTTAAGAAACTTATAGTAAGATGATTATTGCTTTTATTCAGATTAATGAATCTAGTCAAGCATTTCAAAACTAATTTTCTCTTCTTTAATTATTTTTACTTTAATTTTAGGAAAATTTCATTCATATCAAACAGAGATAACTAGTTCTTCTCCTGTGTGTCGCCAATTGTTGTGGTAAAACACAACCCCCCCATTTTTAACTTGTTCACTTCAAATAATGGGGACCCTTTCTATAAAATTCTTGGCTAAACGCCTTTTAGGATTTTTATTAAGTTGATTATCCTACGATTTTATTATTTTTTCATTTTTTTAGATTCTTTTTTTGATTGCTTTGTTAAAATCGATTTTTTATAAGCTTTCCATTGATACTTGATTCGTCTCATTTGGTCAACTAGTTTGTAAATGGCACTCATTTGAAGTCTAATCAACTATGTCGCCTGGGTTAAAAAATGCGTAGTTCAATAATGCATTTAGTTTAAATATTAACCCCTAGTTAGTTATTACTAACAATTTTTATTTTTACTTATACAGTCAAATCATAAAGCATCGAGATTTCAGTCATTTATTCCAATTTTCCAATTTTCAAATAAATTACTAATCTCAAAAAAATCTAAAATGTCGAAGTGGCTATAGTTCATTTTTATCAAAGTGGCTGTAGTTTAGATAAGAAAAATACACTTTAGATAATTTCATAATTTCATTAAACATCATTAAAATGAAACTAAAACAAAAAACTAATTTTTAACATTAAATTTTAAATTAATTAAATTAATTATTATATAATTAAATTAAAATTTAATATAAAAACAAATTTATGTAAAATATAAAAAATAAAAATAAGAATAAAAAAATAAAATAAAATAAAAAATTCATCGGAACATCACATCGGGATTTTGTAAGAGATGGATCATTATGAAACCTCGATGACCCTCCTTCTCTGATCCCCGATTGCGATTAGTCAAAGACCGTAAGTTATTTGTTTTATTTTTGAGTTTCAAACTCATTCGTGTAAGTAAAATGTTAGCATAACGTTATTTTTTAAGATAGTCTTAGTTTAAGTGTAAGTTAGTGTTAGTATAATGTTAGTGGTAGGTTAGTTTTAAGATAGTTTAAATTTAATATAGTGTTAGTTTAGTAGAGTGTAGTGTGTTAGTTTAAATATTAACATAGTTTTAAGTTAGTATAGTTTACTATTAGTTTAGTTATTTTAATTTTAGATTAAATTAATTAATATGTAGAATCTAATTAATTAATTAAATTATAATTAATTATTAATTAAATTACTCTGTTTAGTTAATTATATTAGTTAGTTATATTAATATTAATAATTAGTTTAGTTTATAATTAACAATTAAATTAGGACTAATTATTAGATAATTAGAGTCTAATTTAGGATTAAAATTTTAATTAAAATTCTGATTTTTAGCCCAGCAACATAATTTCCAGATTTATATCAGATTTGACTTATCAACTTTGGAGGCTCATAGATTGAGTTTTACTTGGCCAAATGAGGCCCAGGACGACTCATTGGAAAGAGAAAATCAAGGAGAACATTTCTGAGGAGGTTTCACTAACAGATTTGGTCATTTATTGGGTCAAAAATCAGGCAGAAATTCAAGCTCCGAATTTCTAAAACAAAATCAATTTTCTGAGTTTTATTTTCTTCATTTTAATTTGCCCAAAGCCTCTTCTAATTGCATATTCACTCATCAATGATATTCTTGGCCAATTAAACCATTGTAGGCATCAATAGAGAGCTTATATTTTATTTTCAATTATTTATTCAAATAGAATTTGATTGGATTTGTTTTAATGCCAAAAATGATATTTTGATTTTATTGTTGCATCTTAATTCATTTTGATTTATTTTTGCAGGAAAAACAGTAGAAGGGATATGGAGAAAAATATATCAATCAATGAGAAGGCTCCAGCAATTAAAGATTGGAATTTTTGAGCAATTAAAATTGGATTGAGCAGATTTTTCTTCAACAAACTCTCCTCTCAAAATTCTTTTGGAAATATTATAAATGGAAAATTGTAGAATGTGAAAAGGAGCTGCTCTCCTTTGCAATTCTGGACTTCGAAAAGAATTTGTGTTATAGGAATTTAGAATTGTAGAAGGGAGGAGAGAAAATTTTAGATCTAAACATTATTGAGGGTTTTTCTTTATATCTTGAATTATGTATGATGGGCAGAGTTTGCATTTCTGCAGCTCTAGTTTTGAAAGTAGAAATTCAAGTAATGTAAAGGAGTTGTTCTAAGGTCCTGAATTTGTAATATTTTGGTCTTGGACAATACATTTATGTACTCCTTGACTATCTTAATTTTATAAAGGATCACATCCTGTGATTTCATGGTGAATTATTTTTTAGAGTTGCATTTCTGTACCTTGAAGATTGTTCTAAGTTAAAGCGCAGGATTCCTGTAATTTCATGGTGGATTATTTTTTAGAGTTGCATTTCTGTACCTTGAAGATTGTCCTAAGTTAAAGCGCAGGATCAAAATATCAAATTACATCAGGAAGATATCAAATGTATCTGGTATTTCTATCGATTTCGTTTTATTTTCTTTATGTGATGAAATATTCTCATCAAAATTTGCTATCGCTTATATATACTTGTTTCTCAAATATTTATTTATCATATCATTTCTGAAGATAGAGGAATATCATCTTTCATAGTGTGTGTAAACGATATAAATTTATGAATGCGATGTGCTATTATAACTCTATTTAATTTTTTAAACAGAGATATCATTATATGATATTGCATCTTTATTTTAAGTAAATAATACATTTTCATGGTTATTTTTTTAATTCAAACAATCTTTAAGTCGTGTTCATATTTAATACCCGGGTTAGTTTTAAATTTATTTGCAAGTCATAGATTAAGTTCTACATTCTTTTAAGTCCTCTTCTCGAAGAGGCAAAATCTTAGTTGTGGTTTAGTTGAACCCAAATCAACTTAAGGGTCATTCTCTTGCCCGATCAGCAAGAAGAAGTGATCTGATATCTCTGTCTATTGGTAGTTAAAGATACATCTTAAACCAATAGCGATAGGGAAAAGGTAACTGGACCTAGTCAAACTAGTCGGAGCCACTACTCCAAACGGAAAAGGAACTACTCTAAGGTCTGGACCGGGTGGTTATCCCCCAATGTTGTCGCAACGATTTTCGAGGCTTCAAAAGGTTCTAATTGGCTATAATTTTGGAATACGCACTTGATTTATGGGCACACTACTCATGAATATAACAATCTAGCCATTTACAAAATCTATGGTTATAAATTCAAAGGATGAAAATTAGAAACACTTCATTTATGGGAAGAATGACAAAGTTCTATTAGCCATAATGACCTACATATATAGGGAGATTCACTTTCATAGAAGTAGGATTGACTCTTTGAATATTATCTAGAAGAAGTTGAAGGCTTTTCTTGATAAAATTGGAAAAATTCACATTATGTAGACTAATAAATACTTGATATCTCTAGATCCTCTCCTTTGAAATAGTTGAAGATTATTTGGCCAGGGTGAAGAAAATTTAGTGGAAATTAAGTGAATGTCGAAAGGATTTTTCAAATAATAATGGACATCTCATTGAACTAATTCTAATGAATATGAAGACACCCTTGTTATGAAACCAGCTCCAAAAATAGAAGAAAAGAGAGATCAACGCCTTAGAAATAAGCCACTTCGAGGGGGAAACCTCCTTTACATTACATAAATGAACAATTCTTGGATGATACAAATGCAAAAACCTCCTTCTATATATAGGAGTCCATGGGGTCCCAATATAATTCTAACCAACCTAACAATAATAATGTAAGGGCACAATAATAACAATATTAGGGTTATAGGGGTACAACAAGGGAGCTACACTAACAACAATAAGGGACTACACTAGTAATATAGGGACCTAACATGACCCTCTCTTTTTAAAAAGTGTTGTCCTCAACACTTGAGTAGCTCTGGGTGCTTCTATATAAAATTCTCATCCTCCCATGTAGAATCTTCAGTGGGTAAGTTCTTCCACTTGATGAGATACTCTGAAATTGATCGATTCCGTAGTTGTCGAGTTCTTGTTTCCATGATTGCTTCTGGTTCCAATATGATTTTCCTTCCTTATCAAGTTCTGGCAATATTGTTTGAACTAGAATATTTTCACCTATAACCAGCTTCTTTAAGCATGAAACATGGAAAACTGGATGCACTCGTGAAGAAGCAGGAAGCTCCAATTTGTATGCCATAGTGCCAATATTTTGCAAAACCTTGTAAGGACCATAGTACTTTGGCAATAATTTATTATCCTTCTTAGCTTGCTTGAGGGACATTTGTTTGTATGGTTGTAGCCTTAAAAATACCCAATCTCCTACATCAAAACTTCTCTCCTTGCGATGTTGATTTTCCTGTTGTTTCATTCGATTTTGTGCCAAATTCAGGTTATCCTTTAAGAGTTGGAGAACTTCTTGCTGATGCTCGATGTGATCTTCCACTACTTTAACCTTCGAATTTTCCCTTAAAGATGATGTGATGGATGGTGGATGATATCCATAAAGTGCCATAAATGGGGTCATTTTTGCTGCAGTATGGAAGGAAGTGTTATACCACCATTCAGCAAGAGGTAACCACTTGACCCATTGTGTTTGTTTATCGGATACAAAACAACGAAGATATCCTTCCAAACATTTATTTACTATCTCAGTTTGACCATCAGATTGAGGATGATAAGATGAGCTATGAGCTAATTGAGTACCCAAACAAGAAAATAACTCCGTCCAAAAATTTCCAGTCAAAATGGGATCTCTGTCGCTCACAATAACCCTTGGGCTTCCATGTAGCTTTTGAATTCTGTCCATAAATGTAGTAGCAACTGTACTTGCTTTAAATGGATGAGATAATGCACAAAAGTGTACATACTTGGTAAGTCTATCAACTACCACCATGATGACACTCTTTCCTTCGGACTTAGGTAAACCTGTGATAAAATCCATTGAAATCTCCTCCCAACGTTGACTTGGAATGGATAAAGGTTGTAGAAGACTCGGGGTCTTAATTGTCTCAACTTTATTTTGCTAGCAAACCAAACATTCTGCCACAAACTTTTGAATATCAGATTTAAGGCCATCCCAAAAAAATTCTTTCTTCACCCTGTGGTAAGTTTTTAAAAATCCTGAGTGTCCTCCTAAAGGAGAAGTGTGCAATTCCAGAAGAATATTTTGTTTTAGTTGGGAATTCTTACAAAGATATAAGCGATATTTGTACCATAAGGAATCATTTTGCCAACTAAATGTATCAGATGTACTAGAATCTTGCTGCAACTTTTGAATGAGTGTCCATACATATTTGTCCTTCTTCCATTCATCTCTTGCTTCGGTTATCCAATCTGGTTGGATAATAGAAATGGAAAAAAGAAATGCTTCCACCTCTTCATTCTTTCTTGAGAGTGCATCTGCAACAACATTAAGCTTTCCTTTTTTGTAGATTATTTCAAAGTCATAACCCAACATCTTTGTGACCCATTTTTGCTACTCTTCTGAATATAGTCTTTGTTCCAAAAAGTGTTTAAGACTATCATGATCAATTTTTACCTTGAAGTGTCTTCCCATTAGGTAAGGTCGCCATTTCTTTAGTGCATGTAGTATTGCTAACATTTTCTTCTCATAAATAGCTTTCTGTAAATACTTTCCTTTGATTGGACGACTTTCAAAAGCAATGGGTCTTCCTTCTTGCATTAAAACAACACCAATTCCATTTCCTGAGGCATCACATTCCACAATAAAGGTTTTTGTGAAGTCTAGCATAGCTAAGACCGGTGCTAGGCACATTGCCTCTTTAAGATGGTCAAAGGCCTTAGTTGCTTCAGGAGTGCATGAAAATGCATCTTTCTTCAATAATGTTGTTATAGGTGCTGCTATTTTCCCATAATTTTTAAAAAAATTGTGATAATACCCTATTAACCCGAGAAATCCTCGCAACTGCTTTATGGTTGTGGGGACTTTCCATTCCTTAATGGATTTAATTTTTTTAAGGTCTACCTTAACACCCTCGTGAGATACAATATGACCCAGATATTCCACCTCTTGTACTCCAAAGAAACATTTGGATGTTTTTTCATATAATTTTTTCTCCTCCAATAGTTTGAGCACCCTTTCAACATGTTGAACATGATCCTTCCAAGACCTGACGTAGATTAGTATGTCATTAAAAAAAACTAGCACAAATTTTCTAAGGAAGGGTTTGAAAATGGAATTAATCAACCCTTGAAATGTAGAAGGTGCATTGGTAAGGCCAAAAGGCATGGCCAAAAATTCATAATGACCCTCATGAGTTCGAAATTCTATTTTTGGAATATCTTCAGTCTTCATTCTAATTTGATGATATCCTAAATGAAGATCCAACTTGGCAAAATAAATTGCTCCATGTAATTCATCCAATAATTCATCAATCACAAGAATGGGAAATTTATCTTTAATAGTGAGCTTATTGAGCTCCCTATAATTTTGAAACATGCGCTGTGATCCATCCTTCTTGTGCACCAATACTACTGGAGAAGAGAGAGAAATTTGACTAGGTTGAATTATACCGGCCTCTAACATTTCTACAATCATACGTTCAATTTCACTCTTTTGGACATAAGGATATCTATAAGGCCTGATGTTTGGAGGAACACTTCCTGGAATCAAATGAATAGCATGATCATGTTCACGAATAGGTGGGATTCCTTTGGGAGTTTCAAACACCTTGGAATGATTGTCCAAGACTTTTTGGAGATATGGAGAAATAGATGATTTTGATGTTGGAACTTCTAGTGAGCATAATTGTGTAATTACGCCTCGTTGTTCTTTCCTCATAAGCTTTTTAATGACATTAGAGCTTATTATATTTCCCAAATTTCTTGTGATACCCTGTAACTTGGCTTCCTTTCCTTTCGAAAAAAAATTCAAGAAAATTTCTTGAAAATTAAAAGCTACTGCCCCCAAAGATTGTAATCATTGTAATCTTAGTACAACATCGTCACCTCCCATTGGAATGGAAATCATTGGACTATTAAATTCATATTCCCCCATGTTTAGCTTGATATTATGGCATTTTCCAGAGCAATTTATAGTTCCTCCATTTGCAACCATCACTTGACATTCTAGTGATGGGTATAGGAAACAATTCAAATCCTTGGCTACCTTACAATGAATAAAATTATGGGTACTACCTAAATCAATCAACACTATTACCTTTTTATTCTTGATATGTACTTCTATATTGAGAGTTTGAGGAGTGGTAATTCTTTCCAATGCATTACACGATATGGTCAGACTCATTTCTTCTTCTTCTAGAGTTGGTTCCTGGTGTATATCCTCTTCTTTTGAAGTTTCTTGTTCATTTTCTTCCTCCTCTTCACAATCTATGTAAAATAATTTCTTCTCAACACACTTATGACCTTTAGTGTATTTTCTATCACAACTGTAGCAAAGCCCTTTTGTTATTTTTTCTTCCAATTGTTGTGGTGTCAACCTTATAGGTTGTGTAAGTCCAAGAGTAGAAACACTTCCATCTTTAAATATGTCAGTGGTAGGCTTCCTTGTCGCCATAATTTTACATTCAATTTTTCTTACGAACCTGAATGCCTTCTCCAATGAATCGGGTTCCAAAATGCAAACCTCATGTTGGACGTTATCCTTTAAAGTCCCTATGAAGACATCAATCTTGTGTTCCTCTGGAATATCGGTTACCCTTATATTCAATTTTTGGAAGTCCCAATGTGCTCCACCACTGAACCCTTTTGTTTGAGATTTATCAATTGGCTAAAAAAAGTGTTGCTCTTTGTATCCTCATAATGTTCTATCATTTCCTCCATAAAAATTGACCAAGTGACAATTTTTTTATGGGAACAAAGCCATCGATACCATACAAATGTATTTTTTTCTAAATATAAAGTTTTAATGCGTACCTTTTTTGTGTTTTGCACATTACTAAGATCAAAATATTGCTCCATCTGTAGTATCCATGTTACAGGATCCTTTCCATAAAACTTCATCATAATGATCTTTGGAATATGGTGGGTCTTCCATCCAACATTAGAGTTTATGAAATCACGATTAAAAATTATTTTGTTCTCATCATGAGTTTCCTCTACTATATTTTCACCATTAGGAAACATTTCTTGTATCAACTTTGTCAAAACTTCCATGTCTGCTTTTAGATCATTCTTCATGTTTTCCATTTTTTCTTCCATGTCATCCATCTTAGATTCCCTGCCAGCTTCCATTTCATCCATGCCATTCTTCAAACCATCCATCTTAGCTTCCACGCCTTTCTTCAAAACTTCCATTTCATTTTTTGTTGCTCTTTGTGAGAGCAAAATTTGACTTGCCCTTGTATTTTTTATATGTCATGTTGCATTTCTTCATCTTCATGAGTCATAGTAGAGCCTTCTTAAGGCTTAATGGGTGTTGAATTATTTTTAGGGGGAATTTTAGAACCCAATACTGATATATATTCTACAATATTCCCTTGGAATCAATTCAAACTGATTCTTCAAACAAGACTTATGCAATTCAGAAGAAAAAAAAATACACACATTTTTCTTGCTTTTGAGGAGCTTGATATTGAAACTAAATTATCTTTTTGAATTAGGATCTTCAATATCTAAAATTCGATGTTGTAGTAGCCCTCTGAATCTTATTTCAAATGCCATAGGTTTGACCTGATTTGGATTCTTCAAGGAAAAGTTATGCCCAATCTCCCAAAATGACCTAATTATGGACTGGTTCAATAGAGAGAACTTGTACGGTGTGCCACGTGTCACTATTTCCTCCTTTGGCTCTCAAATTAATACACATGAAAATAAATTCCATGTACTTACGGCCAAATTTTATATAATTCCAATCCGATGCTGAGAGAGAGAGTTATGATGATTTTCCCACGGTCACCTCTTTGAGATGAAATTCGGGAGCCTAAAAAAACCCTAACTTCCACAGATTATATCTCCAAAAATATTGTGAACCAATATCTGAAATTGTTACACAATGTTCCTCAGGATTTTGGCTTCGCTCTATAAACATTTTAGCTCTGGAATCTTCGTAGAAAAAAAATTTGTAGAAGAAATTCCACGATGACATATTTGGAGCAGTAAAACCCTAGAATCTAAGGCTGTGATACCAAATGTTATGAAACCAACTCCAAACATAGAATAAAAGAGAGATCAACGCCTTAGAAATAAGCCACTTCGAGGGGAAACCTCCTTTACATTACATAAATGAACAATTCTTGGAAACTCATGATGAGAACAAAATAAATCCATATAAGGAGATTATTAAACTAGAGGAGATTATTATTCCCTTACTATTGTTGGTTGTGGCATAATTGAATTTTAGAATGGTGGGACCATTTATGTGTATCATGTACTTAGTTTGAATGCAAATTTTTTGTATATACATAACTAAATAAAACTATCAAAGAGGTATAATTTTGACCAGATCAATTTGTTGTAAAGGATATGCACAATAACTTTGTTAGTATTTCTTGATCCTAAGGATATATAATTTTTGTGATTTTCTCAAGAAATATCCAGGACTATTTGGACTCATAGCTTAGATTGGAGTAGAATTTTCCATGAACATTCAAACATCTAAATTTTAGAAGCTTGAAATCGATGGTGAAACATAACATATTTACTGGACTACCTATGTTTGTTTCCATTGATGGAGTATGTCAAGATTGTTTGCTTCACGAGCATCGCCAAACTTCTTTTATAATAGGGAATGTTTTGATAGAAAATAATTAGCTAAAACTTGTCCATAGTGACTTATGTTCTCTGCGCAAACCATCATTATTTGATGCAAGGTATTTTTTGATATTTGTTGATGAATGTTTTAGGTATATTTAGGTATATTTATTAAAGAATAATACTTATTTCTTTTTAAAGTTTGTTAAAATATGCATATGTGGTAAAATTACACATTGGACAACTCATTTTATGGATATGATGATTTCATCGAATTACTCCTTCGAGAGGACCAAAATCGACCTAAATATCACTCAAATAAGACAAGGGAAAATGTATTTTTGAATTATAAGCCCACATGTATATTTTTAATCAAGTAGGTCCTAAAGAAAAGTGGACACCCTTGGAAGGCTATAAATACAAGTGACCTCCACCTCATTTGGAAATCATCATGATACACTCTTATATTTCTCTTTCTTGACTTTTTCTCACACAAGTCTGAGGTAGATCCGCGGAGGAACAAGTTTTCTTGAAGATGAAATTGCAGGGTTCGAAGATCGCATTTATGTTTTAGGGTTTTGGGCCTCAATTGAAGGCATGTCACAGAAAGAACTCGACCATAGTTGCTCGCTAAATAGCTCATCCATGTGACCAAAGAATAATAGTCGCAGAAACAACATGTCCTCCATGCGACCAACATCTAGGGTTTCAGAATCAAAGTCACAGGCTCTCCAAATTTTGCTTTTGTCCATAGTCGTTGGCTTATAATATCAAGGGAGCGAGTGGAACTTTCCAGTCACACACATGAATCGTACTCCATGTGACCAAGACCTAAATGTTTGGTTTTTTAGTTATCCTAAGCTTTCGCTCATTGATTGCAAGGTTCAAAAGTTGACCCCAGTCAGTGAAAATTCATTACAGGCTTCAAAATCAATGTTTTGAGTATAAGCATGATTGGGTTCATCTCATAAATATTGTTTACTTTATTTTTGTTGGATAGTTGTATGGATGGAGATATGGATCATTGCACTCTCTTTTGTTAAATCATTCAATGACAATCTAATAAGAAGAAGAATTTAAAATGGTTTCCTCAAAATGGGTTTTGCCATGGTCTCCCACCAATCTTGGTGCCTCTATGTGTGAATGATTTTCTTTTATTATTCTTTTATGTTCCACTGCATTAATGATAATGATATTATTCTTTGTATATATTTGCACATATTTAGGTCACTATATTAATGGCTATTACTAGTCCCTTATTGTTATTAGTGTAACCCATTTATTGTTATTATTGTACTCTTGTAACCCCCATTTTGTTATTATTGTTAGGTCAGCTAGGATTACATTGTGGCCCACTAGGATTACATTATGGCCACATGGACTCCTATATATAGAAAGGAGGTTTTGTAAATTGTATCATCCAAGAATTTTTCATTTATGTAATGTATTGGAGGTTGCCCCCTCGAAGTGGCTTATTTCTAAGGCGTTGATATCTCTTTTCTTCTATTTTTTGGAGCTGGTTACACAACATTTGGTATCGAGCTCCTAACCGGTCATCGTGGCATTTTCGCTATAGCAACTTTTCTACGAAGTTTTAGAAGCTGAATGTTTAGAGTGCAAGCCGAAATTCTGAGGAACAGTTTCAAAAAATTTGAGCAGTTCTTTTAATATTTCGGAGATATGATCTATGGAAGTTAGGGCTTTTGTAAGCTTACGAATTTAACCTAAACGGTCATCCGGAATTTGCGCTAAATTATTTTTTCTATGAAGGTTCATAAGATAAAATGTTTAGAGAGCGAAGCTGACATCCTGAGGAACATCGTCGCAAAATTTCAGATCTTGGTTCGTAATATTTTCGGAGATATGATCTGTGGAAGTTAGGTCTTTTTTAGGCCCCCGAATTTCATCTCAAAGAGGTTATCGTGGGAAAACCTTCATAACTCTCTCTCTGAGCATCGGATTGGAATGTTGTAAAAAGTGGTCACAAGTACACAGCCTGTAGTTTCTTCGCTATCAATTTCAGAGACAAAGGACTAAACAGTGACACATGCCAAGTCGTACAAGTTCGCTCTACTGAACCAGTCCAGAATTAGGTCATTGTGGGAGATTGGACACAACTTTGTCTTGGAGCATCAAAATCAGGTCAGACCTGTGGCATTTGAAAGAAGCTTCAGAGGGCTACTACAGGGCTGAATTTCAGATATCGAAGATTTTCAATTACATAGATAATTCAATTTCAATATCGAGATCCTCAAAGCTAGTAAAAGGTGTGTATTTTTTTTCCGAATTGCATAAGTCTTGTTTGAAGAATCAAGTTGAATTGATTCCAAGGGCATCTTGTAGAATAGATATCAATATTTAATTCTAAAATGGCCGCTAAAAATAATTCAACACCCATCAAGCCTTCAGAAGGCTCTACTATGACTCATGAAGATGAAGAATGGCAACATGACCCTTATCAAATTTACAGAAAGTGCAACAAATTTAGAAACAGCGAAACAACAAAAATGACATGGAGGTTTTGAAGAAAGGCGTGAAACTAAGATGGATGGTTTGAAGAAAGGCGTGGAATCTAAGATGGATGGTTTGAAGAATGGCATGGAAGCTAGTTATATAGCATGGAGAGGGAGCGGCATGGAATCTAAGATGGATGACATGGAAGCTAAGATCGAAAGACAACATGGAAAACATGAAGAATGATCTAAAATCAGACATGGAAGGTTTGACAAAGTTGATACAAGAAATGTTTCCTAATGGTGAAAAGATAGTAGAAGAAACTCATGATGAGAACAAAATGAATATTAATCGTGATTTCATAAACTCTAATGTTGGCGGGAATAACCACCATATTCCAAAAATGAATATGAGGAAGTTTGATGGAAAGGATCTTGTAACATGGATACTACGGATGGAGCAATATTTTGATCTCAATAATGTGAAAAACACACAAAAGGTACGCATTGCAACTTTACATTTAGAAAAAAATACATTTGTATGGTATCGATGGCTTTTCTCCCGTAAAAAAAAATTCACTTGGTCAAATTTTACGGAGGAAATGATAGCACATTATGAGGATACAAAAAGAAACACCTTCTTTAGCCAATTGATAAATGTCAAACAAAAGGGTTTAGTGGGGGGCACATTGAGGACTTCTAAAAACTGAATATAAGGGTAATTGATATTCCAGAGGAACACAGGATTGATCTCTTCATTGGTACTTTAAAGGATAACATCCAACATGAAGTTCACTTTTTGGAACTTGATTCATTGGAGAAGGCATTCAGGTTGGCAAGAAAAATTGAAAGTAAAATTATGGCGACAAGGAAGCCTACCACTCACTTCTATAAAGAGGGAAGTGTTGCTACTCCTAGATTTCAAAAACTTACAAGGTTGACACCACAACAATTGGAAGAAAAAAGAGTAAAAGGGCTTTGCTACAGTTGTGATAGCAAATACACTAAAGGTCATAAGTGTGCTGATAAGAAATTATTTTACATAGATTGTGAAGAGGAAGAAAATGAACAAGGTATGTATGAAAGTAATTTTAATTCATGGTACCTATGATGAAATGATGCACTTGGTAGTGAAAAAAAATCTTACCTTTTAGACATGATGAATTTCTTGATCCTATGAATCTACTTGGAAATATTGATTTCTGATATATTGGTGTTTGGATAACTACTATCATTCTAAATATCTTTATCCCATAAAGAATTCTAGCACCTTGATTCTAATAGATGGTAACTTGATACTATTGATAATGTTTGTGAAAATCATGGTAGCCATAATGATAGAAGTGTAACAATGAGATTGATATTTGAGATATTTTATTTACCGTGGTTATGATTTGACGTGCTTAGTAATCATAGCATATGGTAAAATTGATTTCGTTGACTTGATGGATTGAGTTATATGACATATACTTCTATTAGATATTTGGCACTAACCCTTGATGAAATATTGATGTTATGATGTAATGGTGAAATAGATGATTCTAACATGTTATGACCATAATGAATATGTGATAAAGTATGAATTTATGATCTAACAGATTTGTTGTTGCATGAAAGTATTATAGACATGTTGATGACTTGAATGAAGATGACTAGAGTAGATTCCCATTCAGAGGGAGAATCTCTCCATAAGATCATTACTCCTATTATCATTTGTACTATATGTATACAAGACACTTTACTGTTGAAATATGATTTGTGGGCATAAATAGACAAATATTTGATATTGTTGGTCTACAACAAAGTTTAGATCTAAGGGAGAGAGTTTTCCATTACTCTAAGCCTAAATCACATGGAAGAAAACCTAAGGGTGCGACTGTATCCTCTCAACCACACAAAATAAGGCCTATGGGTGCAGTTATGCCTATAGGACACAAAAGTGGAGTTTTGTGCATGAAATCAAAAGTTCACATGAAGGATGACAATCCTACATACATGGAGCAGACAACAAGAAGTTCTATGAGCAGAGAAGTTTGAATGTTTGACTTACTATAATATGAATATGTTGACTAAACTTGTGTTTGCAGGTGACCGAGGTATTCATATCAATATGTCATTATGATTTAACTATTGAATCTTATGTATGAAAATATATGATAATAATTACACTAGTTTGACAAATATTTGATCTATTGGCTTAACTTAGTGAAGCATATTGACTTGAATGATTGATTATATGTTTTGGTTTATGAATTAATTGAATTCAAGATGATGACAAGTTAGAGCTTTTATTTGATTTGGGATTTGACCTGATGACCAATGATTTTATTTGACAATGCTAAATAGGCGTAGTATATTTCAGTAACTAATTTTGGTATTCGATAATAGTTTCGTATTGGACTCATTTTCCTTAGCACAACGGTTGAAGTAGTAATCTCACAATCAATGGATGGAATTTGCATGTCTTATTCTTGGTGTATTCATTTGCATCTAGTGACTTATGTTATGATCATGAGAAGGACTTGATGAAGTTTGGTTTTATATTGTTTGGTAAATGAAAATTTGTTGATATAAGAAGTCACAACTTGATGTGAGCTCTACCTGTCACCTGGTCCAAATAATTTGTTACAATGACATTTTTTATATTAATTTTTAATAAGTTTACTTAGTTGATTTGATTTCACATTATTGATTTATGTAAGGTTGAGCATGTTGGTTTGGTAAAGTGTTATGTTTGCAGAAATCATTGCTTGAAGCAAGCTCCCCGATCCCGATATGTTTGCATTGAAATTTATCTGGTGAAGGTAGGGTGATGTTTCAATCCAAACCTATACTTCAAAAGTGGTCCAAGGTATAGCTTTGATTTTGGTTTTATATACTGATGATCTATTCTTGACAGGTAATGAGCCTTTGATGACCAAAGTAAGAGGGAGATGGCCTCTGAAGTTCAAAATGAAGAATCATGTCATGATGAATTACGTTTTGAAGTTGGAAAATAAAATCTATATTATGAATCTATTGAAGAGTTTTTGAAATGAAAATCCTTGGACACTTTGATTGAATATGTGAAGTGATATTGTTGAACTTGAAACGATATTTGATTGAAGCATTGATGTTCCGTTTGAACATATATATTATATTATATTGTATTATATTGTGTGTGTGTGTGTGTGTGTGTGTGTGTGTGTGTGTGTGTTGCTTCATACACTTTTATTTTCCACCAAACACCCTTTGAGATATTTGCATGGGATGAAAATTTTATGATCTGAGATATTCTTCCTATGATATGTGACTGCATGGATGCAATTATTATTATTGGGATCATTACTAACTAGCACATTTGTATGCTATCTTACTATGAAATCTACCGTGATATGAGAGGTTTGTAGCTTTAAGCACGATTGAGGTTGAGTACGAGGTTGCTAGCATGGATAGCTGTGAGGCAGGATGAAGAAGCTCTTTGGAAAGTTGTTTTATAAAGTTATGGATATGAAATAGATAGATTGTGATGAAAAAGAGTGAGAACCGATTGGCGAATAATCACACATAAATTTTGGATTGGGACACCTTCATTGAGATAGTGATGTCGTACGAAACAATCTTAGGCTTGTGGTTGGCACCTCCTCAAGAGGGAGGATGACTATGGTATCCTTTTTGTGATATATATATATATATATAGTCCAAATATGATATTTGATTTGATGCCACGTATGAACATGAG